>OY365811.1:36541084-37052466 GCA_959347315.1 Bimastos eiseni | reverse complement strand
CTGCCAGGTTGTTTTCATTATGTCCGCTGGAGCCTTTGATGTTCCTGGTGACGAAGTTTCTATGGCAACGACAACTCTCGTCAACACAAACATCTCTCTCTCTCTCTCTCCTCAGCAGCCCTGCAGCCAATCCATCGCTGGCGCAGATCACTATGGACTCAACCTATACACACATGCATTCGCTCCCTTTGTCTCTTTGTCTCGCTTTCTCTTTCTCTGTCTGTCTCTCTCGCTGTCTCTATTTGTCTCTCTGTCTTTCTCTGTCTTTCTCTGTCTTTCTCTGTCTGTCTGTCTCTTTCTCTGTCTTTCCCTCTTTCTCTCTGTCTCTGCCTGGCTGTCAGTCTCTTTCTTGTTCTTTCTCCTTATGTGTCTCTCACTTTGTGTCTTGTCCTCTATGTCTCTCTTTGCCTGTCTCTATTTGTCTCTCTCCTTGTATCTGTCTCTCTGTGTATATCTTTATATGCGACTTACGTTTGCATAGTCACAGATTACACGTGTCACTATCTTACAATGTCTCCCCATCTATTTGTCTGCGTGCTTGTCACATTGTTTTTATGCCTCTGTCCGTCTCTGTGATGTATGTGTCCATCTGTTCATGCGCGTTCTGTCTGTGTGTATTTCTCTCTCTCTCTCTCTCTCTCTATATATATATATATATATATGTATGTATGTATGATTTGGTTCTTCTGTATTTCTGTATCTTACAGTCAGTGTGCCCTTTATATATGTCTATCTAATTGTGTGTTTCTGATGTTACTCTGTCTGTCTGTCTGTTTTCCTGTATCCGTATTATTTCTGTATGTGTGTATACCTCAGTGTAGCTACAGTTTTTTCAACGGTTTGCGTCCCTCTTTTTCCGTATGTGTATTGTACGCTTAGGCCTATACGTATGCGCACAAACATATTACCTATGCACATATATGCATGTATGCATTTGTCTCAGATCTACTACCTTAACTATCGTGAGATGTATTTATACGCTACTTAGGTGAATCTAAAGACTTGATCTAATTTTTATGGCTATGTGACGAATGGCTCATTTAAAGGCGTTCCCATTTACGTAGCTGTCTCTCTGTATGTCTGTATATCCATTTACCACTCAGGTCTTTCATTTCTTTCTTCTTCCATATACTTCCGATACTTTATTAATCTAAGTTTCCGCTCCAGTCATCGATCGATAAATCGCAATTGCAGAGACGGGCGCTATCGAAGTTAGTCCAATAATCCGAAAATCCGCCACTGCTGGTAGGCTGACAGTGCCAATCCCAAGCCTAGATAATAGAGGAGGTTGGTGCTACTGATATCGCTAGTGCACAGTGTCTTTATACTGAAGAACTCAGATGTTCAGTCACGTGAAATGTGAGAAAAAACTGAGCATGTAGGGGGCTCTATCGCATCTGACCTTTGCACTGTAAAAAGGATGATGGCCAGTACTACTGTACTCTGACAGTGCTAGTCCCAAACCAGGGTAAAGAAGGAGGGCGATACTAATGGTCTTGTATCACAAGAACACAAGATGACACTGTTCATTTTTATATAATTGTTTCCCCTTGTGCATACGTTACCTTCTCCAGATCGGTTTTCGCGAAGTAACATGCTTGAATCATGGGTTGTCCTCTAGCGGATAACTTAAGTTATTTGTCTTGGTCTTTACTTGATTTAGATATCTTAAAGCGGCGCTATATAGATGTTCGATTACATTATATTACTGATAGACACGACCGCAAATGACCATTCTAAAGTCAAAATAACAACCTTCAACTCTGACACTAAGGCCAATTGCGCCCGAAAATGACCATATCAAATCAACGTCAAAGTAATTCGCAATACTACGACGAGTAGACATTTCAAATTACAGTCGCAATTAGTTGCAATTGCAATAACAATTACAGCAACTGTTACAAATAGAGTCACATTTACAGTTAAAATTATATTTCTGATTATTGCTATAATTACAGATACGATTATAACAGTGGCAGCTAAGGTTACAATTGCAGTAAACATTACATTAAAACATACAACTCATCTCTTTAAAATTAATAAAACAACTCTTATCAACCATTTTACAAACGCATTTACAATACATTCTTGATTACTGTTACATGTTGAGTTGCTATTAGTCATAAGAAACTTAATCTATAAGTCATCGTTTCATTATTATGACAACAATTATACGAAAGGCACTCACCAGCTAGTATCGATCCTATTATGAAGCAGATGAGCGCCGCCATGTTGCCTCTGGCCTCGTCCAGAAAGGTTAAGGCCAGCATGAGGAAGGTTGCCGTCAGAAACAAGAGGTAGCCGGCGATAAGAAGACCAAGCGTGTCGCTCCAAGTCGCTCCGATTCCAATCGCAAAGGCAAATAAATCTAGAATGAAACCAATTATGATCGTCAAGAAGGCTAACTTCATCCACAGACTACCATCTCTAAACTCAGCCATTTTAATTCACTACAATTTCTAGCACGTCCTTTGTTCAAAGTTAACGCCAAAGCTCGGGTTGTCCCTCGTCCCTCCAGGTGTGAAGTACGACAGACGCACGACAAGTAACTGAAGGTTTTTGAAGAGCGACCAACCACGCCGACGACACGCTTTATTTGTTTCCTCGTCGCCATCATCACCGTGTTGCCGTAACCAAGGAGAGGAGATCGCCGACAGCACAACTGTTTACGAGGAAACAGCCCAGGCTGCCGTGAAGACGCTCAATAATTAGTTGGGTGTTACCTAGAGCCCTCTGGCTGACCGCCAAGCAGAACAACATCATCGGGGATCGATAGTGTTAATTGGTCATTCACCTCATGAATCCTAATATAACATCAAATCGATCGTAAGATGTAGAATCAAACCGAATTGACCCTGCCGCTTGCATTAGAGCAGAGTTGATACTACAACAGTCGGACGGTGTAAATATCAACCAGAGTGGTCGTCCAGTGGTGCTTCCTTTTCCTCCTTGTCCTCGTCCTCCTTCTCCTCCTTCTCTTCCTTCTTCGCCTTTTCCTCGTCCTCCTCCTCGTTCTCAATCAAGCAAACAATCAATCAAGCAATCAACCAAACAAACAATGAAGCAAGCAATCAATCGAGCAAGCAATCAAGCAATCAATATGAATTTGATATAGCGCCTCTTCGAGGTATCTACTCACAGGCGCTCAAAGTTCTTCATTAACGATGGTTTATAAGTTTATAATATATGCGTTCCAAAACGGGTTCATCATTGATCCATTGACCAAAGCCTTTTCTGTATTGATTATTTTCAGTCATTCATTCTAAGCATTTACATAGCGCCCCACTAAGAACTTACTAGGAGCGCTTCCGCCCTAGTTGCGATTAAAGATAAAAGATACCAGCAACTTGTGTGAACCTGCCGGTTGGATCGCAAGTAAGGTCATGATTACATAAATACATTTTGCACTGTTTCTGTCCTAAGGTACAATGATCAGTGCGGATCTGCTTTAAAAAATATGTCGATCATTTGGGCCGTGGCTAAACCTCTGCGATACATTGTGTTCTACTTTAAAATCTGTATACATGGCCTGCATGACGTCAAGTATGGTCTGCAATCACACACATTGTGCCTAGATCTTGTTCATGCCTTTAGCACTTGCACCAACCTCGCAGTATCCTCTAGTGCCTTCCTCCTCGTGCGTTAATACCCTGCCATGGTTAACGCCCCTATCTGTACTTTTGGATCGACTCATAGGCATGCCATAATACCGCATTTATCTATGATAGTATATTGGCCTTTGTTTTTTTTATGTACAGAAGATTCGTTCTGTTTTTAACAACGCCGCCTCTTTTATAGATGGCGCCTCAGAGTTTATCCATAATATTATGATGAATAGATAAGATGATGAAGATGAAGATAATGATGATGATGAGTACTCTGTCCGAAGGCAGGTCCATTGGCTTTACGCCATCCGGGGATGAGGTGAGTGGGGTGGTTTGCCGTTGCCTTCCTATCAGACAATCATGGGTGAGTAACTTGTGTCCCAGGTCGCTAAGTAGTGACTTGAGGTGGGATCGAACTTATGATCAATTGTTTGTAAGGCAAAGAACATACTTCTGCGCCACCGCATTCCATCTCATATATATCCACCATTTTTTGCCTGTGATACCACCATCATCGTCGTCGTCATCAATATAGCGAGATAAATACAAAGTTTGAGAACTATAATTCCGTTCCGCAGTGGTTGAGACGGCAGCGTCTCTAAGTAATCAACTGGAAGAGACGCTAGATAAATGTTTTGAATGAATGCAAGTTATACGATGTAACGACACAGCGTGGAACACACGTGGTAGATGTACCTGTGAACTGGAACCAGCGCCATACCAACTTCTCATTAGCATAATAGTAATTATAATTTGATGGACCAATCAAACGAAGGACACGACGTAGTGGCAGCAATCGATGAATAGAACAATAGCGCATCATAATGGAGCCCAGCTTACTAAACGGACCTTATTCACAGGCAGCTTTTATTGGATCGATGGTTGAAAGCGTCGTTCAATAGAAATGAACATTGAACAGGTTGCGTTGCCAGGCAGAATCCCCATAGAGCCGTCAATCACCGTAGACGAAGAAGTAAAATCGCCTGATATACAATATAACCCAGGAGCACAATGTCCCTCGCCATGGATAGACCGCGCGACGCCAGCGCAACTCGACAAACAAACGGATAAACAGATGCGAAGCGTTCGTTAAACTCTATGCATACAACGCCCTTCTTTACAGTCTGTCGATATTTTAAGAAATCGTACTGGGTATGATCTTCAATCGATAAATTCAGCCGGATTCAACTGGTTCTCAGATCTACTACTTTAACCATAATGAGATTTATATATACGCTACTTAGGTGAATCTAAAGACTTGATCTAATTTTTATGGCTATTTGACGAATGGCTCATTTAAAGGCGTTCCCATTTTACGCAGCTCTGATAAAGACTCAAGAAATTAGCTACAATATGTGTATCATGTATGAATTTTTGTGTGTAGGCATGTTCGCAGGCATGCATGCACGTATGCAGGTGTGCATGTATGTATGTATGTATGTATGTATGTATGTATGTATGTATGTATGTATGTATGTATGTATGTATGTATGTATGTATGTATGTATGTATGTATGTATGTATGTATGTATGTATGTATGTATGTATGTATGTATGTATGTATGTACGTATGTATGTTTGTACAAGTGTACATTGTACATGCATGTATGTTGTATGTGTGAGTTAGTGTAACGTGAATGTATGACTGCCTTCTTCAATGTACCTACGAACGTTAAAACAGCCTAAATAAATAACTCTTGTGGTCTGTTGACTAAGCGAAAGGCAATTGAAGTTCTGCTCTAAATCTTGTGTTTGTTATAAGTTTATTTTACGACGCATCCACGACATGCGTTCCCTGCTCTAATTGGTGGTGGTTGCAGTTTAACGACAGACACTGTGTGATAACAAAGATCATTAGCGTCACCCTCCTCCTTTATCCATGCTTGGGACTGGCACTGGCCGAGTCCTACCAGCGGCGGAGTTACTGCTCTAATTCTGTGTGCTGCGCTCTTTTGTATAAGCTGCATTTGTGAGTACACGATGTTTGCTGTTAGGATTTTGTGAGGATGCCGATATAATCGCTAGGTGGAAAACACAAGGACTAAGAACGACAGCTTTTAGCGAATGACCGTAAAGAATGGAGGCCATTTATTCGTACCGATCGCCTACAGAAGGAACTGGCGATACTGATGATGATGATGATGATGATGATGATGATGACGATGACGATGACGACGAGGACGAGGACGGGGATATAACGATGACCATGACGATGATAATGATGATGATGATGACGACGACGGTGAATGGTGATGATTTAACTGAGAAAAGAATTTAGTCCGGTCTGTATCGTGAGCTTGTTCCGCTTCTCTGAGGTAACGGAAGTGTAACTGATACAAAAGCAAGCTCCACTTTCCCATGCAGCAGGATGAAGCCACGACTTAGATTTTGCCAAATTTTCAATGAATTGATCTGCTGAGATCCTTCACCACCGCTGTTGCCAGTTTAAATGGACGCCAATGTTCCATCGAAGTTATTGGAGATAATGTGTTCGAGAAATTTTGTATGTGCAACATTTTATAAATGGTTCGCACTTTTGAGTGCAGGTCCAAATCGAATACAACGATAGTAAAGTAATTAGGACAGTATCTTAGTCTATGGTGATATGTTCTGATAACCTAAAAAGAGTCCTTCGTCTCAAGAAAAGTAAGGGGACGTATCAGCCAAAGTTTCTGGAGTAAGGTGGGACGCAACCGGCTAGGAGACCCCATTTACGTAGTTTCATGAAAAGAAATCGTGACTCGTTATTTTTGCAAGACAAATTTGTGCGCACTGAATTCTTTCGTGCGCTGTCTCCACGGCCGTTAGAGCGCGCATGCGCACAGCTTGTTGGGCACATATATCTCCGTGCACTATATTTTATACCACAACCAAAAGACTCCCTCCGATCAAATATTCAAGAGGAACTCTGAATCGATCGCATCAATTATCGGCGTATTAGCGGAAGCCGTGTCCTTCGTTATGACGGGCGCTAATCATGCAGCAGATCAGCGGTTCTAAGCACGTCCAGAAACGGCTTACGACAACGCCTTAACATCGCCGGTCAATTATGCTCAACCGGCGCTCCGTGCTGTCTGCTACATTTTCGTGCAGAGAAGAGACAATCGCATTAAATCCAGATGCTTACGGTAAAGTATCTGGTTAGATCTACGATCGGTTCCAGGCTGCCAGCTCATACAAGCGAAAGTCGTTTTATAGCATCACTGCTGCACCATACATTTATATTGGGAAATTTTGGGGCGCTATATAAATACTTTTAGCTGCATTAATTGTCGCACACTTGTATAGTCCGCTGAGTTGCTGACCGCGAAAGACAAACCGAAGCATTGAGTAATCATTCGTTCGTTCATTCATTCATTCATTCGTTCATTCGTTCGTTCGTTCATCCATCCACAAATTCATTCGCAAATTTAATCACTAATTCATTCGGGAATCCATTAATTCATAAACTAATTCTTCCAGTCATCAATAAATAAATAAATTATTTATTTTTTTATCAAAATTAATTTATTCATTCATTCAATCGTTCGTTCCTCATTCATTCATTCATTCTTTCATTCATTCATTCATTCATTCATTCATTCATTCAATAGCTCATTTATCCAATCATTTAGATGAATCATATAGCGCCCCTCATTTATCCAATCATCTAGATCAATCATATAGCGCCCCTTCATTTTGTCTACTGCTCAAGTGCGCTTAGCCCAGCCCAAGCAAATGATAACAGTTTTCAAATGTGATAAAAGTAACATGAGGACTCTGGTTCCGTAGAGCTCGATAGCGACGGAAGACAAACTGAACCGTGTCCATTCTTATTGCATTCGATGCAACATACCCATTTCAAGAGTTAACCCCGTTTCGTGATCCCGTTTTAAGTTTGTCGATACAACCATAAAACGATTTTCGTCAGCAGACTAAGCACACACATTAGTCCCAGGACCACAGGTCAACCGTAGACCCTCCTCCTCCTCCTCCTCCTTCTCTTCCTTCTTCTCCTCCTCCTTCTCCTCCTTCTCTTACTTCTTCTCCTCTTCCCCTCCTCCTTCTCCTCCTTCTCCTCCTTCTCTTGCTTCTTCTCCTCTTCCTCCTCCTCCTTCTCCTCCTTCTCTTACATCTTCTCCTCTTCCCCCTCCTCCTTCTCCTACTTCTTCTCCTCTTCCTCTTCCTCCTCCTCCTTCTTCTCTTACTTCTTCTCCTCTTCCTCCTCCTCCTCCTCCTTCTCTTACTTCTTCTCCTCTTCCTCTTCCTCCTCCTCCTTCTCCTCTTTCTCTTCGTCCTCCTCCTTCTTCTCCTCCCTCTCTTACTTCTTCTCCTCTTCCTCCTCGTCCTCCTCGTCCTTCTCTTATTTCTTCTCCTCTTCCTCCTCGTCCTCCTCGTTCTTCTCTTATTTCTTCTCCTCTTCCTCCTCGTCCTCCTCCTCCTTCTCTTACTTCTTCTCCTCTTCCTCCTCGTCCTCCTCCTCCTTCTCCTCCTTCTCTTACTTCTTCTACTCTTTCTCCTCGTCCTCCTCCGCCTTCTCCTCCCTCTCTTACTTCTTCTCCTTCTCTTACTTCTTCTCCTCTTCCTCCTCGTCCTCCTCCTCCTTCTCCTCCTTCTCTTACTTCTTCTACTCTTTCTCCTCGTCCTCCTCCTCCTTCTCCTCCTTCTCTTACTTCTTCTCCTTCTCTTCCTTCTTCTCCTCTTCCTCCTCCTTCTTCTCCTCCCTCTCTTACTTCTTCTCCTCTTCCTCCTCGTCCTCGTCCTCCTTCTCCTCCTTCTCTTACTTCTTCCACTCTTTCTCCTCGTCCTCCTCCGCCTTCTCCTCCCTCTCTTACTTCTTCTCCTTCTCTTACTTCTTCTCCTCTTCCTCCTCGTCCTCCTCCTCCTTCTCCTCCTTCTCTTACTTCTTCTACTCTTTCTCCTCGTCCTCGTCCTCCTTCTCCTCCTTCTCTTACTTCTTCTCCTTCTCTTCCTTCTTCTCCTCTTCCTCCTCCTTCTTCTCCTCCCTCTCTTACTTCTTCTCCTCTTCCTCCATGTCCTCCTCGTCTTTCGGTCCGGGAGATGTCGCAGTCGTCAACAGCATGTTGATAAAGCGCCTGCATACAATTTTCGGTTGCATCGATTCGTTACGGTCGATTGCGTATGCTCAGAAGCATGAGCACGGTTCGTCATCTGTCGGCGAAAGAACTGATTGATTGATTGATTAATTGATTGACTGATTGATTGACTGACTGATAGATTGATGGATTGATTAACTGACTGACTGACAGACTGACTGACAGACTGACTGATTGATCGATCGATTGACTGATTGAAGGATCGATCGATTGATTGATTGATGGAGAATCAGGTAGACAATTTGACGATATGACTTTGAAACGGTGACCTATTTTATAACTACACCGTGTCTCAAAATAGACCAAGCAAAATTGTTCTTGTCAGAACTTCGTCAAATTTCCACAAATTTTAATAACTGTTGGTAGGTAGATGGAAAATTGGCTGAAATTTTATGTTATATATAAATTTTCCATCTCACCTGGCTCATATTACCGCACTATCTTGTTAAACACAGATGTACCAATTTTTAGTATAACGCTTAAACTTTGTTACTTGCAATGGCTTCATTGAATTCCATTTAATCGAGCCGGGTGTCAAAGTGAATGGGGCATACTATCGCGAGAAACTTCTTACCCAGAAGTTACTGCCAGACATACGCCGGATATCTCAGGGCGAGTTTTTTTTCTTTCAACAAGATGGCGCCCCGGAGCATCGAGCTCGCGACACCGTCTCTTTCGTGGAGCGAGAGACGCCCGACTTCATCCCACCAACACTGTGGCCGCCAAATTCACCGGATCTTAACCCAGTCGATTATAGCATATGGAGTGGGTTGCAGGAGAAGGTTTACCCCTCCAGAATAGCCAACGTCGGCAAACTCATAACGCGTCTAATCGACGAGTGGATGCGCTATGACCAGTCTCGATCGTTGATGCTGCAATCGGCCAGTGGCGTCGCCGTCTAAGCGCTTGTGTCCGTGTGGGATGGGGGCACATTTTGAGCACCAATTCCAACACTTTTAAGCAGATCTGTCATAACAATTAAAAACTCTGCTAAGTAAACCATATTTTACTTTACTGCGTGCAAATTCGGCCGTCAGATAGTTTGTCGAAGTAATAACATTAAGGCGTTAGGCCTATACTAAAAATTGGTACATCCGTCTTTAACAGGGTAGCACGGTGATATGAGTCAGAGGATGTTGAAAATTTATATATAGCATAAAATTGCAGTCATTTTTCCATCTACCTACCAAAAGTAATTAAAATTGGTGAAAATTTGACGAAGTTCTGACAAAAACAATTTTGCTTGGTTTATTTTGAGACACGGTGTATATATGTCCGTTGTCCATAGTAGTGTATCATGCGTTAGATATAATTATTTCTCTTTCTTGTCTTCTAATTTACACAGTTTTTCCATAGACCTAATTTTGGAAGGTCGCTTGAACTATAAGCTTTGATCGTCCTATAAACATATTCTATACCTGAGTATGGCCAAAAACCAGATACACCTAAACAACGTCTGCTCAGATAAGTATTTCATTATGCATCATTCGTCTTCCAGTGCTTCTGACCCGATGACCCAAAAATTAGCCAATAACCTAAATAATTTGCCCCTTTCTGGGCCAGACTATCTCTCAAATTCCAGTTCTCCCATAATTCCAATCGTCTTGGGTTCCCCGATGACGCCATTTTGTTTACAGAATTGAAGACTGCAGAGGCACCTGCTGCGCTCGGAGCGTAACTTGCTTTTTGAAATCTGAGAGGATTGTTTTCGGTTGAGAACCGGGTTCTGCGTCTGGATACAGAAGAGAATGGAGAGAAAGGAGGGAGAGAGAGGGAGGAGGCGGAAGGAAGAGGATGGAGGAAGAGGAGGAAGGAAGAGCAACGAGGAGGGAGCAGGAGGAAGAAGGAAAAGGATGAATGAAGGAGGAGGAAGAAGGAAGGAGGAAAAGGAAGGAGGAAAAGGAAGGACGAGGAAGAAGGACGAGGAGGGGGAGGAGGAAGCAGGAGGAAGGAGGAGGAAGGATGCGGTGGATTAGGTGGCCAAACAGAATCATAACAATACATTCGTATAGGAATAATATAAGAAATTGAGATGTTTGAACTTGACTATGCCTGTCTGAAATAAAGCTTGTTTCGCCGAAATGCATGTATGAATGAAAACATACATACTTACATACATGCATACATGCATATATACAGACAGACATACATACATATATACATATATAACCATAACCATAGCCACATACATACCACATACATACATACAATACATGCCACATACATACATACACATATATGCGGATATGCATTGGCCTAAATACAAGTACCTATATAGGCCTAAACGTATGTCTGCGTACGTATGGATACATTGCGTATGCCAATGCCTTGTACTTACTACTCATACATGTAGTGAGAATACTTGTTATACTTGTTAGATCAAACACATGCATTACATATCTCCAGTACTTCAATTGAAACGCAAATATCCCACCCAATTCCGCCATTGCCTTTACTCTGGCAGTGCCAGTCCCGAGTTTGTAACAGGAGGAGGGGCCTGTCACAACACCTTCGTCAAACACGCTGCGCAAGCACCTAACCATGGGCCTACACTATCCATTATGCTGTCAGCGAGCCCCCACTCCCAAATGGCCGTCCACCCGTCACAGATTCTCACCAAAATTATGTCCATTGAATCGATTGTATCTGCGATGGACACTGAACTTGGAAGGCGACCAAGTGAAATCCAGCCTCAGGTTAGGAACGTGTCAATATGCACAGATCGATGGGTGACCCTTGATCTGGGGCCAATGGAGCTGACTGGCTCCGCTCCATGAATGGGTGCCAGGTAAAGGGCTGAGGGATCCGCTGCACAACCCCTCGAATTTCTCAGTGAACAGCAGTCTGCTCACACTGCACAATATGACGTTCTATAGGAAAATTTGACTGATAATTGCACGACGTTAGCAGATTGATTGAATTTTTATTCTATTGTATTTTAAGGATTTCTAAAGAGAGTAACGGAACGTGGTGGTGGCATAGCGGCTAGCTTTGTGCCTTGCAACCGAAAGGTCGTAGGTTCGAACTCACCTGAAGTCACTGCTTAGCGACCCTGGACAAGTTACTCACCCATAATGATTGTCTCTGAGGACGGCATTGGGAAACCAGCTCACTCATCTCATCCCCGGATGGCATAAAACTCAATGGACTCAATGGACCTACCTTCAGGCAGTTTACTTATCGTCATCATCGTCATCGTCATGCATCCATACATAAACTAACAATACTTACCGCAAGCTCATCTCGCATCACTTTACCTTAACTTTCATTTCCCTCTCTTACCTTTCCTCTCACTGCATCTCCATGCCTCGTGTTTGCCTATCTTACTTTTGTATTTACTTGTCTTATCTTTGCCTATCTTACTTTTGTTATTTCCTTACCTTTCCTTTGCCTATCTTACCTTTGTATTTAAATACTTTACTTACCTTATTCTGGATGCAATGCATGCTCTGCATGTATAAATTTTGTTGTGGCGTTGCTTTATATAGCGCCATCGTGAGAGAGGGGTGTTTAAGCTGCGGAGGCAGCAAAGATCATCTACTCTTTAAAATCGGATTCTACTGAAGAAGATGATGCAATCGATGTTTACTACTCCATTAAGCGATCATTTGAGAACTTTTCATCAATTAATCTGACAAATCGATTCAATAATATATCGTATCTTTCATGATACTTTCGTACAAACATACTGTATGCATGATAAATGCGTAGACCACATACCACAATTATCACAAATTTGTATGACAAGATAATTTTTTTAAATATATATAAATCGTGTTCACATGTTTGGATATAGTTATGATTGCATTTGGTATAGCGCATTTCCTGTATTTAAAAGAACGTGGTTTATATAATTCGTGGTGAAAACGTGTCTTCTGCTGTTTAATAAGTAATTTCTATCCTAGGACCTAAATAGGCCTATGTATATTGAACCTCAGTTAGGTTTTAAACCCAATTCACCCACACACGCGCGCGCGCCGCACACAAACTCATACGCTATATAAATAGCCTGTATATACAATAGGTAAATATATGTCATTAACATATAATACTGATATTAGAATTTAACGTCATTATGTATTCAATTGATATACATGTGTGCTTCACAATTGAATGCTAACTAAACCCGTTATGCAATTCACTGTTTATTTAATTATTTATTTATTAGTTACATATGTAACACGCGAAAGGTCACTCCGAAATGTGATCATGAGGCGCAGATTGTCAGTCGCCAAGAGAAGATGCATTTTGATTTCAAAATTGTAGAAAGCTTAGGAGACATAGTTAGTTTTGAACCGCTTTTTGAAGGAATCAAATTTGAGCTATACGCAGAGAGTGTGGCAGTCGATTCCATTCCATTCCATAGGAACAGAGGCATGGCATACACGAAAACCCATATTATGGCACACGTATTAGCATTATAGCCTCATAGGGGCAGCAGCGATAATTATTATTGTAATGGATGAGACGAATAACCTATATAAATAAGTTTTTTCAAATTTATTTTTGCTGTATCTGCGAATAAAAAGATCAAATGTGGGCGTACCACTAGCAAAGGTCAGATCAAAAACATCGGACGAGCGCAAAGTACACTTGCAATATAAATTAAGGGGAAGATCGTAGGTTCTCCTGCGGGTTCTGGAATGGAGCCCCAGAAGACAACGCGTTTCGGACGACAAATGTGAGATGATGTTATGGTCGAAACTGTGTCTGCTTATTAGAGGTCTGCGGGTAGAGCGTTTTTGCTACCCGACCCATGACCGTTACCCGTACCCGTACCCGTACCCGTACCCGACCCGTACTTAAAATTCCTACTCGGCCCGTACCCGCGGGTATAACCATACCCGTGACGTCATTGACATGTCCTCTCATAGTCTGGCTGCCTGCCAGGCTAACAGGATCACAACTTACTGTTGTCGTAGTAGTAGCAGAAGGAAAAACAGCGGAAGCAGGAGAATAAGGAGAAAGTGGAAGAGGAGAAAGGAAAGGAAGAAGAGAAAGAGAGAAGGATGACGGAAGCTGAAGGAGGGGTAAGTGGAGGAGAGGATGGAGAGGAAAGTCAGCAGAAGGACCCGGAACAGAAAAAGAAGCAAGAGGAAGAAGAGGAGATCGGAAGCAGGAGATTGGGAAGGTGGAGTAGGAAGAGGAGGAGGAAAATGGAAGAAGAGGAAGAAAAGGAGTACGGGACTTGAGGAGGAGAGGAAGAAGAGAAGGATGAGGAGTAGAAAAAGAAGGAGGAGAAGGGAGGAGAAGAGGCAGCAGACGGGCAGAAGTGGAAGGAAGGATGAAGGTTGGAATGAGGATGAAGATGGAAAGGAGGATAAATATGAGGACGAAATGGAGGAGGAAAGAGAGGAAACGTAAGGGGAAGAGAAAGGGTTGTAGGAGGAGCAGGTGGAGGGGCAGGAGCTGAAACTAGGAGCAGAAAAAGAGGAAAAGGTAGAGGAGGATCAGCAGGAGGAGGATCACCAGGAGGAGGATCACCAGGAGGAGGATCACCAGGAGGAGGAGCTGGAACAAAGGAGGAGGAAGAGGAATGAGAAAAACAGCGATTAACATACATACATAAAAAGAAGGGGGAGGCATCACGTGCTGGTATATAGTACATGGATTTCGAATGACCAAGTTTGTCTATAATATTTAAGTCTTTGATGATGCAAGATTCACCAATATATTTAACGGTGACATTATAACTCTAAACCTTGACGATGACACGGGTAAAACCGTGTATACATGTACCTGTGATTAGTCTACCCGTACCCTACCCGTAGCCGGCGGTACGGGTCGAATACTGGTTATTTGTAGGCATACGCGTGTAGGAATTCATATATGTATGGATGTGTATATTGCGTTGCATATATGAATGTGTAGTTGGATATATATGTGTGTGTATGTATATATATGCGCGTGTGTATGTGTGCGTGTGTGCGCATGAGTTGGTGCGTGGATGGGTTTGTGGGTGGGTGTGTAGATGAGCGAGAGAATGTGTGCGTAGGTGCGTGTATATGTGCGTGTATATGTGCGTGTATAAGTGTTTGGGCGGGTGTATGTGCGTGTGCGTGTGCTTGTGATGCATATAATATTATACATGGGCGGCGAGTAGACTTGGATCATATGATGCCTTACGCTCGTCCGTGTCAGCAGCCGTACACTGACCGATCAGCGGATTGGGACTCTATCACTCTCTCTCTCTCTCTCTCGTCTCTCCTCTTCTCTCTCTCTCCCTCCCTCTTCCTTCTTTGTCTTCCTCTCCCTCCCTCCCTCCCTCCCTCTCTCTCTCTCTCTCTCTCTCTCTCTCTCTCTCTCTCTGTCTGTCTCTCTCTGGCTTGCATGCGTCCTATACGTCTTCATAAGTTCTGTTCGTCTTCTGTGGCCCATAATACGACGCTTTGAAGCTGCTCAGTGCTGGAATAAGGACGTTTCAAGTGGCAGTCTTCCATGAGGGATTTAGAGACACTCTGAGAGAAACAGAGACGATATTATCCGCCAACTCCTCATGTGCATGTCAGCTCGTTAAGGTGAGTTTGAATTTGATTAATTATCAATCTCTGAAAGTTCTCTGCGCCGGGTAATAATACAATTATATAAAATGTGTGTTTCAATTGTATTACGTTTTATTTCCATTGAGCAATATTTTTCTCGTCCGCCCATTTTACGCATAAGATAGTCCACATTTATTTCCTCTCTTAATATTCATTGTCTCTCTATGTACGTGTGCCTCTATCCCTCTCTCTATCCTTATTGTTTTCTCTCTCGCTCTCTCGCACTGTCTCTGTCTCTCTCTTCCATCGTAAGCGTAATCACCAAACTTGTAAGGCGCCACGCGAAATCTAAGCACAGGGCACCTGCTTATTCACGAGCGTTGACACTCTCTCATTTTCACTCTTTCTCTCTCACACTTTCACTCACTCACTCTTACTTTCTCTCTCCCTTTCTTCCTATCTCCCTCTTTAAATCTCTCCCTCTCTCTGCCTCTGCCTTTAGATACGCTCTGCTTCCTGTCACAAATGGCCGCATCAGGAATACCAGCTTATTCACCGTATCTACATAGAATCATAGAATACAATGAGAGGCAAGACTTGCTATAGATCAGCCCAGTGCGTTGTTGCTACAGCGTAGAAATAAAGGATTCTCGAATAAGTGGGAGATGAAGAAGAAGTCGTGGCACTCATAAAATCTCAGTTTCGCAACCTTCGGAATTAATCAGAATCACCGCCAAAAGGGAATCGAGAGGGAATCGGCTGACCGAGAGGAAAAGGAGAAGTCGTCGCGTGACTGAGTCAAGAAGGAGAAGTCGGCCAACGTACAGTGTGTATCGAATAAGTAATGGTGGGTTGATTAGGTGGAAACACGAGGGCGAATGGTAATCATCTTTGTGCGGGATGTGATGACCGCGTGGTTGGGTATCTTGCTACTATCCCGTGTGTTGTATGGGACGAGGACTATATATTGCATGTGGGCTACATGAGGAGTGTGGAATGAGGACTAAATGTGGAATATGGGATGAGGGTTAACATATGGAATATGCATGGATGAGGGTTACATATGGAACATGGGATAAGGGTTGCATATGGAATACGGGATGAGGGTATATAACTATATATGGGATGATGGCATACGCGTGGAATTCAAGTCTCCATTCTTATGCAGCAATGTGCAGAGGCGTTGATATCCACATATCTATGTGAATGCATGCAACATTAATGAAGCGCTAGTTCCAAGAATTCCGTCGCGATCCCTTCCTCCCGAAGACAGAATTTCATCGCTTCAATAAATTGGACACGACGCTCATATATTTCATATTTATAAGCTGATATCTCGCCGGGTGTTTTGCCAACAACATCGTCGTGAAATGAAATGCTTTTCGTCAAAAAGGGATGACACTGTTGCTGACCCGCAGTTTACTTAACGCTCAGAGAACTGATTGCATCAGACGCATCGTTTATAGCCTCAGGGATCCAGCTTTGCGTCGGAGAAATAAGTTCTTTGGAAAGGCCTTGAGCGGTTGCATACGCAAACTACAATTGATATTACCCGCGTTAGTCTCAGTACGATTTTCATCTGCATATAAATATATATATAAATATATATATGTATATATATTATGGTGCAAACACATGTAGGTACCATGCACACATAAGTACACACACTTTCATACACCGATACACATTTGATGTTATACATTATAAATGTTCATGCAATATCGGTCGCATATGCATATATTCATGAGAGTCCTTTTGAATTGTCAATGAATCAAAGTTTAAAATAGTTGGCACGGGTGTTAAAATTTTATGGGATGCAGAAGGCAAACGATCATCGCATCACCCTCGACACCCGAACCCGCGGTTCAGGGTAATGGTGCGGATATCAACCGACGCCAACGCTTTGGAAGCATTTTACATGACACGAAGATTGTTTTTAGCGTTCTGGGATCCGTTATAATTATCAGCTATAGGCCTATGTGAGCGTATATTTCAAAGAGAGAACTAATAAAATTTTGACTGCTTTACCCTGCATATTTTGAATTGTGTATGCAATCTAATCGTGACCAATTTGAATAAATATAGGAATGTATAATTAGTCATAGACATTCATTGTTCAAACGAAGATGATAAAAGCTTTTGGTCTTCTAAAATATGCGGCAAATTCGGACGTACATATATTTATATGCATTGTTTATTTTTCTTTGTTATGTCGGCGAAATATTTATACTAGTGTGCATACTTATTCATCCTCAAGATAGTATATGTACCTCACTTTCTAACAGACAGGGTCAGTAGTTTTCAAACTGGAGTTTAGCAACACATTTCAGTGTCCCATTTTTCAGAGGTCAGAGGGGTTGGACCCCCGTGCTTCTTTTCTTGACCCCCAAGCTTCCAGTCTCTGGCAGACACTCGAGGCTTGACCCCATCAAGTCATTACGAAGGTGTAGTTTTAGAACTGCAGCAGGTGACTGCATTTGTTCCGGGCTCTGTTTTTACGCATCAATGAAAACAGTGAGCAGCAAATGCAGTCGCGTGCTGCAGTCCCACACTACAGCGTGGTAATGAACTTGAGGGGTCAAGTCGACTCGATACCGAATTATTGTCAAAAGGAAGTTCAATTTGACTCGAGAACAGGCTTCAAAAGAGAGTAGGCCTACACCACAACCGATTGAATAGCAGCAGACCACGAGCCGAAACGGACGCTAGACTTCTGAGGTAAACAATCGGGCACTTAACGGAAATTAACCACCCAAGTAGCATCAATGGGACTCTGAGAGAGAAGCGAGAGAGACAGAGACCGCAATAATTTGTATTGCCTCACCACACACCCGTTTGAATGGATGCTAATTCATTAAGGGTGCAAGGTCTGAGATTACAATCTTTTTCATAAACCATCATTGGAAAATGATCCGCTGTCCCCATGCTCTCTGATGCAGAGGCTCATGACAGTGCAACGAATCATGCAAACATGTATTCTGAGACAGGAGTGTATTTATAAAATCGCCCAATGAGGCGGTCAACAGAGCGAAGAACCCGGGCTATCAGCACTCGTGGAAGGCCAACCAGGACAGAGCAGCAGGGTCAAGTAGGCACTGCTAGGCAGGTGATAAAGACATGGACTAGGGTAGCAGCAGCGTCATGGGGCAGGGAACGAGAAACAGTACGCAGCTGGCGAAGTTGATAGTAACAACTACGTTTGAGCCAATTGAGATGGATTGAAAATCTATACGCTCTTGGTCTAGAAGAATTCCTAAGTCTCGGACTGAGCCAAGAAAGGTAAGATGAGGACAAGTTTCAGCCATCAGGCACCAGTCGAGACCTGCCGGCTAAGACGGTCTTTCGAAACCCAGGTCGACGGGAAGGTAGCAGACCATTGAACATATGAACAGTCAACTGATTAGCAAAAATGCATTAAAGAATCTTTGAGAGGAATAATACGTTGGCGTTGGAAGTTTATTAACTTTACTTTAAAAATTCTGAAAGTTGAAAGTACTAGCTATTGTCTTTATTTTCTCTGTCTCTGTCTGTTTGTCTGTTTGTCTGTCTGTCTGTCCGTCTGTCTGTCTGTCTGTCTCTGTCTCTGTCTCTGTCTCTGTCTCTGTCTCTGTCTCTGTCTCTGTCTGTCTGTCTGTCTGTCTGTCTGTCTCTCTCTCTCTCTCTCTGTTCCTCGCGTGTGTGTGCGCGCGGGTGTACTTGCGTGTGTGTGAATCAGGCTGGTCATTTTGGAAACTCCGATAAATTGTATCCGCTGCGAGTGGTTTGTAATACGAGGAACAAATCACGAATACAAAATTCATTGCGGCGTGATAATTTTCTAGTATTTCCATTGATTTTCCTCTGCTTCTTTTTTTGACAAATCGAACCCTGACGCATTTGACTGCCTGAGTCAAGCGATGGTGGCTGACAGTAAGCTTCAGGGCATATCTTTAGCTCCCTCCATACTTAGCATGCATACGCCTATTAGGCTGTCATCTATCATAAGGTAAACCAACTTCTCTTAAATATTGGAACTTTTCACCTCTTTAACAATCTGGCCTAAAACAATTGTATCCGTTTGACCCTCTACTTTTCGGTCTTCTCATTCTGTTAAGCCTTCAGTCTCCTAGCCACATTGTGACATTGGTCTTCTAGACGACTTAACCTTATGTGGTTTTGTTACTGATGTTCAACGCAAACCATCGTCAGAGAAGATACTTCCATGGGCCTAACACTAATCTTCACAAATTGCGAAGTCATACAAAACCACCAAACCGTCCGTCACCCGTGTACCCCAGGTCACGCTAGTCTCCTCGGAGTTCCCTTCTCTGCATATATGCAATGCTCGTGTGCTACATAGATCACGTAGGTTGGCCGATTTAACCAAACACGATGCCGCAATTCTTTTCAGGGGCTCCTTCTCTTCTTGGTATGCTCTACGTTGCTCTCCGTGAATGGGCCACCCACTTTTTTCATCTCATTCCGTCCCTGTCTATCTGCCTGCTGTCTTCCTCCGCTCCTCCTCTTGAGTAGAATCAACGGTGACTGTTCCATCGCCTTCTTGCTGCCCCATTCCATGAATATGCATCTGTTTCATAAGATCATCCGAAAAATACATAAATCCACAACAGACGTCCCTCAGACGTATCTGTATATAATATAATATGATGCGACTACACTGACCAACAGGAAAATTACATGAGTGAACGGATGGAGGAGAGGGTGGATGGATGGATGGAGTGGGTGGGTAAATGCGTGGGTGGGTGAAAGGAGGGATGAAACGATGGATGGATGAATGGATGGATGGATGGATGGATGGATGGAGGAGTGGGTGGATGGATGGACGGATGGATGGATGGATGGATGGATGGATGGTAGAGTGGGTGGATGGATGGATGGATGGAGGAGTGGGTGGGTGGATGGACGGATGGATGGATGGTTGAATGCGTGGGTGGGTGAAATGATGGATGGAAGGATATATGGATGGATGAGTGATTGAATGGATGGATAGATGCATGAATGGATAAGTGCGTGGTTAGGTAGGTGGTTAGATTACTGGACGGATGGAAGAAATGAGAGTGGATGGAAGAAAGGTCGAATGGACGGATGGTGGGAAAAAGGAACGAAGTGGGCGGGAAATAATTTCATCTTTCCGCTGTCGACGGATTGTCTGCATTCTTCTCTCCATGTGCGTCACCCGTATGTATGTATGTATGTATGTATGTATGTACGTATGTATGTATGTATGTATGCATGTATGCATGAATGTATGTATGTATGTATGCATGTATGTATGAATGTATGTATGTATGTATGTATGTACGTATGTATGTATGTATGTATGCATGTATGCATGAATGTATGTATGTATGTATGCATGTATGTATGAATGTATGTATGTATGTATGTATGTATGTATGTATGTATGTATGTATGTATGTATGTATGTACGTATGTATGTATGTATGTATGCATGTATGCATGAATGTATGTATGTATGTATGCATGTATGTATGAATGTATGTATGTATGTATGTATGTATGTATGTATGTATGTATGTATGTATGTATGTATGTATGTATGTATGTATGTATGTATGTATGTATGTATGTATGTATGTATGTATGTATGTATGTATGTATGTATGTATGTACGTACGTACGTATGTATGTATGTATGTACGTACGTATGTATGTATGCATGTATGTATGTATGTATGTATGTATGTATGTATGTATGCATGCATGTATGTATGTATGCATGTATGCATGTATGCATGTATGTATGCATGTATGCATGTATGTATGTATGTATGTATGTATGTATGCATGTATGCATGAATGTATGTATGTATGTATGTATGTATGTACGTACGTATGTATGTATTTATGCATGAATGTATGTATGTATGTATGTATGTATGTATGTATGTATGTATGTATGTATGTATGTATGTATGTATGTATGTATGTATGTATGTATGTATGTATGTATGTATGTATGTATGTATGTATGTATGCATGTATGTATGCATGTATGCATGTATGTATGTATGTATGTATGTATGTATGTATTTATACATCTGATCATCATTTATATGGCACCTTTCAAGAACTCTCGAAGGCTCTGTAATGCCGTTGACCTCTGTGATGGGGTCATCGTCGTCATCACCCCGAACGACAGTTGCCTCCAGCTGTGGCAGATGCTGACAGCAGCCTCACATCAGCAACACGGCCGCATCACCAGCGGCACAACAACGATTCGGCTGAAGCAGGACCAGGAGTAGCCAAGCAGCAGAAGGTAGGCAGCAGCAGCAGCAGCTAAGCGATTTGTATTGGAGATATGCGCCATTTGATATTTGCGTGGTTGGAGAGGTACTTACTGGGCTTCACGTGAATACTCGGATGATGACAGCCATATAATTATATATGATTCCACTCAGGGATTTTAAATCAACGCGAATCTCGTTATAACGGAAAAGGGTAAAGTTCAATGATATTCGCCAGCGAAAAAAAATTATTTCGCAAACGATAACTATAGACCGTAATTGTAAGTAAGAATTTCATTTACTATGACTAAGAAGAAAATAATATTAACGAAAATTCATCGTCATTTTTGCAGCGCATTTTTCAGTCTCAACTCTGTCGTATAGGCCTAGTCCCCTTCTGCACTCCAGAGAGCAAAAATACTCTGCATCTAATTGCCCATGTTCGCACTGCGTGATTTTGGATTTGTTGATTCAATTTAGCTATTTTGCGGACGTTTCTATGGTGATTGGGACCAAATTTGACTAGCTCAAATTCATAAAATTAGTGGTCATGGTGATATTGTAGGCCTATGGTTAAAGTGCTTCCGAACGAGGCAGCGTGTAAATGCTGCATGAAGTCAGTTCACGCACAAATCAGTTTGCAATAAGACTTCGTATCATCAGCGGTGTTGATTTTAATGAAGAGAAGTTGTGTCCGGCTCATGGTCGTAATCCTAGTCGTAAACTCCGAACTTCTAAAGCGCCACTCAAAAGCCTAGCGCAGCGCACCAGCTTATTAACGAGCTCTGCGTCAGATTAACTGTGTTGTCAAACGAGTAGTCCGTGAAAGGTCGGAGTCCGGTTTTCAGAGGGTCAGAGGAGGCAGCTTTAAAATACGACTATAGTCTACTCACTCATTTGAATAATCTCATTATTACCATCTACCTACATACAAAGAAGTATGCGCTGCAGGCAGTGATAGAACGAGGTGTATAGGAGGGAATTGCTGGAGACAATCAAAACAGATGAGACATAACAGGTGTGCAGTACAATTAAACAGACTCATTGGTGCCAATCAATGGCTGTGTTATCAATGTGTTTGGTGATTTTTGCAGGCGCTACATCGTCTCTTTATTTTCTAGGTAACATGTTATAGATATATTTATATGTGTCGTGTATTTAATAATAGTGCTTCAAATAACAGTGCTGTTGATGCAATATTTAATATAATAAAAGATTGATGACTAATGCTTTAAAGAGGGCGAGCGTAGCAATAGTGTAAGGTTCATTTATTCTTTAACGTGAAAAATAATTGAAATTTTGAAATAATTGAAAGATAGCCAGGGTAAAATAGTTGAATTCGGAAGAACCAAAACGAGGCTAACTGAACTGAGGCAGAAGCAGACGACATTGTGGACACTGGCGCCACTGATAAATAACCGTTAAGCAGTGGATACACTTTTCTGGAGTCGGTCCAATGGTCGGGACGTTTAGCGGAAACTCTCCAGGGACTGTGGACTGATTTCGAGTAAGGGATGCGTGTGACCTGCAGCTTCATCGAACGATAGAATTCGTTCTGCAGGTCATTGATAGTCGACTGCGGTGTTTGTTGCATCGAGGCTCTTGGGGCGTCGTCGAGCGACTCCGAACTTTGTATAACACGAGTTAACGAACTGACATTTTTATCGCTTCAAAAATGAAGGCAACTATGGTTATCTGTCTGCGTGGGATCTAGGGAGGATAGCAGTTTACGAACCCTTGTAGGCGGACAGTATTTGCGTGTGTTTCTTTGTGTGTGCTCGTGTGTGCGTTTGTGTGTGTGTTTGTATGTGTGCCCGCGCAAGTGTGTTCTCCCAGTGAGTCACTGATTCTGCGAGCGAGATGATAAAGACAACTGGTAGGAAATGGTTAATCAAATGATGAACGGATGAACTTCAGATAACCAAATGTAGTGTAAAGTTATTCGATGCTCATCAATGGGCAATTAACTGAGAAATCAAATGTTAATGTAGGCCCTACTTATTTCTTTTATTGCCGTATGACCTCGACCCTGCTCATAGTTCGACGACTGAACCGATTGAGACCCTTAATCTTTCGCTGTCCTTTTTGAACGTCCGCTGCCCGTTAGTGTATGGTTGCAGTTTAACGACGCTGTGCGATAACAAAGATCACGAGCGTCGCCCTCCTACTTTTTAGAGGCTTGGGACTGGCGCTGCGAAAAAGCGAACAATGACGGGGTCTGCCCGTTGGAATCGAGGCGACGCCATTTAAGGACACGGTGTCGGGACCAAGCGGGTCCCACTTTGAAATCTCTCATTGCAACTAAAAGGGTGAGGTAACTTAGTAATGAATGTCTGAATGACTGAATTACTGTTGTATCATCTCTGGAAATATTGTAATCGTGTAGATATGCTTTCAGTGGCCGATATTAAATTTTCATCTTTCATGAAACACAACTTGATCGCCAACAGACCAATTTGTGCAATGCAATTATCTCCACGGTCGACCAGATATTTATTATTCAACGTTGCATTACCAGGTAATAAGTAAGGCAGTCGATATGATACATGTACGTCACATCACGCTAAGGCGCACGTTCATATACACATGGGTGCATACGTTCATATAGACATACATGAACATATGCACACATAAAACATACCTACATACATACGTACACACACACGCATACATACATACATACATATACATGCATACATACATATATGCACACATACATGCACACATACATATATACATACATACATACATGCATAAATACATACATACATACATACATACATACATTCATATATACATACATACATACATACATACATACATACATACATACATACATACATACATACATAAACACACACATACATACATCCAAACATACATACATACATACATACATACATACATATACATGCATACATACATACATAAACACACACATACATACATCCAAACATACATACATACACATACATGCATACATACATATATGCACACATACATGCACACGTACATACATACATACATACATACATACATTCATATATACATACATACATACATACATACATACATACATACATACATACATACATACATACATGCATACAAACATACATACATACATACATACATACATACATACATACATACGTATATACATACATACACACATACATACATACATACATACATACATACATACATACGTACGTACGTACATACATACATACATGCACACATAAATTTATTCATTTCAAGAATTTCTACGCATTTTCATTGTCTTTAGGCTGCAGTAGGCGCATCTCTAACGGAATCCCATTCCATTCCATGTGGAAAGGCCAACAACTGAGAACTCACGTATCTGCCTATAGTTGTATTAGCAATGGAACCAGAAGTTAACCTCCAAAGCAGATGATCGAATTAAAGTGCTCGGCGATCACCTGCTCAATCATACATACATGCAAATAGTTAGCTTACCATAGTAGGCCTATCATCCACAAATACCTTATACGTATATATATATATATATATATATATACTCCATATACGTACGTACATACATTGTACATAAATGACATATATGTATATAATACTTATGTATATAAATACATATGTATAATGCTTATGTAGAAGTAGGTTACTTGTATTCGTTGATTGTTCGCAGGGATGACAAGGAGTTGAGTGAATTAGATAATTAAGTTGTTACGATGCAGGGGATCGTACACTCAGCGAACGAAAGGGTCGCTATAAAAGTCTTGTTTTCTTTCTTTATATTATTGACGCCTTCCTCTTTCCTCCTCCTCTTTCCTCCTCCTCATTCCTCTTTCCTCTTCCTCTTTCCTCCTCCTCATTCCTCTTTCCTCATTCCTCTTTCCTCCTCCTCATTCCTCTTTCCTTCCCATTCGATTCAATGACAGTCAGAACAGGATTCACGGATCGCTCAGCATTCCGGACACTCGTCACCGACTGCGCTCTTAAAACGATGACTACTAATTCTAGACACTAATGTATCCTCCTCCGACTGAAGGCGGATGGAAATAACAACCGTTGTCTTTACTTTGGTTTATCGGACTCATCGGATTCTCCACAGCATAACAATTTCTTATACTGCGCTCCCTTAATTAACCGGGCGCATATCGACGCTATGGAAGTAGATAGTTGCTGCTTGACGGTATGAACCAAAGCAAAAATGAGTAGAGTCACCCTCCTCCCTTGTCCAGGCTTGAGACTGGCACTGCCAGAGTGAGCGTTGTGGCGGAGTTCGTGTTGTAAGAGTAGTCGGATGACGATAAAATAGAAGGCAAGCTTCGCGCGATAACAACTTAACTTACCTGTAGCTATTTCTCAAATCAATCAAAAAAATACTTGATAGGTCTATAGTTGCTTGAGATTTGTGTGTGATAAGATTAAATGAATTGAAATCATATCGAAGGTGAGGGAAACGCATTGGGCCAGATGACGTGTCGTGAGATGTGCGAATAAGCCTATGAACATACATCTATTACTCCAAAGTGGTAGAATGAACAACAAAAGCATATTCAAAAGTGAACAGGAACATTGTAAACTAGGATCGACAACAGTTCAACTGATCCTGCTCGTTTCATCAGATTCAACAACAACATGGGAAGACGTCAAAGACCGTTGCTGTCATAAGACGTCCCTAAACCAATTTTTCGTCGAATTGAGCCCTGAACTTACATGCAAAGACCACAGTGAGAATTCAACATATGTTAGTCAGGCTACGTCGACGAGCCACACTTAAAGTTCAGAAGCTGTTAACTGCCACAACTGACCGAATATCCATTGGACCAGATTGGACAGTTAACAGTTTCGAGCGCACCACCGTCGAACGCCCTCTGGGGATTAGAGAAAAACCGACGCGTGAAGCGGTGGCATCGTAATGCTGTTCAGACTTGTGAAGAGGGAAACCAATTAAACCCTAGAATGGCATCATTAAAGAAAGAAGAGAGCAGAACCGCCTATACAGATGGAACCTCAGATGCGTGCGCTGCACGCTCGGTAGATGCCGTTATTAGAGCGTCATTCACGATACAATCGGGTCTCATACGATCCGCTTTTAGTAATGGAAAAACATCTAAGAAAGCCAGCGGATAGCGGAGAATTTGAATGAGAACGCTACAAGGATTTGAGCCATGGAAGAAGATTGTAAGGTGTGATTAACAACATTGGAAAAAAGGAGGAGCAGAGGAGATCTAATTGAAGCCAACAAGATTATTACTGGAAAGAAGGCAGTACGGCGGCATAGGTTCGTTGAATTAGCACAAAATAGTACGACTCGGGGACACAGGTATGAATTTTTAAAGAAGCCGAAAGGAACATTATGGTAGATATTCCTCAGTACAGAAGTTATGGACTTCTGGAATGGTTTCGTTGACAGCACGTTCGCAGTAGTCACCATTGCAGCTTTTAAGAGGATGTGGAGAGATAAGCAATCGAGCCGTGTAGGTTAACTGGCAGTGGTTCTAGCACAGACGGTGTAAGTAGTTGTGTAGTCTTCTGAACGACTCAAAACACTCGCCATGTAGTAAAGATTGAGAAAACTATTGGTAATATAATGATACTTAAACTCGAACGCGTGTCACATAGGATGTAATGTGTCCTAGCACACAGTAAAGAAGTTTACGAGTTCAAAATATGCCAGGACGTTGTTTTTAGTATAGCCGCATAACTAGACGACTTGTTGACTTGGTCTGTAAGTTGGAAGATGTGAGTTTGGCCGTTCTGACGTTGAGATCTGAAGGACCGGCTGAAGTACCAGCTGATGGACCATCTGAAGTACCAGCTGAAGGTGGACTGTAGCCAGCACTGACTTGCAACAAATAAACTGACACACCAGAGTTATGCGCCGGAGAAAACTAACTAACTTTCCTATCAACGTCAAAAAGTGCCTTTAAGATGACAAAATAGGTCGTTAACAGATAGAAATTATTCCGTCCTTTGAGTAAAGCAATCAGGAGCCACAAAACAATTTTTATGAAAGCAACCTTTCTGGATTTGGGTCAACAAATTCGTTTATTTTATGCTAATTACGGAAATCTACGGGATCCAGAATTCCCGGGCTCTTATAGCTGTGCTTCTGACCCTCTGTACCTCTTGGCAGGCCTGAT
Organism: Bimastos eiseni; assembly: GCA_959347315.1. Taxonomy (NCBI): domain Eukaryota; kingdom Metazoa; phylum Annelida; class Clitellata; order Crassiclitellata; family Lumbricidae; genus Bimastos; species Bimastos eiseni. The sequence goes on along the minus strand of OY365811.1, from coordinate 37,024,904 downwards.
GGTAAAACTGCTGGGTCCAATCAATTTATAATTGTATATGAACAGTTGTAATTGACCATTTCTACAGCGTCGCTCAAAGTGCAAAACAAAAAAGATGCACCAGAGTATATGATATTTGCTGTCAATAAGAGCTCACATTTTATCGGCTAGCCAAATGAACTTCAAAGAGTCATCAGTTGGGCGGATCCAATCAACTGACAGCAGATGGCGTAGTGTCTTCGAGGCCAAACTAAACTTAGTAAAAGGAAAACTAGTGACGATAATGGTTCACAACTCTTCCAATATACAAAGCGTTTTATTTATTTTTCTGCAGGAAATGTCGTCGTCTGTTAGCTGCTTGAAGACGTCCTCCACCCGTCTAGGAAGGCACAATTTGGAGCGCCAGCGTCGGTGAGACGCGTAGGTCAGGATGGTCGTCTGTCTGGTCGCCATTGTCTGGGTTCTTCTCGGACCCGATTCATCCGCCGCGTGTCCTCGAATGTGCATCTGCCTCAACTCCACCTCTCTCAAGGTCTCCTGCGAGGGATCCGGTCTGGCTGGACTTCTTCCGGCTGACCTCCCGATCTCCGTGTCTTCCCTCGACCTGACGCGCAACCGCTTTCGGATCCTTGGCGCCGATTCCCTAGGCTTCCTGCCGCATCTGGTCGATCTTAAGCTGAAGGAGAACGGAATGGAGAACATCGACGAAGGCGCTTTCCAGGGCGTCGGGTCTCTCCACGTCCTTGACCTCAGCGGGAACAACTTGACGACGGTCGATCGAATAACATTCCGACACTTATCCGGGCTCCTGCACCTCGATCTCTCCTCCAACCAACTCACCGATGTCGACGGAGCGTTCGCCGGACTTGTCGAACTGTCCCGGTTGGACCTGCGGCAGAACCGTCTGTCGGTCGTGGCCCAATCGATGCTCAGCGGTCTCTCGAGTCTTCGCTACCTACGACTGGACGAAAACCTCATCAGCCACATCGACAGCCGAGCTCTGCTCAGCCAGCAGCGACTCATGTACTTCGTGCTCAAGGGTAACCCCATCGGACACCTCACTCAAATCCACTTCAACTCTGAGTTTCTCTCATACGTCGACCTCTCCGAGTGCGGTCTGATCAACGTGCCAAAAGGTCTCCCAGGGTCCGTGAGGTACCTGCAGCTGCGGCGCAACAAACTGTCCGCTCTCTACCGCCACTCCCTCGAGCACTGTACGAACGTGACGATCCTGGTTCTGGACGAAAATGGTCTGGAGGACGTCGAACCCGGATCCTTGACCTCGATGCCGCATCTACAACAGCTGTGGATGAACGGGAACCGGATGCGCACGGTGCCGCGTCCAATTCCGCCGAGCGTTCAGAGGCTCTTCCTCGATCTAAACGACGTCCAGCAACTCTCCCAGGACGATTTTCCATTCGCTTCCCAGCTGAACACGCTGTCACTGATGGGAAACAACATTTCCAGTCTTCCATCTGGAGCCTTTCTACGCTTGTCCCTCCTTCGCCATCTAGATCTGAGCGGGAACCACATCACGTACCTCCGAAGGAACCTCTTCCTCGGAAATCCCCGTCTCCAGCTGCTGCAGCTTTCCAGGAATGCCTTGGACAAACTGGAATCCGGATGTTTCCACGGTTTGCGCGAGCTGCACACACTCTCCATGGCCTATGTGCCGACGCTCGACCCGATGCTGGAGGATAATTCATTCCTAGATCTGACGAACCTTCGAAAGCTGGACCTTGACAGCAGTCCAGGTCTGACCCGGACCTTCGTCTCCTACAAGTCCGACCAGGTGTCCAGACTCCAGGATATGAACCTGGACAACTCGGACTTGGTGACCTTAGACCCGGACTTCGTCGAACGCTTCCCAAACCTTGCTGTGCTGCGGATTTCTAGTCAATCGTGGCGCTGTGACGCTCGACTTAAGTGGTTCAAGGAGTGGCTCTTGTCCACACCGCTGCACGTCGAGGATCGTCAGAGGAACAGATGCGCCACTCCTGCATCGCTCCAGCACCGCGCCATCACTTCCCTTTCCAGCTCAGACTTCGAGGAAGTAGAAGACCCTCCAACTCTGGAACAGGTGTCACCCGATTACCTGACACCCGTCTCACTTCGAGTGTCGACCGCGTTGCTTTCCAAAGACGGCGAACATCGCCGCTACGTTGATTCTGAGACCCAGCAACTAAATACCCCCATCTCTAAACCAGGGTGGGTAACGGCGTCCGCTTTAGGGGTAAACCTCGACGGTCAGGATAAACAGTGGAACATGAAACTTCTGACCTGGGATGAGATCATGGGTGCGGACGATTCTTATTACACAGAAGACGGAGCAAAAGGAGGTAACGAAGAACAAAGATGGGATTCAGACAGGAAAGGGCGGGATGATCCAGTCCTTTCAGGGAACAGTTCCGTGACCTCTGACGGTCAGACGTTCCACCTGGAACGGGACAACGCTCTTCCGAAGCCATCCGGGACCGGAAACGCGACAATCGTCGTCACGGTAACTATACTGGCAACTGTCCTTGCAGCGGTCGTCATGGTAGCTGGGATAGTTTACCTGTGTCGTAGGAACAACACAAAGAGGGTGCAGTGCCCGCAGGCGTCGTTGCCACCGCAGACGCTTGGTGGCGTCAGTGATGTGAAGGTGGGGACGGAGGGCTACAGCCTTAGGACGACCTCTTGCGGTGGGAGGGTAGGAGGGCGGTCGGTGGCCGTCATGGCAATGGAAAGCGGAGGAGAGATCGTGATGTCGTTGGTGCCTGGGAGAGATATCAATCACGAAGGACCGCTCAGGGTCTACAAGTGGGAGGACTTCTAGGAAGAGGGAGACAAATTATCATGAATTCAGACTCTTTTCATTAAAAATGGATAAATAGACAATTAACTAGATAAATGCACAGATGTATAAAAATACGTTATATGTCAAGATTCATTCATTCATTCATTCATTCATTCATTCATTCATTCATTCATTCATTCATTCATCCATCCATCCATTCATTCATTGAAATGTCAAAGTAGTGAGCCTTTGTTTTGTTTGTGTGGGTTATTTGTTTATTTGTGTGTGTTTATGTGTTTATGTGTTTATAAGTTTGTGATGTGTTGCGTGAGTGAATGCATATAAATACATAATAACTGAAATTAATAAATAAACTATTGAAGAAATTTAAAATGGTTTGTTTAAAGGTCGAGCTCCTGTTCTAACCTGAATTCATAGCATTGAGACATTCAGCAAGCCCTGTGTAGCTATTTGTTGTTTGATCGTGATGTAAAAGCCATTTACATAGCGCCTTTTAGGGCCTCTCAAAAGCGATACATTTTGCGGGTGTGTCCCCCGCCAGTGGATACTCGCACGGGCGTAGAGTTCAGATGGTATATTTGGCAGTTGAGATTCTGCTGCATCTTCAACTCATAGTCCTTTCTCTCTTCGACATCCTCTTCCTCCCATTCCTCCTACTCTCCCTCCTCCATATCACCTTCTTCGGCATCACTTCCTCCTTTTCCTCCTTCTTTTCTCCTTCCTCATCTTCCGGCCATTCCTCATTTGCCTTCTCCACTTCCGCTTACCCCTCCTCTTCACCCAACCTTTCCTCCCTTTCTGCTTAACTTTTACCACCTTCTGATCTTCCTACTCCTCCTAATCCTCCACTTCCTCCTCTTCTTCCTCATCATCTTTCTCTTCCTATTGTTCACTCCTTCCTCGAGACCTCCTTCCTCACATCCTCTTTCTCCACCTCCTTCTCGTCTTCCTCCTCCTCCTGCTCATCCAATCCTCTCCTTTCTCCTATCATCTTTCTCCATATTCTCCTCATCGTATTCGTCCCTTTGCTCGTCCACTTCCTCTCCGGCTCTCCATCCATCTTCTCTTCATCTTCCTCCTCCGCTCCTCTTCCTTCTGCTTCTCCTCCTGCTCCTCCTCTTCCTGCTCCTCCTCCTCCTCTCCTGTCCATCTGATTCCTCTCTTGAGTGTCGAAGGGTTAATGAAGCGAAGTTCTTCGCTGTTTGTCGCCTGTCGACGTTGACATTAATAATTTGTCACTTGCAGAAGAAAAGAGACATACAGACACAGGACCTCAAAAGGCGCTATACAAATACCTATATACACGCAGGCACACAGACATGTTGTAGCCGCACGGAAAGGGCCAAATGAGCAAGATATCTCTAGAAAGACATAGAGACAGAGACATACCAGGGTACATAGACATTTGCACCAAAATACACAGACTGAGAAACAGGGACACATTTACGCAAAGACACATAGAGAACAGACAAAGCCACAAAACACAGATATACATGCAGAGACATTCAGACAGACCACCAGACAAATAGAGACAGACAGAGTGACAGGCACAGGCAAGAGAACGAGTAAGAGAGAGAGAGAGAGAGAGAGAGAGACAGACAGACAGACAGACAGACAGACAGACAGAGACAGAGACAGAGACAGAGACAGACAGAGACAGAGACAGAGACAGAGACAGACAGACAGACAGACAAAGACAGACAAAGACAGAGACAGAGACATAGACAGAGGCAAAGAAAGAATTGATTAGAGGTCATTGTATCCGTCGTTTGGCTTCCATCGACCGATAAACGTCTTAGAATGGGTCGAATGTTTGTTCTGCTCTTTTCAATTCGCGCCTTCGCGTCTCGGCCGCCCCAAGGAACCAGCAAGGGGTCGACAAAACAGAACCTCGGGTCAACGCCGCCATATGAAAAGTTCACCCTATCGATTGAGAACCCCATCCACCCTCGTTCACTATCAACAAACTGCCAACGACGCTGTAGCTCTATGGCCCGTGTAACAGAGAGAACTTCATTGTATCAATTCTTTTACAATGTCCCGCAGACTCACACAGAAGATAAACTGTTATTATGGTTTCAATTTATTATGTTTTCATCGTCTAATCTAAGTCAAAAAGAAAACTGAAATTTATAAACTGATCGAACCCCCATGATTACCTAGGGTTATTCCAGAACTAAATGGATTCACTGAACCAGCTATCATAGCAGATGCCAAACTAAACTCCTTTTCTCCATTTTACACAGCCCAAGCACGTTCTTCGCCAATGCCTACCTCTACTCCGCTCCATGGACTCCATTCACCAATTAAGATCTAGAACACACAACCATGTACTCCCACCCACAGACGACTTTCAATTTATCCCCAGATCATTATATAAGAATATGTATTAGTTTTTTTTATTCAATTCTAGCTACTTGTATTGTTCACTGTCAGTCATGTTAGCACTTCGGCGTTTGTTGTCAGATTTTGTTTTCTTTTTAAATAACGAATATTATCCTTAAATCGGTTATTGTACGGGGATCTGTTGTAGTCCCTCAGCTCCTTATCAAATATATACAACTGGAATTCTCTCTCTTTTCTAACTGTCGAATCATAGTGTCAATACATCGTTCCCTGACTAATCACAAAATGCCCCCATTTATTCCTTCAATCTATCGATCAATAAATCAATCAAGCAAACATTCAACCAGCCACACCTTAAATTACTCAACCAATCAATCTGCCAGCCAGTCACCTGAACCCTTCAGCAACAATCATCACTACGAAAAAACTAACCAAAAACAAATTTATTACAACATAAAACCTCCAATCCGGAGTCATCGCCAAAAGCGACCTCTACTAAGCAAACGCACGAAGATGATGATGACGACGACGACAACGATGATCACGTGGAGCAGGAGACGGGTTAGGCGGATTTATCAATTGCAGTTACGTAACTGTGCAACTAAATATAGCCACAGTAAAAACTGAAGCCCTCGACAGTTAGGTCCCGAACAGCAGAACCAATTTTGATCACACAGTGTGCCACGGTTTATCTCTCTGTCTGACAGTTTCAGCAATAATAGCCAGAACATATCAGCAATAACAGTCAAACAATCTCCAACAACAATAGCCAGACATCTCATACGATAACAGCCAGATAGTCCCAAGAAAAATACCCATAAAATTCACAAAATAAGAGCCAGAAATTTAAAATACGGAACCAGACACAACTTCAGCCTGCATCAGCACGGCAAGACAATAGCAGCCTATCACTCAAGACAATAGTAGCTGTCGCTCAAGACAATGATAGCTAAACAGTGAACAATAATAGCAGATATCTTAGACGGTCGGTAAAGCTACACAATGTCAGGCATTAGGTGATACCGCATGTGCTTCAAAGTAACAGAGTGATCAACAGAGTGATCTTATGAGTTTTGAAGCGCCATTGGTTGATACTTTGTGCAGGACAACAGAAGCCACTAAATCATAATAATACTAAAAAGTCTATACACATTCCAGCCAAACTTATATCTTGCAGACATTGCCTTTAAGAAAGATGGTTGATATGAAGCAACAAACGCAGTTCTCGTTCCTCTCTTACCAGGCTATGACGTTCCACTCTTACCAGTCTATGATATTCCACTCTTACCAGGCTATGACGTTTCACTCTTACCAGGCTATGAGGTTCCACTCGTTCTTCTTTTACCAGGCTATGACAATCAAGTTTCAAAATTGCAAATTACTCAACTACTTGAGCACTCACAGTTCTGGCAAAGAACTCTGACGATTCAAACATGACCCTTCAACAGCCAACAACTGCCCAACAAAATCTAGCTGACTGATAAACCCTTCTGAACTATCTATATCAAAACAACTGTCCCATGCCCTCTCACCCAGTTGTAACATACTTCTGACTCTGCTTTACTGCCCACCGTAATCTGACTGCCCAACACCCACATACACAGCCCATATACCTTCTAACCTCCTGCACCATCTGAATTTCTTGAACTGTCCAGATAACTGCCCTAATACACCAGTGCCAACTGCATGATTAACTTGGGTAAACTTCAGCTTCTTCCATGTCCATAGCATGAATGGACTGCCAACCTCTATGACGAGAGACAGAACTGTCATATCCATCCAATAGCTGGACACAACTTCCTCCTAACTTCCCTGTAAAATCTGATCTCAACTGGTCCTAAAACCTGCACAGAAGTAACAGTACACACAGTGAAGAAGACGCGAATAAAGGATACGTCATCTCATCTCCATCTGCAAAAAATACGGAAAGCAAAACAAAATCATAAGCATATGCGACAATTACGACTCTAAGTAACAGGCCAGCTTGACAAGTTTTAAACATCTGATGGGGCTCCAAAGATGGGAATATGAAACCCTCGAAGGACAGGCTGGCATAGATCTCAGTTCTTAAGCAACAGTTTACAAAACATTGATATTCATATATACTAGGTTATCATACTTTATATGCTCGTTAAAATGTTCGGATACCGTCCACCTGTCTCAAAAATGTCTTCAGCAAAGCAGTCCTTGAGTTCACAATCTCTGATGTGCAACGAAGACAACAGTATCAAGACAACAACAGGCAACCATCCAGTACGCTCTGACAAGGAACGTCAATATATACAATGCAATGAAATTCGACATGGCCAATCAAAGAACTCCTTACTGGGTTTTAAACAGTTGACCAATCAGCTGTTCCGAACAGTTGACCAATCAGCAGCTGTAAACAGTTAACCAATCAACTCTTCGAAACAGTTGACCAATCAGCTACAGTCACCTGTTGTCAACAAGACCATCTCAATATTTGTGGAATAAACAGGCCAGCTTGACAAGATGTTTAAACTTTCCAACTGGGAATTTCAACAAACACAACATTCTCAGCATTGTCAAAACTACCACTACAACAAAATATGAGGGGTAAACATGAGCATGGCGAAAAAGATACAGACAATAACAAGCGATATGTAGCCGCGCACTAGTATACACAGTATGGTCCCATCCAGTTCAAAAAGTACGACCGAAAAAACACGGCCACACAGATCGCTTGGTCGTCTCTACCCTGTAAGCATATCCATCAAGGAAGCAGCATGCTGTCACAAAGCAAAGCATAATAAGCACTCTTAACCACAACTCTTGAAAGGCTGCAAAAGGAACTACACAAATGTCTAGCAAAAGTACATTACATTATCTAGACCTGAAAACTACATTAACTTGCATGGACGTCGTCAATGTTATGACATGGAGTAAAAAAAGAGGGCTCTTGGAAACAAGTGAAATATGCTTTAAATATGGACAATTACGTACCCTCAAGCCTTACCATAGGCCTACTGGCAATACAATTAATAAGTACCTTAGTGCATTCTAAATAAACGAATCATCCCGCTTCCCAAGTACCTTAGAGCAGTTCCATTCTAGATTAAGTGCCCAATACGCAGAGTACACTTTCAATTGGTGCAAAATATCAAGCATATCACTAATTTACAAATTAATTGCTAATTTTTATAATTAGTTGGCTTGTAACGTGTTTGTCAAAAATTGGTGTAATTTAGCACCAACCTTTACAATATCACCTGCAACAAGATATATTAAATTTCACGCTACAAGTTGAATAACCCTTTAACGAACAGCGTTATTGATCATGCCTCACGTTTTACTAAGCACTGGTTGTTAAAAGGTAAATATCTTAACATATTAAACAATTTAATATATCAAATATCTTAATATATTAAAAAGCTAGTATATTAAACACATTGCTAAACATATTTAGCAGATGAAACCGTTTGAAACACAAAGAATTGTATGTCACAGATAAAGTTTCAATTTGAATCATTGTTATAAGTCAAAAGATGGATGTCAGATTACCCAATTCAAACAGAGTCAAGAAGAATCAAATCAAAGTGAATCTAAGTAAGAGAATTTTTCATGGTGTTACGAGTTGAAACGGCAACGGAGGAAGAGGCAAGTGGAAGAAATAATTGACTCTGCTTTATGATTTAACAAGTTAGTTAACAATCACAAGAGAAAGCGCAGTGCCATTCGAAGTCTTGTCTACTTTTATCCACTATCATTTACTACACTTCTTCCATTATTTAGCGTGTTCGTATAATATTATTTATCGTCTTTCTTCTAATACTTAGTATGTTTTGTATATAATCAATTATGTTCCTTTTATTATTTATTATTGTTAGATTCTTCCATTATTTAGTAACTTTGTTCATTATGTTCTTTCTAATACTTAGTATGTTTTGCATATTATTAATTATGTTTTATCTATTATTTAATGTTTTGTATATTATTTATCAAATTTCATCTGTTACTTAACACGTTATTTCTATTATTAAATCACATTTGCTATATCATTTATAATGTCTTTCAATTATATATAACGTTTCATCTATTATTTATTAGGTTTCCTCTATTAATTGGCATGATTTTTATATTATTTTTTATGTTTCTTCTATATGTTGTTTTGTTTCTTCTTTTATAAATTATGTTTCTTCTGTTTTCTTACGATAATTCTTCAATTATTTAGTACGCTCTGCATGTTATTTACAATGCTACCTATATTAATTGTTTCTTCATTAATTTTTCGATCATTTATCACGTTTCTTCTATTATTTATTACTATCTTTGTGGTTACCGCCATCACTATGCTTGTAAGGCTAACTCAGAGGTCAAAATCCAGAGGGACCAGAAAATTATCCCATGCATAGAAGAGTCTCTTTGGACTGGCCAGTCCTTGCAATGACAGGCTTCCTAAACTACCATTTAGAGCAATCGCATCTCAACGCGATTGCTTTCGAGGCAAGCTGTAGTTACTTTAAAAATTATCACAGTACTTACAAGTAATATTACCATGATTAATTTTGCATGAACTAAAATGTGGAATACTGAGAACTGGAATGTTGAGCATAGACAGCGAGTTTTCTAGAGGGGCTATATAAATGCCTAAACACATCACATAGAATCAAATTACCTCAAATGTTTCATCACATAAGCGAGTGGCTCGTTTTTAACTTAACACATGACGACTGGTAAACACAACGTGTGGCTAACAGACAAGTTTTAACCAGACAAAATAATTTAATAAATTATATTGAAGAAATCAAACAGAGGAATTTTCCTCTAGACAGATGATTCAAATTTGTCAATACAATCAACAACACGCTCTTGGATACATCTAATAGAACATCAGAAAACAGATAATCAAATATATGCACAGATCATATAACATCAAACTTATGACTTTGAATAACAATTAAATTCCCACAAAAATGAATTACTAACAAAACCACATGTTAATCTCGTTCTTGTTGAGGAAATGATAAAAGCAAAGCATTTTCTTAAATGAAACCAGTAATGACCCATTCCCCTGGAATAATAAAGAAGTCAAATGTCATCCGAATTACCATAAGTTGATTAACAATCAACTAATTACAACAGTATTCATCGTCAGGTTTATTATAGATGATAATAATATTAACAGAGCAAAATGAGTAACTTTAAACCTTTCTAAATTAAGCAAATTTCACAGATACAGTAATTAGAGAACCTCTAACGATGAGCAGAAGTGCTGTGCAAGACTCATGTGTAAACTACTAAACAGAAAGCAGGCAAGACATAAGTGAAATGATCATTTTGTTTAACTTCAACCTTTCAGTAGCAGATTTGTTCTTAAAATGTAAAAGCCTTAGAGAAAACCACACATCCTCCATCTACACCCACATCTATGTTTAATCCAACTCAATACAATCCTCACTCAATCCTCCACCTGTCAAGCATCCAGCTCACGCCTTGGCTCACGCTCTCGGCTAATGGACGATATAACAAGGTAGAGCAGTATTTAGTGGGTCACCCCCCAAAATAGTCAAATTATACGTTAGGCTATGTATAATCAGACAGTCACTTCAAATTCTTCACAATTTTTAGTTTTGAACAACAGAATTGGTCAGAGCAGCTTCTTAACTGTTCAAAATGAATTAATGCACAGATAAATGCATGCAATATGGAATGGGTCACATACGGGCAAGTCCCCATTGGTAGGCTCTCACGCACATGTAGAACCAGACTACGTCAGATAGCAGAACCAATAAGCCAACACTAAGACAAATATTAAATCCTCATATAACTCACAGAGGCAAAACCTTTCAAAAACAACGAGAAAATGAATGATGTTGGGTCACATTTTCCTCTAATTTTAATAAAACTATACAGATTTAATAACTTACACCGAATGGCAGTATGTGCTTTTATTTAAATTCGATTCATCCTTTCTTCTCAGAAAAAAGTTCCTGCACGTACAATAAGGGTGCTTATTTTCTATGCAAAACAGCATGCCTAAATGGATCATGATTTCTTAGTAACTAGTAACCTCTCTGCCATCAAATGTGCCTCAATTCAACAAGCAATACAGAAAATGTAAACAAAATTCCAATACTTCAGTACAGTTATACGAAATACAGGCGAGTTTATCAACAAATAGTCATAACAGTAAGACTATTTAAGACATTAATGTAATGTAGGCAGTTTGGAAAATTATTTTAAAACCAAACTAAAAATAATAAGCAAGCACAAGTTTATAGCATTCACAAGTGTACAGTAATTCAACGTATTTATATATAAATCATATATTCACATATATAATTTCAGAATAAATGGGACTAATCTACCTAATGTTGCCACCAACTTGGCAGAAATAATATTCAAGCTGCACATCCAACATTTCAAGGTGACTGCAGAACCAGCTAACTACAGCATCGCACGCAATTTAATCTTATCTATCGTATGATAAAGACTGCAGGAAAACCAAGGTAGGGTGGATAACTACTAAACCAGCAACATATGCCTATGAAACGGCTTCTTAATAAACCCGGGTATGTATAGATAGATAGTGCTCCTGTTCAAATGAATAGAGCAAGTTCACAGAGTCAAGCAAATTAATTTTCAATAAAGATCAATTTCTTCAAGTGGTCCACTCGAGGGCAAAAAAAGATCTGGATGTGTAATCCAGCTCAAAGAAAAACCTTTGTGTGTCACAAATACACAACTACAAAATGGAACAGTCAGGAAAACACAAAATAATAATATACAGCGGTAACAAAAGCTTGTGATGAAATGTGCAGCATGGTCATGCCACTAGGCCTGTTGTAGGTTTCCGTTATAACCGTAGTCGGCCTTGTTGTGCATGATCAGAACATCGTCTACAAAGTAGAAACTGTCGGAGCGAGTCTCATACGGATTCTCGATCATCTCTTGCACTGGAAGAAACAGAAACAATCATAGAAGATCACAGGTAACGCTGACACAATAAGAACAATTAGTAGTGGAGTGGCGGTTAGGAAAACCTGTCTAACCGTGATTTTAACCATCAAGAACCTCAGATTAACTTGTCACAAAAAGATCAACATAATAATGTATATAGATCAGTGGTTCTCAACCTTTTTGCACCAATGCATATTTGAGATATTTGGAAATTCAGACGGCACACTATTGAACTAAAACTAATTTGTCTATGTTAAACTTTGAGCAAATTTATGGTTGCTGCTTTTAAAGCCTTGAAGCATTTTCCATTTGAAAAAGAAGGCTTAATTTAAAGTATCAGCCTACATAACTTTCAAAATAAATTAGAGTAGAACATTTTTTCATTTTAACAGTCTAACTTGAACATATTGAAATGCAACATTTGCAATCTTACTTCTGCAATGTTAAGCATAAACTGATTGTAAACTGTGCAAGTTATCGGTGTTAAGAAGACTTTTGTAATTTGCATGAGTTGTTTAGCTGTCAAGCAATGTCAATGTGATATCTGGGCTTGATGTACCTTATACATTTCTTCCTGCTCTACTCAATTACATCAAACAGAAATCACACATTATCTATACAAAATAGGGATGAACCGAAAACTCGGTTCGGAACTCGGCTAGGCCCGAGTATCGTAGTACTCAGCATTACTCATACAAACAATGGTCTGATTCTTAATTTTACCAAACTTCTGTTTTGAAAAGAAAATCGGATTTATTAATTTACTGTGGACGGCCAATTACAGGCTGTTCACACACTTGACATTGTCTTGCACCTATAGATTTAGATTGTACTGACCTTGGTTCTTAAAAGTGCAATAAAAGAATAAATATAAAATAATTATATAAACCGAAGCTGCAGAATAATGATTTCGATTGACGTACTGTCTTCTCTTGACAGTTCCGGAAATTCGTAGATGTGCTCCATTGTATTTCGTGTCTGAGGAATGAGATAACCGAACTCAAAGTCAAAACTCTTCAGCAATCGATCGCGGAAATAGTGTCTTTCAATCATGCGGAACTTCTTCACTTCCAGATCACCAATTGTAAACTCAACCCTACAAGACAGTACCCAGCGAACTTAATTACAAGAAAACCATTTCACTGAATGACCAGTACCACTGAATCAAATGACCAGTACCACTGAATCAAATGACCAGTACCACTGAATCAAATGACCAGTACCATAATGTAATCAAATGCACAGCTAGCGCTGCGCATACACCCTAAGAACATTCTGTCAGCCTTCTATCGTATCCTCAAGTCTTTTTTGTTTGGCCACAGCCTGGCTGAGAGCGCCCCCGAGTAGGTTTCTTGAAGGGGAGCTTTATAAATTTTTGAAATGAATGAATGAAATGACCACTACTATGTAATCAAATGACCTGTACCATGTAATCAAAGGACCTGTACCATGTAATTAAATTACCAGTACCATTTAATCAAATGAAAGTCGAAACAGACAAGTTAGAACTTGCAACAGACGAGTTTTAAGTTGAAACAGATAAGTAAGAAGTTGAAACAGACAAGTTAGAAGTTGAAACAGACGAGTCAAAAGTTGAAACAGATGAACCAGAAGTTAAAAAGAGATGAGTCAAAAGTTGGGCCTGAAAGACAGACCACTCACCAACTGACAAACTCTTTAAGCTATTACAACATTAAAGAATAATCCTTTTGTTGACAACAGCCTCAAAAGTATTTTAACCAAATCACCATTCCATTTCCTGACAAGCGCATACTAGTCACCGTAAACTGATACTTTTAACACTTTTAAAACATGTCAGGCAGTTATAGTCAAACGCTTTAGACTTACGTGGCTCCCACAGTTTTCAGTTTCAGAAATTGTGGTGTAAATTGGTAACGCACAAAACGTCCGGCGTTTGGGTCAGCCTCATATTCTGATCCCTCGTTCTCTAATCAAACAACAAATGCATCACGGCTTCATCATACATCATACACTTTCGACCTCCACCAGCATTTCGTTAGCAGTACTAGAAGAGAAGATCATTTCATTGACAGTTAACTCCACGAACAAGGCTGAAGTGTTCGCGATTCTGCCTCCTTTCGCATTACTGTGTGACACTGCATGTGTATGTTAACATTTTTTTAATAGTAATCGTATTTCTCCTCGTACCAGCATCACAATCATAAACTCAACATTTTTAAATCTTTACTCAAATTTGTTGTGCAGGGCACAAGCTAATTAAGCTGTATGAGGTGAGCTGTGGAAAGAGTGATTCATGTTCATAGATGCGGGACAGGGCAGGTACAAAGGCGGGTTTCATCGAGGACGTCACAGCTTGGAAGATGGCGGCTTGGAGAAGGAATTCTTGAAGACGCGAGACATCGGTTTTGAAGTGGAAACCCCAGTGGTGCGATAAGGAGAGAAGCATAAGAGGGCAGATGGCACTTCTCTCCTTAACTGCCTCATCTTCCTAATTGTGTGCGACCAGTTAGTTCAATTTAAATGCTGAGTTTGCTGCAAGGCAGACATGGAGCAGAAACCTCAAAAACGGTTTCCACCTACTTGGTGGAGATTGGAACATCAACTTCTGAGCAGATATGGTTTGACTATCATACACCTCCCCATTAAAGATAGAAGAAGAATAGTCTGATAATTAGTATGAGAGCATCAGCCATGGATAGCTAAAGGTTATGAAGTGTTGCTATAAAGTGTTAGCAACTTCACCATGGGGCCATCCACATATTACGTAAACAGCGGCGGGGGAGGGGGTTTCAATTTTGCGTACGGGTGCATATGGTTGGGGATGGGGTCACAAAAAAATATATATATGCAAAAATAATTGTCTAATTATGACGTTCGCAATACGGAATATGAAAATCAGAACCATAAATCCAATCACAGACTATATTCCTGCTTGATCAATTTTATGTAGCAGTAAAACCTTTTAAAATGCAAGTGTTGTTAGTGTTTTATTTCTTCATAACAGTCAACACATTTAAGCTGTTAAATATGATGCTTAAAAAATAAATAGCCTGTGGTAAAATCAATGTTTTATTGGTGTCTTTAGCAATTTAATTTAACATTTGCAATGGGGGGTAGATGTACACATGGGGGAGTGGTCCACGAAATGTACGCAGTGCAACAGGTAGGATGGGGGGTCCGAAAATCCGATTTTCTGCGTACTCAATATATGGATGGGCCCTTTCTTAGCCTCGGCATATGATGGCTAGTGGCCAGTCCTTAGTGACCATCTGATCTCCCAACTGACAGCTAATGCTAGTCTATTCATTATAGCTGAGTTAGGAAATGTGGCACATGTGAAGCAGAAATTTCAAACTAAATTTCGGTGCTGGCAGGGATTTGAAACCCTGACTTCTCGATCGATAGTCCAGCATGCTAACTACTACACAATCACACACACACCTTCTTTAATGATAACCTCCCTAAAATCAATTGTACACTTACGGCTTAGGTAAAATAATGCATGAAATCGCTTAATCAGCATTCCCAAAGTGCAAAACACAAAAACTCACAAGCTGAATTTATAGGACAGACAGAACAAACTGCAAATATGCTCCAATAGTCTCTGATCAACAAGGATCGGACTGAAATTTATCTCAGCTTTAGCAAATGCCTATATCGTCAGTAAACAACTGGAGATGCACACCTTGCGAATAATTGTCAGGCTTTGCGACTTCAAAAAGAACGGCTCCACTTTCTAGGTCACGAAGTTTAAAACGCACAAAGTCGATGTTGTAAACGTTTGCTTCTGGGCTGCACAGGTAATCTGAAATAGTGACAGGTCCAATTGTACCTGGGCAATTTTCAAATCACCATGATATGAATGCACATATACAAGAACAAGACACTTAATAAAACTTTGCATGATCAGATTAGCCGTTGAACCCTGTGCCGTGAATTCCCTGTGCCATATTTTGCTGACCCCGAGTTCCCAGGCATCATAGGTGGCAAAATCGATACATTGGTATCTCGGGGTTAACTAACAAACAAACCAACTGATAAATCGGTTTCTTGGGTCGAGAGGGATCCGGTAGGATGAAATCTGATCCTTAATTGACATAAGTAAAGCAACTTTAAGAGACAATCTCAGCATGATAGGCCCGAGAAGAGGAAGGCATGTATACAAACGTATGCTAAACAGAGTCATACAGGTTTGGACAATACACATCACTGCACCAAGAAAAACTATTGCTAGCACTACTTTCAGGCTATTAAAAAAAATATGGGCTTACTTAGGTTTCCACACAAGCCACGCCCAAAATATTATGCGTAAGTTGGAGTCCCCGTAACTATAAGTAAGCCAAAATTTGGTAGTTGTGGTATCATAACAAATACACACAATTCACTTGAGTATGAATAAATGCAGGAACAAATGGTTTGTTGTTTTACGCAATATTTTTGGTCTCATGTTACCTTAAACTGTTACAAATAAAAATTAAAGTTCTGGTTCGTCACTAAAGACATGGATAATGGCCGCAAAGGCAGTACGTAGGCCACACAATTTCCATAAGAACATTAAATCGTCTCCAGTGACTGCAGTAAAGCCACACACAGCTGTTCAGTCGCATTAAACATACTTTCGGTAGCCTTGGTCAATCTCAGAACATCGTCTGGTGAAATATGGTCCTTTTTCAGCAATTCGTCTTCTGTGATAGGGCCCAGACCAGATCCACACTTGGCAGCTCCCCCGCTTTTAGCCTTCATCTGCCTTGACGACTGGTTGACACTGGTTGCGCCCTTCTTCGAGCTCTTCGAACTGGCACTCATTCGTACGATTTATATGAAACGCAACAAAAAGAAACTCAAGACTTTCGCGAAGACGCTACGATATAAAGCTCATTTAGGAGAATAAGCGGAACCGGAAAGTTCGTTCTTTTCGTCAACAATGGCTTAGTCCTCTTTGTCATCTAACAACGACGGCCATTTGTAATCAAATTCTTGTCGCAAATATGGCCGTCTGGCGCAAAGCACTATGGTTACTGCAGCGCGTTTGTAGCGCAATAAATTTGTGCATGATTCAACAAGCTTCTTTCCCTTTTTCTGCAAGCGGTATGCAGGCGCAATATCAGAGAGCATTACATTCAAACCCAATTTAGTAGCCCTTCTACCTTAGTAGATAGATCAGGATTAGATTTTGGTAGATTATCCGACCGAGTTCCAAATCAAAATATTTATATAGCGCCTTCGTTGATCCAGCGGCTCTCTCTGCGCTGAGGTTAATGAAGTTAAATGGCACAGTTAGCAAAACTATGCACAGTAAGCTGAAAAGAGTCTCCCACGCATAAACGTGGAACCAACCAATTAACGGATTCCGTCGACAGCAGAAGAATACCATTGTTCCAATTGATTCTTTATTTATCCTTTGCTGTTCAGAAACACTGATCGAGATGTCGCATTTACAGCCCCACGATGCAAAAGGCTTCACCATAAAGAGCAATAATTTAGAACTGCCACATGCGATAAATGCAGGACTGCAAACATGTTGGTTATTTTGGTTATTTGGTTTTTCGGTTTTTTTTACAAAAACCAAAAGATACAAAAAATGGCAATCGTTCGATTTTATTCTTTTTTATATGCTTATTCGATTTTCTAATATTAGTCTAATATTCCTAATTGTGTGTTATTCAGCCCGAACTCAAGCAAAATTGATTATACAACGAGTTGGAGCTCTTTTTCATGCTACGTTTGATGAATTTTGTCACAACTGTTTTGTTATAAATAGCTAAGAGCTCAAATATAAAAAAACAGAAATGAAAAAATCTTGGTCTTTTGCACCTCTTGTACAAATTAACTCATGTTCGACGAGAGCTACCGAAAACGATGATTATATGATGGCTGTCTAACCTTTGGATCTCTATTTGGAATATAGGAACCAAAATGTATAGAAGACATGGTTGAAACCGAATCTGACAGTGCCGCTTTTGATTTTATTTAGCTGACATGTCTGTGATTAAGTTTGATAATATCACTTTATTCACATTGTGCTATGACGAACAGCGCAACGAAAGTGCGGTTATGATCTGTCTTGTGAAAGTGACGCTGAGAATGCGCTATGAAATTTCATAAATGATGAACAGAGAACCAGCGTGCAATATGTTTTTAATGTCTGGTCTAGTCCTTTGTGTCTGGTTTTACGACGTAAATTGGCTGGTAGTAGTATTTTTTGCACACAGAACCGTTATAGAAATAATTTTGTCGTGCAGTAAACAAAAATAGGTTAAATTAATGTTGTGCTCTTACGTTAAATGAAGTCCGATGTCATTAGCAAGAACAATATACTTAGTAAAGGTATCTATCGCTCGCTTGTTGCAAAACATGTTTAATGTTTACCAAAGATGGTAGAGTCGTAGACTAAGACGTGACACTTCCTATCTCCGCTGTGTAACTGAATATTCACGCCACCTACCTTGGAATCGATTGTTGTTGCTAAGATACCACTTCTCCAGTCGCTACGTGTCGCGGCTGGCCTGGCGTCAACCGCGCCACGTAGCGAATGGAGAAGTGATTTGTGTGCTTTGACCACCACATAAACCAAATACACAGCGGGATAGGAAGTGTCATATCTTAGTCTACGACTCTACCGTCTTTGTGTTTACTCTACATGTTTCACATAAGGTACGCTTTAGGACCGTATGGTAGGGCGAGGGGTAGGTTGTAACCTGAAACGCTGTGTCAATAGTCTGACAGATGTGTACATAGCCGGATGATATAATGTTGTGATATGTAGTGTATAAGAATTCCAGAGAATTACCATTTAGGCGAAGCAGCAAAGGTTGTGGAAGAACAGTAGAGAAACGCTACCTGGATTGTACAAATTAAGGAAACCAGGTTTGCTACAAGACCTTCTTATTTGGTTCTCTGCCTTCAGGCAGGTTCATATGCCCAATGACGCCACTCCTCCCTGGGTTGAGCCTCTTCTTTCATTTTTCCGTATCCACTTTTCTCCATCATCCAGTCTAAAAGCATTGTTCTTGGTCTTCCTCTTGTTGTTTCCCCTTCTATTCTCCCCTCTGTGATGTTTTTAAGTAGTGAATTTCCTCTCATTATGTGTCCCATCCATCTTCTCTGTCGTTCTCGAATTGTCTTTATCATTGATCTCTTTTTTTTGCAACAAGACAGCAAAGTTAAAAAGATAACTTTGGTGTTGAAATTAAAACCTGATACAGAGGCGGATTAATCATTCCAGCAGCTTGTTATGATGATAGGTAACCCACCCACTGTATTGTGTTTTTTTTGTTTGGTTAACTTAGGGGTCAGTTGTTCAAAAGTCAGTTTCACAAGTTCTGCTGGTTCAGCATTTGATCCATTTTGGTACAACCTGCCTTGCAGACATGTCGTCAAAGATCTCTCTCCCAACACAGGAAAATGCACTTCCTGGTAGGACATTATTATATTGTGACAAGTTTCTTAATTGGAGGAATATTTGCTAAATTCATGCTTTCATCATAGCAAATGTTCACTGCCAGTTCAGTTTCTTAAATTTCTATGAATTGTGTTTGATTACTTATCTGAATATAAATGGAGAACAGTTTTCTTTGCCTCGTTATAGAATGTAGTAACTATCCCTTTTATATTGTTTTCTGGAACTTTGCCAAATTTATTAAAATTAAAACAGAAATTCCAACATGACAACTTTCCTCGATGCTGCTATCATTTATTTACATTTGAATATACTTGTTTGTTTATATATAATTTATTATAACCAGGGTGTTGCCACATACATGTGTATATATTTTTTTACCAGCATATATATATATATATATATATATACAATAAATTGTATATAAACAAACAAGTATATTCAAATGTAAATGAATGATAGCAGCATCAAGGGAAGTTGTCATGTTGGAATTTGTGTTTAATTTTGAACAGGCCTGATAGTTTGCTTTCTTTTCAACTGGAACGGTCATAAATTGTTTTGTTACATTCCATGCATTGCGGGGTGGCCCTAACTAGCAGGGCTGTTTGGTCCCTAATTGGGTCTCCCGGGCGATCGACAGTTAATGTTAAGAAATTTCATGTACTTGTGCTTATATTTAGTTTTTTTTTGTTCTTGACATTTTTTTTTTGCTAAATAAGCCATTTATTTAGTGATTGTTTGATTGATATAGATAGATATGATCTACATATTTTATGTTTTGATTTGAGTTTATCCCCTCTTTTTAAACGTTGAATTTATTTTGCATTCTAGGCCGCAGTGAACCAATCACAGTGTCCAGCCAACATGCTGTAAACTCCAATCCAACTGTTCCACCATTTCCTTCTGATATGAAACTTGCTACATTTGGTGAGATTCTGTGTTACATAATAATTATTTGATTATTAGGAGCATGCCCAAAGCACATTGTGAAATGTGCCTGTTCTTCTGTACTGCATGTTATCCTGGTGGCATAGCTGATCAATTGGCTAAGAGATATATGTATCTGGCTATCTGTAAAGGGCCTTTTAAGAATCTCACTTGGTGACGTGGGTGCTTAACATGGCGGTTGAATAGATTTCAAAGGGTGCGTCTTGAGATGGGTTGAACATTTTTCTTGGGGTGTCTGTATGTTCTTGGGTCATCAAGAACAAATAGTTGACCTGTAAACAAGTAAGGTAAGTAAAACTTTGTCTTAGTTATAAGCCAAGAGTATATGACACATTACAACTGGCATTTATGAAGCACCTTACTCAAAGGATGTGTTATATGTTAGTGATTAGTCATAGTACTTAGAGAATCAGTGAGCTTTAAGTTTAGTTTTAAAATTAAAATTATTTATTGAGGAGGATCTTGGAATTGGTTCTGGCAGAGAGTTCCATTCACCTGGAGCGGCTGCCTCGAACATTCTGTTTTCGAATTGTAGATTTGCTCTTTTGATTACAAAATCTCCTTTTGAGACTGGCATAATCCTTGCCTTGGTTTAAGGACAGCACATGGTTTGACTAACTGGGAGTAGAACCTAATATTTTGAATGTGAAGAGACCGATTTTAACAGATATCTGAGCCTGGATAGGTCACCAGTGTAGTTGTCTTAGAGAGTAGGTAAGAATTAGAATGTTCCAAAAAGTACAGGAGTGAAGCTTTACTCTTGCCCCAGAACCTAGGTGAGTACTGTGGCTAATGTTCCTGATGCCTCTTTTTGAGTCGTCGTCTATGGTTTAGAAGACCATAAAGTACTGAATTACATTAGTCGCTACTGGATAATAGGACTAGATGGATTTAGACATGGGAGATGCTCATTTAGACAATGTTTGCCATAATGTATTTGTCAGAAATGCTTTAATGATGGAGCTATATAACATCTGCAATTGTTCTTGTAGGCATGGGATGCTTTTGGGGAGCAGAGCGAAAATTTTGGCAGCAGAAAGGAGTCTACTCGACCCAGGTTAGCGGTTTATGAATAGTTTTATCAGGTCATTTGTAGGAAAGAGTCACTCGGAGCCAGAAATTCCCAATTCTTCTACTTTCTACGTAGGGTCTGGGCATTTTAATTTGACATCTGGTTACATTGTTTAAGCAGACATATATGTAATGCCTATATTAGCACTACTTTCAAACTATCTAAATAAAAGTTTGTCTGCATATATCTAGAATGAAATCATTTTTGTTTAGGTGGGATATATAGCTGGCTTTACTAAGAACCCAACATACAAAGAGGTTTGCAGTGGAAAAACAGGTCATTCAGAGGTCGTGCGGGTCATTTACGACCCAGCAAAAGTCTCCTACGTTGACCTTCTAACCCTTTTCTGGGAAAGCCACAATCCAACGCAGGGCATGCGACAGGGCAATGATCAGGGCACGCAGTATCGATCCGGGATCTACTACTATGATCCAGAGCAGAAGGTGCTCGCCGAAGAATCCAAATCCGCCTACCAGGAGGAGCTGACAAAGAAAAAACTCGGAACAATCACGACGGAGATCTTACCAGCGACCGATTTCTACTATGCTGATGACTACCATCAACAGTACCTGCACAAAAACCCTGGAGGTTACTGCGGTCTTGGGGGAACGGGGGTGGCATGTCCGCGAGGCTTGGGTGTCAAGAAAGCTGGTGGGTCACAAGTTCAGGAAAAATCTGAGCTGTGAAGTGTTTTATGACGAGGTCTCATGAACACAAATAATTTTTTTTTCAGGTTCTAGCCTTACTAACCTGCTTCACCTGGGATTTTGATTTCAGCACTTGACTAGACTTGTACCAGAAACTAATTCCTGCAATTTTTAATTATTGTTCAACTTTACTTTTCCTCTTAAGTTGCTTCCTTGTAGCTCTTTGTAAGGAGATCATTAAAATTGAATTCAACGACCTCTTTAGGAAGTGGCTCTGACTTTTTGTCTTTTATGACCTCTTAATGAAGTGGTTCACCTTTGAACTAAGCAACTGTACCTCTTCAATTGCTTCCTTGTAGCTCTACTCGATCATGAGTGCTCCATTGGTAATCCTAATATCTACGTGTGATGCTGTGGTTTAATGCGCCTGATTTGCATATTAAATCAGCACTGCCTTTATGTGACGTGAATGAAAATGGCCGCCGTGAGTTTTACGAAATGTTCAAATATTGAAATCTGAGTAAATTCTGTCCTGAAATGTTGTCCTAGATATTTGCCTCCTTAAAGAACGTTTTGTAAAAAATTCCTTTTGCCAGAGTGTTGCATCTGTGGGCCTTTTTTGTTGCAGGCAAGAGACAAATTTTGCACTTTATATTTAGGATTAGATAATATTTGAAAGAATGCTGATGGAAAATAGTTTATTAATGTGCATAATACTTCTTGCAGATGATATGATTAGCAACATGAAACTGGACTTTATTTAATCATAATAGATCAAGGTGCTGAATATGCGAATTGATTTCTATTTACATTTGACATAATATTTTAAAATAGCTTTGCAAACAATATGAATAGCAACATGAAACTGGACTTTATTTTGCCATAATTACGTCAAGGTGCTGTGTACACGAATTAATTCTTTACAGCTTTTGAATAATATTTGAAAAAGAATTTTGATGGCAGATATTTGATTGATTTACAAAGTATTTGTTTTAAAAGTTTACTCTGAACATAAATAACATGAATAGCATTTAAATTTGATGTGGTACATTTCCTATGTCGGCCTCTCTAGTTGGGACCATCCTCTACAGAAAGCCTAGCTTGAGCGCCTCGGCCTTTTGTGTCTCCTGTTTTGGAAATACCATTTGATTTGTTAGAGATGCACGGACTTTGTTTGGAAGCACCTCTCAACCGGTTAGTGGTGCTTCATAAATGTTGGATTACAGTTACATTTGCTAGTGACTAAAAAATAAACTGATTAAGGGCAGTAAAGGAGTCGTAAAAGTGTTGAAAATTGATGTACTGGCTTTCACTTTGCTTTAAGCCTAGGTTTGCTTGTTAATTATGCCTGTGCAGATGTGAAAGTGAAAATGTGCTGTCAATGTCATACAGTGCTTATCAGGGTTTTGCAAACACTTGCTCTGGCATATCAGTCAATCAATTGCATTAAGCATAACTAGGGTATTATTTAATCAAGATAATTTGTGTTTGGGTAAGACAGAAATCTTCAATAGCGAAAATTTTAATAGTGACTTGCATATCATTCAGAAACTATAGGTTACAGAATCTGAAACATTTGCAGCTGAAGCTAATTTCAGGTAATTTGGTTTAGTTCTTTAGCAGCCTTGGATAATACTTTATTATTCACATTTGGAGCTCATTACTCATACTTGATGTGTAAAATGTTTTTTCAAAGAGGTTACTGCCGTTGGTATTTTTTTTGGTGCATGCTGTACACTTGTGTTACACAAGTGACATCCTCTCTGTTGAGATCTTTGTTCAACAAATTAACGAGTGTGTACTAAACTTGACTGGAAAACCAATGCAGCTTGTCGGTAGTGTTAAGACAACTGATTTTGAATGGTTGAGATCTTTTGTTTTATGACGTAATTTGGTTTGGATTATTAAGTAGGCCAATTGTATTTGGTTTTGTTAATTAATGGCAGATTGTTTTCACTGTAACTCGTGTTCCAATTTAAGTGTTCCACTCTATATAATTAATAGTACAGCACAATGGTCCATTTTGACTGTCAACTGATAATAATAATGACAATTTATATGGTGCTGCAACCTAGTTATTAGGGTCCCTCAGGGTGTATTTTATGAGGGTTGATATCTTGGGCTTAAGGACAATGGAAGAAGAAATCATGAGATTAGAAGTCTGTTTTGTATTGTGTAATCCTCTGGTTGTGGGTTTGAGTCTGCTCAGCAGGCTCCAAGTAATGTCTCTGGACAAGGCGTTAGCACACACTGTTATCGCATGTAAAACCCTCCTGTACACACTTATACGAATACAAGAACGTTCACAATCAAATACTCGGGTGCTAAACTCTGGAACAGCCTTCCAGAAACATTGAAGAACCTACCAAATATTTGAATATTTAAAATAAAAATCCGTGAGCATATTACTTTGACTTCGTTGGATTAAATACATACTGCATAACACTGATCTATGTATGACTCTGATGTAACCATGATCATTATCAACATAATCTTCATTAGCATGAAAACTGTAAAGGCAGGCATAGCAAACATGTAAATTCAACTTGAACAATGCTGTTTATAGCTAATAATTAATTAAGCTGTGTTTTTTCCTTTTCAGTATTATTTAAGTGTCAACCTCTGACCATCACAACTTTTGCCTCTTGATATGTGGGTGGGCCCCCTACAGGACCTCGGTCCTTCTCAGATCTTATCCTTCCTGTTGAATCTTACGTGTCATATAAATTTATTATCAACTTTGTCATAATGTAAATGCCGAGGTCAATAAAAACAATTTTGTTGTTCATAAAATCTGTGCAATTGATAAAATTAAAACTTTTGAGCAATTAATTTTTGATGATTGTCATTATGATTTGTAAATGTGATGCTTTCAAGGTATTTTTATTTTTTTAAATTTGATTCCTTATGTGAGATTGAAAATAAAGTTTACACAAGAATTGGTCTTTAACCTCATCACAAAGTCCACCAAGCAGTAGTACAAATTGGTGCCAACGCAAGATGGTGGGACTTGAAGGCAAGCCATGTGGTGCACTGGGCAAGGACCTTGGAATCTATCCATCAACAGTTCAAGGGCTGAAGAGATGGAAACGAGTGCCTCCACAATGTTCCAGTAGGACCATGGGATTTAGACTACCTGGGTATGTTATTTGTCAGGCATGTTTAGATGACAACCTGTGGTAATGAATGGAGAAAAATAGCTAAGGTGTACGAGAATGTGCTGGGGAACACAGATGGTCGGCCCTTAGGGTATAATGATCGAAGGTTTATGATAAATTCTGACTTGTGGTTAAGTTATGCAGTAGATCGATAACGTTAGAAATGTATATTGCGAATTTAAACATCCTAATGATAAACAAATCAAAAGACAGAACACATGGAAATATTGCTCCCTCTCGCATGTATATAAGAAGTATTTACAAAATACAATAATTATATTCCAATATCTGTACTTGATATTTCATATTTATTTCTTGTCTTCAGAGTGTGGGAATTCATATGCTGAACACTAGGACATTTGAATGTATCGCAGAAAAACGTTGTGAACTAACACTATAAAAAGTTATTTCTTTGAATTCATACGAGTGCAATCGTCGTTTAACTTGAAGCTCTGACTTCAGTCTTTCTGATGTTCTTGCAAAGTGCTGCAAATATAGCCAGTTATGAACATCTACATTAGGGGCCGTCCACATATTACGTACGCAGCGAGGGTGGAGGGGTTTCAAATTTCGGCCATTTGCGTACGGGTGCATAATTATGGTGAGGGTACCCGAAAATATGTATGTACGCAAATATTAATTGTCTAAATATGACGTCCGCATTACGGAATATGAAAATCAGAACTGTAAACGCATACATATGCATAGACTATATTCCTGCTTAATAAATTTTATGTAGCAGTAAAACTTTTAAATGCAATTGTTGTTAGTGTTTTATTTCTTCATAACAGTTAAAAAATTTTATCTGTTAAATATGATGCTTAGCAAAGATAAACAGCCTGTCGTAAAATCAATGTCTTATATATGTCTTTAGCTATTAACCTTTACAATAGGGGAGGGAGGTAGAGATCAAATGTACGTACGCATGGGGTCAATGAAATGTAGGTGGTGCAACAGGGGAGGGTGTCCGAAAATGCGATTTTTTAAAATGGATGGGCCCTCGTAGTATTGGCAATACGGTTTTCATAAGCTCTACACAATGAGGATGTGTGGTACTTTTACTCTCCCTTGTTGTCCAATATTCTTGCAGACAGTGTACGGTCAGTGTAGGCCTATTCACTATAGCGGATTCAGCTATGGTGCATTACATCGTAATGAGATATGATCTGTATTACATAAGATTAAGACATGATCCATATTACATACATCGCATTAAGATGTGACTCACTTTACATTTACGTTAGAACATTACAATACATCAACATGCAATATCTTATGAGCCACATGCTCTGTTACAGCAATTTTATGATGCTAGTCAAAATAAAATTGTCACTGTATATAACCTATAATCATAAATTTCTGTAGAGCCATTATACAGAACATTAAGGTATATTTACAGACTATGTGATACCACAAGTTATACTGCCAGTATAAGCACGCAATACAAAAATTCTGATGTAATAATAAATTATAGCAATAATAATATGTTATTTAGGAATTTGCTTTAGGTTGGGTAATTTAAAAAATAATGATAGCAAGAATAATTGTCGAGTAGCTGAAATTCTGAGGAATTGATGTTATGAAAAAGGGAATTATTCTCTACGGACATTTCTTCAATCCTGAAAAATCAAGACTGCTATGGATTAAAAATTATAATGTCAAGATAGCTACTAATAATAAATAAGGGTTTTGGTCTGCACGCAATGACCCTGAGCAGCACATGAGCGAATGATCATGCAATTCCTAAAGCAACACAGCTTGTTTCTAGTTCACTTCAGTGACCAACCCACTGACACTGACATAAATAGACATAAAGAAATACTAAGAAATATTCATCAAATCACTCATTCAAATAAATTTTCACAAAAAACTGGGTTACTTTCGGCTGTTATATTACACTTGAATTGTCAGTGAACGAAAATATACAACAGAAGATGAAGGTTAAACGTCAGCTCATGAACAACTGCAGTTTATGGGGTTTATGGTAATGGAAACTATGGTAGACTTTCATCCAGGCAGATAGCTTAAACAGGTAGTTTAGGCAAACACCGGCTATGGTAACAGAACATAATGTGGAATTTGTCTAGAAGGATAAGCTAATCATCATCCAAATGGCAGTATCATCTTTCAAGGATGACAAAGTCATCTAGCTGGGTTGGCAGAGTCATTTTAATCAGTAGGCAGTCATCTTGATCAATTGGCAGGATCATCCTGATGGGTTGGCAGGGTCATCATGATGGGTTGGTTGGCTTGGTCCTCTTAACAGTCATCCATCAGGATGACATACTGAGATAAAGCTTAGTCGGAGTCATCTTCGTATCCATAGTCGTCTTCATACTGTGTTGGATGAACTGGAAATGAAAACATGTCCGTTATGTAACACTAATCACAAAAGGTATCTAGTAACTACAGACCACTTCTCTTGGGTTTTTATAGCAGGTTTACACTGTAATTTACTATGTAATTCAAAGACAGAATTAGCATTAGAAGTAAAACAGAATGAACAATTCTATAAAAAACAGATACCTATTCATACAATGTCACAGAACCATCATGACCTGACCTATTTATACATCTCAAATAATACAATAAACTGACCTATTTATTCAGTTCAACAAATTATAATGAACTGACCCATTTGTTCAGTTCAAGAAAATATACAATGAACTATGCCACTATTCATATACTGACAGTTGCAGTCCAAAGCCTGGATAACGTTAAACGCTAATGATATTTGTTATCACATCGTTAAACTAAAATTACTACTACTGCAATGAACCGACCCTAATCAATACAAAATAACTGAACCATTAAGTTGACCCAAAAGACGTCAAAGATGGCAAGCAACGTACCTGCGTGTTGTAGTAAGGCTGCGGTCTGAGCATCGTGTGCAAGATCTAATGGAGTCTTTCCATCGTTATTCTTCAGATCAACTCTCGCACCTACACAGTTCATCCACCAAAAAACAGTCACTGACCAAAACAAATGACCAACTAGAATCTAATCTATTTTAAGCTGCACCTGTAACGTCTGCCGGATAGACACGTTGCTTTCGAATAGCTATCTATACTCTATAGGTGCTATATAATAACAAAGAAACTAGGGATAAACCGAGCGTCAATTTCATACCAAGTACCGAGTTTTACGAGTGAGTTGTATCGAGTCCAATCTTTGAATATTTAAAGAAGTCTCGTTCTCTTGATTTTTAGTTTGGCAGTTTGAACAATTTATATGGCTTATTTTGCCTATTAAGTATCACGGACATGCTGCACAGATTGTTCAGGAATGTTAAACAAACTGTCGGCCACATTGGATGAACACAAGGTAAATGTTAAACTTTAAATAAATGCAAGAATTTATTTGTTTTTGTAATAATAATATTAAGTTTTCACTACAAAGGTGATTAAAAAAATTAAATGCAATTGTTTTTTGTTAACAAAATAATCTGACTTTTGTTATCAAAACAGAAAATTGGAGAGCCGATGTTTATTACTACATGGACCCGTTGCTTTTTTTATAAATACACGGACACATAGTTTGCCACTAGTCCGAGTTATGCCGAGCACTACGAAACTCGGCCGACCCGAGTTTCCGATCCGAGTTTTGGCTCATCCCAAATTGAAATTGGTACATCCCTATACTGACTAAACTACTGATTAATTGACTGACTGGCTGAAAGTCTGACCAACCACCGTCTAACTAAATGACTCACCACTGACTATACAAAGGACTGACCAAAACTAACCAAATCAGCGACAATTTACCGACCAGTGACCACTTGTTGACCAATCACAGAATCATTGGCTCATAAACAGATAATTTTAGACTGTGTATGAGATGATTATTACAGTATCACACAACATTTAGTGTTGATGGTTCACTCAATGGGTATGCACATGTACATATGTATGTATGTATGTATGTATGTATGTATGTATGTATGTATGTATGTATGTGTGTATGTATGTATGAGGCTATTTAATATAGTGCCTAAGCTGGCTAAAACAGTTGATATATATCAGTCTGACAAAAGTTGCTTTGAAGATGACTTCAGTTCTTCTTACCTTTTTCAAGAAGCAGTCTCACTGCTTCGGCGTGACCTTTCCATGCCGCGGAATGTAACGGAGTGTCTCCCAATTTATTCTACAAGACACTCACAACTCTTCACTTCAACTGCAAGACAACCGTGCACACATGCAGTCCATATTTACCCAATATCTAAACTAGAACGTGGAAAATATTCCCTTTGGTCTCAAGAAAGGCTCACAGACGGAACAATCGGGCGAAATGCAAAGTTTAACAAAATATTCTTATGTGAATTTCCATGTCAATGACAATTTTCAGCAAAGTTTACTTTAAACTCCGATATTTAGACATCTATACATTCGAATTGCACAATTCTCTGACCTTCAATATAATGGCCACCATTAACACCTGCATCATCTGAAGGCCATACTAACTTTAATATGCAAATCTATGGCCCCACTCGGAGTGCTTGCCAAATGGAACAATAGTGATCTGGGCGAATTTCATAGCCAGTCACAGAGTTAAAAATTCAATCCCCTGTAAAGCTAGTCCCATATAGAGTCCACGTGGACCCCATCAAACGCCTATGAAAACCCTGGCATGGAAATTACTACAGAGTGACCTTAATACCATAAAAAATTATAATTACGCAAATATAGAAGCTTATAACATTAGGTCGGTTATTTAGACACCAATAACACTGCTACCCCAACCAAAACTGTCATCCTAATCGTCACCAAAATCACATATCATACATACCTTAAAACACACACACACACACACATAATTATGAAGTACATGCCTACATATGCTCAAACATACATATGGGAATAACATTGCATACTTACCTGGTACATACTCAATCAATTTAGCAATGCAACTTATATAGGACCTCTTTAAGATAACTATTCCAAGGCACAAATACAAAGAATTGCAGACTGGTACAGACCTTGACGTCAAGCTGACAGTTTTCCACCACAAGCAGATACTTGAGGCAGTCGATGTGACCTCCATGT
The DNA here is from genome assembly GCA_959347315.1 of Bimastos eiseni. Lineage (NCBI taxonomy): Eukaryota > Metazoa > Annelida > Clitellata > Crassiclitellata > Lumbricidae > Bimastos > Bimastos eiseni. Next base: position 36,994,610 of record OY365811.1, on the reverse strand, counting down.
GCCGCCCAGTGCAACGGTGTCGATCCAGCCTTGTCGAGTCCATTAACAGACACCTACGATGACCACACACACAAGGCTTAGATGATGACAGTTCAACATTGTCTCCCTCTTACTCTTCCTATACTTCATCATCATGAGTCAGCATTCACATCATCTGGAAGGTACTAGTCGCATGTGATATCGTTTACCCACTACATAATCGAGAGTTCAGCCTTATACAAATAAAACTGTTACTTTCACGGCCGAACAAGTACATAATTAAGCGGATTAACATCTTTACGCATATGCGCACTGTAAAAAACGCTTACATTTTATAATATGCGTAGCGAGTCAGTTACGGTCAGATTAGGTATTATTCCAGTATATACAATCATCATAATCATGATCACTCTCAATCCGTAACCAACCATCATCATGACTCCCACCATGACTCATGATGGTCATAACATCATGAAACAATGCTGACCACTTGTGACAGATGAGACTCACTCTGTTCTGAATGCATTCATTTAAGAAGCCAGTGTTTCCACGCTTGGCCGCTTCATGCATTGGATTGTCAACGGACTCCATGCTCTCTTGCACTGAACAAGAAACATTCACAGACTTAAGTGGATGTGCAAGTTAGTATCATGGTAACGTTTAAGCATGTTGTAATTGTGCTGTCCATCTGATAGAAATAAGTAAGTTTTTCATTTTATTATTTCATTTAAGAGATTTATATAGCACCCATTCAAGATCATCTATTGAGGAGTGCTCCCCACCCCGGTTTATGGTTACCGGAGGATGAGGATGGAAGGGCTTGAAACACTAAGTGTACATTGATAAAGGGAACCAATTTCAAGACATTCTGAGATTCTTGCTGGAAGATTATTTTCAAAGGAGGGCCTACACTGGAAGATTATTTTCAAAGGAGGGTCCCTACTGGAAGATTATTTTTAAAGGAGGATTCAAACTGGAAACTTTAATAACAAAGATCCATCCTCAAGAGACATTGGGCTTCACCTGAACTTAATCAGCATTCCAGCCGACCGAGATTAACAAGTGTCTCTTTTGACACTCTCTGGCATAATCAATGAATGATTGTTTACGCACAATGACCACCATTCAACATCAAATGTTCAAGAAATTATGTTCAAGAAATAATTCCATTATCGACAATCTGAAGCTGCGACATAAATAACTCTATGCATATTTAGCTACAAGCCACACTGACTGAAATAACTGGTTAATTGACGCACTGGCTGACTGACCACCAAATGATCAAATGACCGGCTATAGACAAAGCAAACGATCGACTATTTAAAACAACCAAAGGATGACAGAAGAGTCCGGTTAACCTAGGGTTTAATGTTGATTAACATTATGTGAAGACCAATGTTTATGAAGGTTCGAACTTCCTTCCATAATTAAGCACACCAGCAGCATGTTGAATAATCATGGTCAAGTGGGAAAGTCAATATCAACTGGTGTGTATGAGGATAGCCATGCTCTCCGTGTTTAGAAATCAAGTGTCAAAATGAAGAGTAGGGATGCATCGGCAGAAAAAGGGCACACGAGAGCTCAAGCAATAAGACTGAACCGATCAAATGATAAATAATAATATCAATAATAAATGGAGATTTAAGTGCCATAATTCTTAAACAGTCAAAGCGATTTGAAGCAACAATTCAGACACACCAAGGTGCTATATAAATAAATATAAATACATATAATACTGACTGAATAACTGATTAATTGACCGACCACCAACTGCTCACTCCAATAAAGAATATAGAAAGCTGTGAGCATCTGCCATAGCATAGAGCTACATAATTACAATTCCGCTGATCAAGATTTACCGACCAAACTAGACTGACCATAGTTGCTTGGAATAAGTCCACAGACATCTCCACATTTGGCCTTCCACCAACCGGAGTCGGAGAAGTCCAAGATGTAGAGAAGATCGCCCTCGTCAAAGGACAACTCGTCACTCTGAATGACAACGGAAACAACACATGTGCAATGGTCATTTAAGTGTCAACAGATGACATATCATTTAACGCACTGGCAACTAATCTACTCTTGTCTAATCTAATGACCTAACAGACATTGCCAAGAGTCAGATTAAATATTCAAATGACTAGTTAACAACTTACTATAAGGTACCAATACTAATTATGATGCCTTGTGAACTAACAATAACAGTAGCAATACTAATATTAGTAATAATAATAAGTTTGCATCCAGCGCTTCAACGCAGTTGCCTTCAGAAGCTCTTTTGTGCAGCTGTAGTTTAACCAAACAATATAAACACTCGTGCACTCAATTTCTTTAAAAAAATGTAATTCTTGAAAATTAATCCTAACCCTATCTCAGCTATATCAAATTAATTGATGATAATAATAATAATAATAATAATAATAATAATAATAATACTCATACAAATAATAAAAATAATAATCATCTTGATGCTCTGTTGGATCTTGACGAGTTCTCACATGCAACGTGAGTTGTCGACCACATTGCTATGGCCAATTATAATGCATGAATTTGGGATGATCTGTCAGCAGTCATTAGGTCATGCACCACTGATGCAAGTGGCACGGTGGATGATCGGTTAGTCCTGGGAGTCACTGTGTAGGGACCCTGAGCAAGTCATTTGCGCACAATTGCTCTGCAGTGCAATTGCGTCGTCGAGATGTGTGTGCACTTCTGAGCAAAAATTGATGGAAGGGCGGTATCAAATTTTTACAAAAAATAAAAGTAAGTAAATTAAAGTAATGTAAATTAGGTACACAAAATAATAGTCTGGCTCAAGATTCGTCTTGGAGTCCAAAGTCGAACTCATCGAGCGATGGCCGACTGTACGACGTCTTCATCTAGGCGAGCATCTTCTACAGCTCGACCAGATGCTTGATAGGTGACCGACCAATGAGAGTGATCGCTCGCATGCCTCAAATAGAAAACCCTGCCTGAGAGATTGCATGTACCACAGGTAATAAATAATAATAGAAGGGTTTTACAGAATAGGTGATTTTCACTATTCTGCCGAATATGAAGAATTGGACCAATTATTCGGCCAAATACGATTTTTGCACAAAATAGGTCTACTGACAAATTTCAAAATTTTTAATTTGAGCAAAAGCTTTAATTCAGTAAATTTAATACATATACTAAGAGTAAACAGTTAACTACATGTAATTGTCGTATCCTTCTGCCAGTCTGTGTAGACTAGGAATGGAACTAATTTGACTAAACTTAGAAATGAGACGGCTGACAATGCGATATTGCGGTTCAGGCAATAGAGAATTTCTTCAGTTCACTCGATATATCAGCGACCGCTTGTGCAGAAACAGATGTCATGTGACCAATATTCGTATTTGGTCCGACCGCTACTATTCGGCCGAATACCGAATAGCTATTTGGTCCACTATTCGGCACCAAAGCGAATACGAAGCGAACATTCGGTAAAGCCCCAAATAATAGTAACAAGAATAATGAGACTAAATCTCTCATTGTCATCATCTCTCATTCAGCATCTCAATATTCTCTCTATGTCTGTTCCTTCATAGACTGATGCCTACTTCTATTGAACCATAGTCAAAAGTTAATCAAAGTCTTACCTGTTGGGCATCATACTTAAACAGCGCTCTGACAACTTTGACCTGACCTACAAAAATCTAGGCCATTTAAACTGCAGATATGCATATAAAATTAAAAAAAGCATGCATAAGCAAACTTCCATTCCAGGTAACCAAACACAATAGTTAGAGATCCCTGATCAGTCATGCAGATCTACAAGAGCTCTATGTCATGAAATTATACACCTTCTGCTATGCATCATTTTGCAACGAAATACCATTCTTTAAGGTGATGTTGTGGGTAGTCGTGAAAATGGCAATATATCTATACATACAGGTTTTCTAATACAATACAATAAAAAAATTTTTATTTGATGTCGCCCTTCTACAATTAGTTCAAAAGTGCACACACGCCTCAACGGTGCAACTGCAGAACATACACATATCACGCATACACTCAGATACTCCTACATACGTAGTCATACAAGCATACATAAAATAATATGCACATAGATAAATGGATGAATCTTTTTCCACAGAAAGATCAGTTATAATACAAACGAAACTTTACTTCTACGACTGAACATGTACAAAATGTATCGGGTAGCGACCTTTACGCATATGCACGTTGTAAGAGCACTAAAAAATTTAATGTGTCGTGAGGATCAGGCAATGTGAGGGTCGGTTATGGTCAGGTTATGCGCCGTGAAAGTCGATTAGGGCCAGGGTTAGAGTTAGTGTCTTTTTAGACATATGCGCAAAACCTTCGGCCGCAGAAGTAATTTATCCGTGAGTTGCGAGTTCGAAGTATCGGCCATAGAGGCACCACGCTAATACTAGGAACAAACACAGAACATTCATTGCAGTGAATCAAATGCAGTCAATGGTAATTGTAATCTTCAAATTTCTAAAGTGCCACTTCAAAGCTAAGCGCAAGGCACCAGCTTATTCACGAGTGCTGCGTCAAATCGAAAGGGTTGTCCAAAGGGTAGTCCATGGGCGGTCAGAGTTCAGTTTCCAGGAGGTCAGCAGGGAGGCAGAGTAGCTGTTAAGGAGGGTGTCGCTTTGGTCGAGGATTGACAGGTAGAATATCAAGTAGTGAGTCTGGGTAAGAGTTCTTGAAAAGGTGGGACTTAAGTTTAGAATGGAAAGCCCGGGGTATGATGGACAGAGGTGCTAGGGACAGATGCTGTTGCATGACGGGCAGTGATGGTGAAGGAACTGAGAAGACACTAAATTCAGGAGGAAAGTCGTTCCAGAGGCGAGGTGCGGCGTTTGATATTGCGCGATTGAAGAACTTGAGATGAGATGTAATCGGAGGTCGAGTGAGGGCGAGGCAAGATAACGATCGGGTAGATCTGATTGGCTGGATGGTGAAGAGTTCGCAAAAATATTTGGGCTGGGAATATTGTATGGAATTGTAAGTTAGTGTTAAGATTTTAAAGTGAATACGCTCGGTGATTTTTTAGCTAGTTAAGTGATTTGAGGATAGGAGTGATGTGACGATGCTTGGGATGCAACGTCAAGTGCGTCAAAACATCAAAACAACAAATAAAACTCTTCCTAAGCAGACCACTTCAGGAGACACAGCCTTTATGAAAAGTACTTATAAGCCCTGACATCTGAGGGCAACTTGAAAGTCGACTCGGGAAATCTCTTACCTACTGAAATTTGTAAACGGTCTACCGCTACCTTTTACAGCTGAAGCTAACCAGGAAGTCAAGATATAATCGCGATGCAAGTAAATAAACTTTAAGAAAAACTCGCGCTACTCACCTGGTTTCACTGGCTTGGGCGGGGCAGGTCGATCGGGTTTTAGCACAGACATTTTATCCAACTGAATTCGGAAACGTTTGAATTACTGTTTACTTGTTTTAGTTATTAAAACCTGCAAAATTAAGCATGTATACGATAAACCAGACTATCTCGCCCAATCTGTAGCAGATCCTTGTCTGTAGCCCAACACGACGCTAACTACAAGCCCAATCGTTAGTATTGTAGCAAGTCTAGCAACCTAGGGTCAATCTGTGGGTCAATACCGTGAGTGCCCAAACGGAATCGAATAATTTAGTACGCAAGAACTAGGGAATTTTAGCCAGTTACACTTTTCAGTCAACTAAATGCAGATTTGGTACATTCTTAACCCCCGTAGGGCGCACTGCCCTACGGGGGTTAAGAACGTTAAACATTTATCGACGACGCGGTGACTCGAATAACTTATTATTTTCAAAGCCAGGCTAATCGAATAACTTATTATTCTCAAAGCCACAGGTCGCACACGTAAATTCAAAAGCACCGATTAACATTTATTGAAAATTATTAACTGTGAATCTTGTTGTGTATTATATTCAAATATAATAAGTTGTAGACTGTAATCGTAATCTATAAACTTGTGAAGCTCCTCCCGAAAGCCAAGCGCAGCATCAATTTTGCAGTCGAACATCTCAGTTTTTCATATGCAAACACACCGGTTCCTCGGGCTGTTATGGTACATCGTCATCGTAATCTCCAAACTTCTAAAGCGCCACTTGAAAGCCTAGCGCAGCTTCGCAGGGCACCAGCTTATTCACGAGCACTATTAAGATTTGATTTAGTTAGTAACGATTCCATTTAGTGCTATTATTAGGATTAAATTTAGTTAGTAACGATTCATATATAGTCATTATATACTTTATTGTATACAATTTTATTTATTAAAGGTTTACTGACAGTACTATACACACGTCCGGCTCTTAGGCGAACCACTGAAGCGCCTTTTAAGCATATTTTTCTTGCCTTCTTTCAAATAGATGAACATCTGATTGTAGGCCTACGCAAAAAATGTGCGGCAGAACGGCTTGGTTAGGCTTTAAATCGTCATTTATGCATCGTTCTCCGTTATGCATTTTAGAAATTGAATTATCTGATGCATTTGACTTGTAGTTTTTAGAGGAATTTGGCGTTAAAAAGTCGAATGTTTTAGAATGGCGCCCTTTGTAGATCAGCGGTGCGGCTGATAGCGGTGTGGTCAGTGTCCGATTTGCCGGGTTGGGAGGAGTCTTGGGTTGTTTATGCGTGTAACCCACAGATTCTTTCTTTGACCCACTACTTCTAGCGTATTTCATAGTTCCCTTTTGCACGCCATGCGAAGGGCATCATGGCTTTCTAAGGACAGTCTTGAACGTTACCAACCCTCACAACGCTTAACCGATCCTTTACTAGTGACACCAGTAAACTTACGCACCCTGATACTGCATTTCTCCATGGCTTTCTTATGCGCCACATGCAGCTGAATTTCTGGCACAATCGCTCTAGTATAAGTTGATGTTGTGATATAGTTTTTATTTCATTTGGCAAGCTCTTACCATTATTAAATTGGTAAAAGTGTAATTTAATGTATTTTATTACCCCGTGTGCTTGCGGCGTATTTCAGCGTATTTAATTATTTCCTTCATTATATCGTGTGTTTCGTAAGTGGAAGCTGGATCGATGATAATAATTATGCTGTAAATGGAAGCTGGATCGCTAAATGGAATTTTAAAGTGTGTTTTAGAGTATTTAATTAAACAAAATGTTGATATGACATTCCACTAGATTTAACCACGACGCCATTTTGTCATCAATTGAACTTCCAATTATGCATGATATTTTCACCGATCCAGCTTCCATTCATGCATATTTCTCTTCGTCGATCCACCTTCCATTTAGGTATATTTCGTTTAATCAATCTTGTGTTTGCATGCGTACAAGGCCTTGTTTACATCGATTCCACGTCCATCGCAACGACATTCTCGCATCAATTAAGCATGATATTTATAGCGATCCAGCTTCCATTTAAGCATAATTTTTTGCATCAATCTAGTTTCTACTGCACATTCTTCTTTTTCATCGATCTTGTCTCCATTTAAGCTACAGTTGGACATCTATTCACATCAAATAATAAAATATGCTAAAATACACTAGAGGCACCATGGTATAATAAAGTACGCTAAAATACACTTTTACCGTTAATTGTATCCAAATGCAAGTGGCTTGCAGGACTAAATAATTATGAATTTGCAACAAATTATTGTGGGTTAGTACAGTTTTATTATTTTTTATGCTGGATGAGTGCCCATCCTGTGATGGGAAAATTTCCTTTAATGAGGATTTCGCGATTGAAACAACTTTGCAATAAGTGAGAAAATTATAAAAGCACAATACTTGGGTGGCCAATCCCAAGTGTGGTTGGCAGACAGTGGGGGCTTCTCCTTTTAATCTAGTGTCTGTTGTTATGCATTGTTGCCAATTTGCACCTGATGGCTATGGTTTGTGGTTATTTTGTGTTCTAGTACTCTTGGACCAGACGAAATAATCCGGTCATGTGGCTACATGACTCCAGCAGGACAGTGGGTCTATCCTCGATGGCAAGATGCTCCTTCCGGGCAGTCTTACTACCCGTCCTACAACCTTGCTCCGTCTAAGCACAGGTGTGTTAGGCTTCACCAGTTACTGCTGATGACTTTTCTTTTAGACATCTGCACATCTACGGCTGTGTAAATGTTGCCAATTGATCTAGACTATTCCATGTTTGTCAGTGAGAAAGCTGTCCAGTTGTTGTGCGACTGTTTTTATATGTGCAAATATTGTGGATCAAGTTTTACCTTTGCAGACTCTTGTAGGAGTATATAGCAAAAAATTAGCTTTTACTTCGGCTTGCTGTCTGCCTTACTCTTCCTTATTTACATTTGCTTACCGCTTTAGCTTTCACTAACTTACCGTACGTTACCTTAAATTACATTGCCTTGTTTTACCTTATTTTAGGTTACCTCACTTTAATATTTACCTTACTCTGTCTTGTTTTACTTTATAAAATATTCCTTCACTTTCTTATCTCAAGTTTCTTACCTATGCCTCTACCGTTTTCTTAGTTTAACCATTTTTTTTAGTTTAACTTTTTCTGTAGTTTAACATTTTTTTAAAGTAAGACTTTTCTAATAGACTTGTATCTTTATTTTTCTGTTTTTGTGCAGCCCGATTATGTTTTCAAAGGCTTGTGTTCAGGCAGAAAGCACAAAACCTATAGATAAAGACTGCAGTGGGGATGAGTATGATAGGATAGTGCAACCCATGCACTGGGGACTTATACCCAGCTGGCATCATGGTGAACCAAAGGAATTTGGTTATAAGATGAACAATGCGCGAAGTGATGGACTTCTTCTCAAGGCATCCTTCAAGAAACCCCTCGAGATGGGTCGTCGTTGTGTTGTTTTAGCAGATGGGTACGTGAAGAAGTCAGTTTACCCCTATCTCCTAAAGTAACATAATTTATGATGTGATCTATTAGAAAATTAGAAAAAAACAATTGAAAAATGCAGAGTAAGGCCAACATATTCTGCCTTAAGATCTTATTAAACATTAACCAGATCTTCTGAGCTAACAATCTATGATGTGATCCATTAGAAAATTAGAAGAAAAAAAACATTTACTGCCTTAAGATGTCATTGAACAATTGATGTTGCTGCGATTTGTTGTGTGCGTTACTCCTTACATCTTTTTTTTACTGCTTTATGCTAATTGCTTGTATTTTTCTTAGCATCTCATAGTCTACTAGTTTTTACTCTCTACCCATAATTTCATTGTGTACAGATATTTTGAATGGAACACAAGTAAGGAAGGCAAGAAACAACCATATTTTATCTACTTTCCACCTGAAGAACCAGAGCAAGCAAAGCAAGAGCCAGCCGTTAAGACAGAGCCGATTAATACGGTCTGTAAAGAATCTGATAAGGTTGAGATCGGGATAGGAGAAGACAAAGCATCTAATGTGGAAAACCTTCAGTTGAAGCAGGAACCTGCTGCTGATGCAAAGGTCAACATTTTGGAGAACAAAGATGAAAACAATGACGGAAAACGTGAGTCTGCGAAGAAGAAAGATTCTGCTGAGTTGCAGCAATTGAACTCTGCATCTGATACAGGTCGTGGGAAACGCCTTCTCACAATGGCTGGTCTGTTTGACATTTGGAAGGGAAAAGACGGCGAAATTCTCTACTCGTACTCTATCATAACAGTTGATGCTCACCCTGACCTCGAATTCATTCACGAGCGCATGCCGGTGAGCCTTCTCTTAGTTTTATATCTGCAATTACTGTTGACTATTTGTGGAAAATTTTTACCAAAGCAGTCAACAAGCTTTGGTAAAAATTGGATGCAATCAGGCTTAAAATGACCAAAAATGAAGGGAAACCTCAAACCGTTCGTAATTGATATTAATGCGGAAACGATTACAAAAATATATATTTCATACAAATAATATATAAAACTTTTGTTTAAACTTTCATAAATGTTTCAAAAAGCATTTTACCAAAAGCCCTATAATGTTGCGAGATGGAAAATCCTAATTTAGATTCAGATTTTGCTATCTGTGTTGTCATATTTAATTAGGTTATGGGTCGAGATTTCCCGCCAGCATGGTCTCATTTTGAAGTAGAATATCTCCTTTTTCCATTTTATTAATAACTTACGACCTTCGAATATTTATTATGCCTACAGATTGACCAGAACGAGGACACCTATCGTAAACAATAACCGTTACAAGCTTAGCAACCGGCACATGATTTAATTGCGTGACATTATCTTGCACTGCGGAAAAAATATGTTTTATGCAAGTGACTGGTTTCGTGCTGACAAGTTTCATTTCTGCAAATGGCACAAGAGCTAACAGTTGATGCCACTGCCGTTTTGGGAGTCTGCTCACAATCATGTGGGTAAAACTCTCATTGAGACTACTTTTGCATAAGAACCTTGAGCACCAGTTGTAGGATGTCACTGTGCACTTGTTTAGTGCCTCAAAATAGTGCTTGTCATTCATATTAAAATTTTAAAATCATCCGTGTTGACTTGCTCATCGAGCCACGGTAGCCCAGTCGGTTTCTGCATCACCTAGTGGATTTGACAGGTTTCTCTTAACAGATTGCAGTTTTGAGGTGGCTTGATTTGACAGATATGCCATCCGTCAAATCAAGCACCATAAAAATGCAATCTTCTGAACTATTTGTAAGAAGGGAAATATCAAATTATTGTTGTATTGCATTGTATGGCATAGTAGTAACTGATGATGATTAAATATCAAGATAACATTTATTTTGGTATCCTGTCTTTATCTCTCAAAACTACAGGACATCACGCTGAGGAAATTTCTAATATAAAAATTTTAATAATTGTTATTGGACATGTATAGTCCAAATGAGCTAAAAATCGAAGGTGTACTAATAACTAATTGCATGGAGTTGTTACTGAGTTTACATATGCATAAAAGTACGTGAAGTTAATAATTGACCCTGTGAGGCAAAATATAAGGTTAGTATTACGATGTTTTGTGATGATTAAAGGCAATTCTAAATGGCAGGGAAGAGGTTCATCGCTGGCTGGACTACAAATCTTACCCTCTGGATAAGGTCAGTTGCACTTCTATAAATCATATTCTCATAGACTTAACCCTTTAACAACCAGCGCATAGTAAAACGTAAGGCATAATCAACGCTGGTCGTTAAAGGGTTAACAAGAATGCATCATATTTTAAATTTGATTGGTGCAGCATAAACACACGATTGCATGCATTATCTAATCTAATCATAATGCAGAAGCCATAGTTGCATGGTCCATTCATTTGAGATCATAGTCTATGGTCATAATCAAGGGTGTAAGGCCAGTTTAAATCCAAGAGTAGGAGAGATTGAATCCAGGAAGAGCTATAGTGGCGAGCATGCAAGTTGTGGTAGGCAAATCTTGTGTTTATCGATGCAATTCAATCCAGAGACTGTGACCATTCATTTCAGTCTCTGTAATTGGGTTGCGATGTGATAACCCAGTGATCTACCGATAAGGGGTCATCCACAAAAGATGTCTGCAATGAGGGGATGGGGAGTAGGGGAAATGCGAACAGGGGAGGAGGGATCATGGACTGCAGACGTCCCCATGCTAAACTATCACCAAAATCACGTGTACTGCTAGTTACGACATAATCTTAGTTGTTCATTAGTAGCTTTAGGTTATACTTCACATTTTAGAGAATGATTATTGAAGCTTACATGCAAATAAGCTTCTATAAAATTTGAGTCTTTTTACATAGCTTTTATTCAATCTCTTTTTTTCAATAAATGTCTATTAAAAAGCGATGCAGTAAAATAATTATCAGCAGTTGCAATGGTTGGTGGCTGACACATGTGTAATGCGGACGTCTGCAAGGGTGAGCAGGGGGTCAGTCAAATGTGGACAATGGGTTAGGGGTGAAAAAAGTTTTGTGCAGACGTGCCTTATGGACGACCCCCTAGCGACCATATATTATTATCCATAGGACCCATTGGTTGGGTCATTGTATGTGGGTGCTTGGAGTGGACCATCTATGTCTTCTGCTTTCCTTATATGTTTTGTCGACTGATGTGATAATTTAGTTTTATCTGATGTTTAACATCGTACAGACTTGAGCAGAGGGTGCATTTGTTGAGCTCATTGAGTGTCCATGTGTAATGTCTGATTGCAGTTATCCCTATGGAACAGACAAGACAACTCATACAGAAATATTATATCACTTTTTAGCATTTTGAAGCAGTACATAAACTTGTGACTGTAGAATTACAATCTCACATGGAAGGGCATTTCTAATGTTGCGATCGTACCCACATTTATCCTATGAGAAGCTCAAAAATGTATTATATATTTATTATCAACATATTCTTATTATTCATACTTCCCTCGTTGGTGCCCTTTCTTTGTTGTACCCCTGAAATGACATATTTTCTTTGTGTCACACTCTCTCGTGGTGCATGCACCAAATTTGGGAACCCGTGATAGACTATACAGTTATAAATATCTGATCTGTAATTCTTCAATTAATCTCTACTTCAAATTATTATTTATTATTTTATATATCAATTAATCATCAGTTCTTGATGCCAGCCATTTTGCGGCGATGGGTAAGAAGAAAGGACCTCTACTGTCCTCTGTTTAGTCGATTGTTTCCTTTAGTGTCATTCCCTGTGATGTTATGTCTCCTTTGATATCATCATCTGTCCACTGGTTTAAATAGCGTTGTCTTTGTTTCTTGTTCCTTTGAATCATCAGTGTAGTGCTTTTTGTGGGATTTGTACTAATGGATAATTACAAGCAGGGTTCGATTTGTCATAAGTGAAGCGCAGGGGGTAGGTACTAGGTAGGCAGTCTGATGTGAACATATGAGAATTTGAAGAATTCCGCTCTATACCAACGCCCTTGTACCTGAGGATGCTGCCTATGGCGATTCTACACTTTTTCATGGAGGGGCTAGGGAGCCTAATAGAGGGGACGGTTAGATGTCTGGTATCCTCAAGACTGAAAGTGGATTAAAATCCGTGGGGCAACCGACTCGATTGCCCCCTCCCACACCCATCCCCAACCCTCTGTATAGCTGCCACTGACATCGAATAACTTGAACACGCTAACACAGGCATGTCAATTTGCGGCCATTTGTAATGAAAGGCGTGCAGTCGCTCGCTCGCCATCTGGTACGTGGCTTAGGAACTAATTCACTTCTGCGTCTAATTCGCCAGATATGATTCAGGCAGCAAAGGTCGATGTTCCATGCAGAAAACGATAAACTTTTACTGCGCCAATTTCAGCACAGCTTCAGGATGTGTCTTTTGCCGTCTCGTCCAAGCCTCTGATTTATGGAAAGGGTGTCACTTTTTCTTCACCCCTCAGCGATTTTGAAATAAGCAAGTAGACGAGTGCGTTGGTCATAAACCTTGTTTCCATATTTGCTGTACCAGCAGGATGTATGTATGTTTGTTTGTTTGTATGTATGTATGTATGACATACCTGCACCTCTCCTGGCCGATTGCAAGCATACCGGTACTTCTCCAGGTCAAAGAGTCGGAGAGGGGATGGTTCTTGTAACCACACCGGCACCTCTATTTCTCCACTTCAAGCCCTGGCTACAGTATATATATATATATATATATATATATATATATATATATATATATGGTTCTGATGAACAGACATCAGACGATGGCACTGGGTAATTGTTAGTGATCGACTTAAATGCTCAAGTCTTATGTTTCCTGCTTTAACAGCTGTAGGGCTATTTATAGAAGAACTGAATTAATTGGCGATGATCGTGTTTGCACAGGCGTTACAGCTTATACGGCCGACAAACTGTTTGAAATATCATCCGGTTTCTTCGGCTTATGTGAACGATTCTCGCAACCATTCACCCGAATGCATCCAGGAAATTGATCTCACGTTAGATTTGATCCTTGATCTTTTCCTTTGATCTAAAATCTGTGCTTGTCTGATTTTTCTTCAAATGAACTAATTAGTATATTAGCAGCATGTTTCTTTTTTCTATTACAAAGACAGTAGTTGTGTCATTGAGACATATTAAGTCTACAAGTAGGCCTATGTCTGAATTCTCCTGTCAGTTTTAGATTTGAGCTAAATAATGAGCGATCCGTTATGGAACTTTTTAAAGTCCTTTTTATCAAAATTTTCCTGTCTATTTTCATATTTTGGTAAAATTTTAAATTATGAAGGATCCATTGTGTTTATTTTTTTATGCATAGGGCCTTTTATACTAGTTTATCGTACATAAATGACGTAGTGTTTGATTGACAGCATTTGTAAATTTAATGCAACGTAAGAATAGGCTTTATATCACCCTAAAATATCTACTCAATGTAGACCTTTGTTACTTAGAAATTAAAGTATGGAATTTTTATTGATTGTTGTTTAAGGTCAGCTCCACCCAAGAAGATATCGGCCAGTGGGAGTTTCATGCAGGCTTGGCTCAAAACAGGAACGGGTGAAGTCAAGCGGAAATCGGAGGATGAAGTGGGGGGAGCTGAAAAAAAAGTGAGACCCTAACGTTTAGAACAGTTGCTTTTAAGGGTTTAAACCCCCTAACACTCGATGACTGAGGAGAGGACAAACGGCGTGTTCTATTGGGATACTATAAACTGATTCTCATTTCACTTGAAGTGATATCAACATATCATAAGGGAAATGTCAGGTTCAGTAGACTGTTAGAGTTTCTCCATGTATAGGCCTACCTCCAGTGCTTTTGAACTGTAGGATGTGTTCCTCGCTTGGCAGGAATTTTCCACAAGCAGCGGATCTTTGCTTTAGATTCTGTTATGTGTTTTGCTCGCTTGTGTAGTATTGCCGGGTCCTTCAACGAACTGTGTTCTGCTTGGTCGTTAATATGCCCTAAAGCCTACTGTTGGCGTAGGCTATTCATGTAACCGTAACCACGGCCCCATCGGTATGTTTCATCAATCATTCGTCCGTTTCCGTCTGCAAATGACGTGTGTTGCTTCGGTACAGCGAACATTTAGACGAACGACTGTTTTGACGGATATTGGACGGGACATTTACACAAACAGCTAAAGGGACACCGGTGAAAAATCAGGTTGGTCGCCACTGACCATGCAATTGCTTCGACCCAATGGTATTAGACCGGAGGTGCTTTAAATTCCTCTGATTGGGGGCGATCGACCGAGGGGATTACGCGTCACTCCCTCTATCCGTCTTATCCTTTGCCGGTGAATAATGAACGGAGGTCGGCGGCTCTCCCTTGACCAGGATAACAACCAACCGGAGGAACAGGCTTAACGTACGGGGTACTGTAAGAATGTGCTGTACTGCAACAAAGTAAGGAATCACAAAGTTCGAAGCTATAAAGAATCAAAAATTACGCCGAAACTTCCCCGCTGTTTGCACTCCCAAGCATGGATAAAGGAGGAGGGTGACGTTAATGAACTTTGTTATCACACAGTGTCGTTAAACTGCAATTAACTAACTAACCGAAACGGAATCTGTAAACTAGGGGAGACATTCTTTTATCGGTGCGCTTGTCCTTGCGTGGGCAGTCGACTGCTGGAAAGACGCGAAATGGAGCCACACATTAATACGGGATGCGCGAGAGGTGTCCTTCCATCTGCCGAATTTGCACGTGTTGCATGCTAACTGGTTAATTGCTCAGTCAATTAATTCACTTGGTTCTTTATCAGCGAATGGAAACGGAGTTGGGTATTAACCGAAGTCTTTCGGAGAGCGTATATTGCCCCGTTTTTCGAATGAAGGTCTTGCTTGGAGCCGCAGTCTTTGGCACTAACGGCCCATACAAATGGCATACAGAAAACCTATTCTTAGGTAGAGAGGCATTCCTGAATTCTGATTAACTGAAAACCGTCGACAGTCGTATGGGATCAGTTCGTCGGGGCAATCCCGCATGTTTTAGTCGCACGTTATGGACGTTATGGCTCCAACTACTTGCACAGCTGATATAGTCTGGCTAGCGAGAGGTTGGGTTTCAAATCGCAAATCCCTGGTTCAGATTTGTTTATCGAGGTCGGCTTCAATTCCAATATTGGTTAAATTCAGCTAGATCCGAGATCCGATGCCCCGAGTTTGAGACTCACTAGCTGCGCCACCTAAAAAAGTATATTATCCAGACCCGTCATTTGAATATTATGTTTCTGTGACAACAATTGACCATATGCTCCGTGTTTCACACTTTATGCTTATCCGAATTGCAAATGGTGATGGTATCAGTTATAGACCTAGATTCGCCAATTAAGCTAAGATGTTTAGAGATTTGGAGATCGAATCCATGCTCTGCATGGTATGCAATTCAACCAATGCATTTGACCATAATCCATGTAGCAACCGTTGCAAAATTGTCCGATTTTTAGTTTAGGTTCTGCATCTGTTAATCTACGTTTAGGTCCTAGGCCTAAATATGCAAATGTACCAATAGGCTAGCCAATAAGAATACTGGCCTCAAGAACTCCACGTTACATGTAGCTACTATTGGCTGGCTATCTCGAGGTTCATCGGCGTCAAGTCAATCCAATCCATTTAACCCATACAACGATAGGCTTCACATTTTTCTACAGCGACGGCATGGCTTCGACCCCTCTGCTCATTTTTTTCCATCGAATTGATCGGGTGATATCATTGACAACTGCTTCCCGTTTGAATGGGTGTCGTGCCATTTCGTACCCCTGCATATAGGGTGGACCCTGATAACCAGAAATCACGTCTATGAAATATTGCTGGGTGTTATCTTTTCTGTCGCTGAGAAAATGAATGGAGGTGGAGGGGTGGGAATTTTCCTCGAAATTCCCGTTTGCCGCTGCGCCAAACCCCAAGCACACGATGACAAGGACGCAGACACGTACTCTATCAAAAAGAAAAATGAGCCACATGCAGACTGTTTTGTCGTTTATTGTGTATAGCTTTAAAAGTTTTGAAACTGATGCATAGCGCGATTAGAATATTAGGTCTACGTGAATGTCAAGTTGGTACAGCAATTGACCTAAACCGTATTAGCAATCGCCGCGATGTTGATTTTTGCTTTTCAAGAACAATTAAGTATCGGTTTTTCTATGTAAGTTTTTACTAAAAATCAAAATAACCTAATTTTTCATTCAGTAGCTTATACACATAAAACCAAGGGTGTAACAAGCGGGGGACAGAGGGCACCCCCAGTTTCAAAACTGGGGGGAAGCCCTCCCAGTTTTAGTGCTCAGTACCCCTCATGTGCCCCCAAGTCAGTTCTTTTTTATGTTTATCTAATGGCTTTTTAAGATTACCTTTGTTCAAATAGTTTGTGCCACACCCATTTTTCAAATTTCCGGGGGCAAATTCAAAAAGGGGGGGGCAAAAAAATTTGTGTACGCTTAGCGCAATATTGTTGAAATTATGCCCCCCACCCACTTTTCAAAACCTTGTTACACCTCTGCTTGAAATCTACTTCGCGGACTCGTCCCCAACAACCGCAGTAAACATAACCTCACTGAATAGAGTTAGCTATTAGGTGGACTGTGTTTGTTTTTGGTGATACGTATCTCTGTTTGTGGTTGAGCCCGGATCATAAATTCAAAATTCAGCATTCACAATTCACAGTATTCGCATGAAAGTGATGATCTGAATTTTCGTGGGAAGTGAAAATTTGTTGGCCTAGCATGTGAATAATTATTGGTAAGCTATTGTTCAATAAGTTGACGGGTACGATATATCCTGCAGAAGAATTCCGCTCTCATCAATGCCCTAGTAGCTTATAGCTGAAGTTGAGAGATTCAGCCCTCTGATCTCCCCTCCGGCAAATTGGACAGTGCGGATGACCACAGCTAAGGCTGCCGCGTGAACCCGAGTACTCGTGAGTACTCGACTCCAAAAGTTACTCGAGTAATTATTTAACTCGAGTACTCGCATGCTTCCACCTCCGTTAAGAAAATTGCAATTTCCGGTTCCAGACGGCTTTCTGTAACCAGTATTTTATTTTAGTGTGTAAAAAAACTTTAAAAATTCTCATTCTTTCGCTGTTCAGTAGCTTGTTAGTTGCTACATTGGAAATTTAACTTTATTGGTGCGCCAGAGCTTTAGTTAGAACCTATGCTATGGTCTACTAGTCTATCTATACTCTCTGGTCTATAGTAGAAGCCATGCAACTTGTATTAAGCACTTCCGGTATTAACTAGTACTCCTAACCTGACTCACCATCTTTCCCTCTGCCCTCACTCAGTGTTTCAACTCTAAGCACCATCCACCTTAGGGGCCGTCTATATACACGGTGATTCATTAAAAAACGTACCCCTAGATATTTAATTGTAACTCCGTCAAATATCGGTTTATGTCAAAAAAATTTTAAGTGAACATAGAGGAATCAGTTCTGAATAGGAAGAAAGTTACAGTTTATGTTCAAATTGACCCCCTCGGGCAGTAACACACGCGCGAAGACGCCTACGCCACTGCCTGACTGACTCATCAATGATGCGCTGATCCATTTCATCCCATACCTCCACAATTCGGTGACGCAACTCGTCGACATCATGTATTCGATTTCTGTAGACTTTTTCCTGCATGACGCTCCATATCTTATAGTCCACTGGATTCAAATCAGGGCTATTAGGTGGCCAGTAATTAGGCGGGATGAAATCAGGTGTTTCAGTTTCGAGTAACGCAACGGTCTCCCGAGCTCTGTGCGCAGGAGCGCTATCCTGCTGGAAGATGAAATACTCCGTTATCTCACGAATGTCAGGCAAGAGACCCTGCATTAGTAGAACATCTCTGTAATATTGTCCATTAATCTTAACACCTGGTTCGATGAAATGGATGTTTGTACGACCGAGTGCAGATACCCCGACAGATACCATAAGGGACTTGCTGAAAGTTGGTCGAGTCCGCAAAAGACGATTTGCTGGAACGTCTCTCTTCCTTGTACCGGCTGAGACATAAATACGATCATTCTGACTGTTACTGGGTGATGCCACAGTAAACAATTTCTCATCAGTAAACCAAATGAAATTCACTAAGCTTGCAGGATACAACCTCAGTAGCTGACGGGAACGTGTCAATCTTGCTTGCTTGTTGGCTGCTGTGAGTTCTTGAGCGTGTCGTTTCTTTAAACATCGCAAATGTAAATCATTCTTGACAATTCTCCAAACTGATGTCTGACTGATTCCTATTTCTCGAGCAATTTGTCTCTGTGTGCGATGCGTTTGCGGCATATCTTCCTGGCTGAGCACCAGCGATTCAACCTTTTCAGCATTGTCGGTTGTTGCTGCCGTACGCGGGCGGCCGCTGCCTGGTCGACGATGGAAAAACCCAGTTTTGTCGATCTTTGAAAGTAACGCATTTAATCCACCAAGAGTCCACTCTTTATCAGGAAATTTCTTTAGAAAACGTTTTGCACTGTACTTTTTATTCTTTCGTAAGAATGTAACAAATTGTTTATCCTCTTCGGTAAACACCATTTTTTCGCGATATTTTCGTGACGTCATTAGTTTCGTCAATCGCGTTACGTCATTTTAGCTTGGTGTGTCAAATGATTTATGTAGCACTTGAATAGAATATCAAGCATCATTATTCTGAAATTTCATTAAAATTAATGGTCATTTACCTGAGTTATGCTAACCTATGTAAGGTACGTTTTTTAATGAATCACCGTGTATTACGTACGCAGCGAAGGGATGGGGTTTAAAATTTCGGCCATTTTACGTACGGGTGCGAATGGTTGGGGAGGCGGTCCCAAATATATGTACGTAGGCAAATATAACTGTCTAATTATGACGTCCACAATACAAAATATGAAAATCAGAACTGTAAACCTAATCACAGACTATATTCTTGCTTAATCAATTTTATATAGCATTAAAACGATTTCAAATGCAAGTTGTGTTAGTGTTTTATATCCTCATAACAGTTAACAAATTTAAGCTGTTAAATATGCTGCTTAACAAAACTAAACAGCCTGTGGTAAATCAATGTCTAATAGATGTTTTTAACTGTTTAACCTTTGCGTTGGGGTAGGGGTAGAGCTCAAATGTACGTACGCATGGGGGAAGGGTCCACGAAATGTACGCAGTGCAACAGGGGAAGGAAGGTCCGAACATCCGATTTTTTGCGTAAGTAATATGTGGATGGGCCCTTAGCCGTCTGCCTGTCTGACTCTCTGCATTTTGACCCAATGTCTATCGAATTTTTCGATTAAGCGCCTGTGAGCAAGATGGTTTCCGCGATATTCGCTTTTGTGGGCGCTGTAGAAATGTTGACTTTGCGATTACGATTACAGAGACCGACACAGTCTGAACGATAGGTTTCTCCTCGATGTTGATCATCTCTCGTCGAACTCCAGTGATGAGCTTCCGGGGTTTGGACAAAACAAATGGTTTGCGAGGGGCTGACAGACTTAACCGGTCGATTCGGACGCTGTTCACGATTTTCGAATACGACGACTGAGGGAAGACTCAGATAACGAACACGTTTGTCATTTTCCTGAAATAGCATATTATTGAGACGACCATGTTAGTATAGGGCGATGGGATATATATATATATATATATATATAGAGAGAGAGAGAGAGAGAGAGAGACAGACAGACAGACAGACAGACAGAGACAGAGAGAGACAGAGAACAATAACATATATATACATATAATATTATATATGACTTATACACTTATCTATAAATGCTTAACCCAATATTATTCACTACAAAGGCATATGCAGTTATCTATGAACTGAAAATTCGGTTTATAGTATAAAGTGAAAATGGTGAAGCAGAGAGTGAAAGACACGATTAGGGATGAGCAACGTGACGGGGTCTTTCGGGTGTTCGTCCTCCCCCTTCATTGAGACGGGTTGGCCAGGGCCATGGGATTGCGTGCACCTGGTAAATAAACCATACAAACGCTTTCTCGGAAATGGTCATAGATAGCCATCTGTTGTCGATAAAGCTTTTAAGGCAACTGAATGACGTCGTAATGTTGTGAAATGTCTGCTCGAAATGATAACAAATAATAGTGTGTATATTGTAATATAAGACACGCACCTGGGTGTATATATGCCTCTGTGTGTGTTTCAGCGATATATTTGTATATATAATATATATATATTCATTATATATGATATACTGCATTCATAATATCAATATACGTATATCTAAGTGTGGAGGTTACTGGAGGGGATACGGTGGTGTGGCGGTATGTATCAGGGGGGGGGGGGCACCGTTTCAAAACTGGGGCAAAGCCCCCCAGTTTTAGTGCTCATTGCCCCCCCCCCCATGTGACCCCAAATCGGTTCTTTTTATGTGTCTCCAATGGCTTTTTAAGATGACTTTTGTTAAGATTACTTATGCCCCTCGTTTTTCAAATTTCTGGGGATATTTTTTTATTTACGCCCCACCACTTCTCAAAACCTTGTTACACCTCAGATATGTATACACTATTCATAAATACCTTGTAACCGGCCAAGTTGCTCGCAGGCCCGCCGACGAAATTTTCGAGCCCTAGACAGATATATATGTAATATATTGTATATATATATATATATGTCTGCCTGCCTGACTGACTGACTGCCCGCTTGACTGACTGCCTCCCTGTCTGTCTATCTGTCTGCCTGCCCGTCCGTCTGTCTCCATCTTAACCTAAACCTCAATAAGTATTACATGGGCCGATAGCGATACAGTAAACTGATGCTAAGTTACAATACGTTACATTAAAGTCATAGTCTATGCCTGATCCATTATATATATTTCAGCACCGTAAAAAAATCAAAATAGGCGCTATGTCAATGTCTTGCAACATTCATACATACTTACACACATGCATAGGCTACATACTTAGCACATGCCTGCTTAAATCACTGCATCTATGCCTACACAGCACCATTGATGGCTATCTGTACTTGTAACCGATTATGCCGATACCGCGTATGCTCAGTGTGCGCAGAGTGCGGGTTCACCATCGTCCGAGGCGTCACTGTAAAGGGACCTTGAGCAAGTCCTTCGCACACAATTGCTCTGCATTACAATTGCAGTTACGTCGTCGAGGCGTGAGTGCACTTCTGAGCAACATATATTGGAAGAAGGGCGATATCAAATTTCAGTTGTGTCAACTAGGGCACCAGTATCTCTGCTCGAACGCCTTAATTTTCATATGCTGGAATGGTCTATCCGATAGCGCGACTTATAATATGTACAACATTGTACACGTAGGACCCTTAAGGGTTGTTGCTCTCACCATTGTCAACTGTCAATTTCCGTTTAATTTGTACGTTGTGCTGTTCTGTTTGATTGTCCGTTGCTATAGAAACCGTTGATTATGGTGATGGTACTTATGTTATGTATATTTTAATGCATGTATTAGTTGATGTACGTAAGCGAATTATGTTCTGCTTTATATTGCTCTGTCACTCTCTGGAAAACAGAGGCTCGAGGCTTTTAATTGCACGTCAATCAATATATATATATATATATATATATATATATATATCTAAGAGCTTAAGCGCTCGTTAATAACCTGGTTCCCAGTGTTTGGCTTTGAGTTGCGCTTTAGAAGTCTGGAGTGCATGTCTGAGTGTGTGTCTTGTCGAAGGACCTTAAAGATGGCAGTGTAGACAACGCAATCAGACCAGAGGACCAACTGATGATCTCTCTCTCTCTTTCTCTCTCTCTCTCTCTCTGTCTGTCTGTCTCTCTGTCTCTCTGTCTCTCTTTCTCTCTGTCTGTGTCTGTCTGTCTCTGTCTGTCTGTCTCTGTCTGTCTGTCCGTCTGTCTCTGTCTCTCTCTCTTTTTCTCACTTCACTATAGTCTTCTTGCAGCTCTCACCATCACGTCTCTTCCAATCACTATCTATGGAGACAATAATAGCCATCTTGAGTGGACGCTGGACCCAGAATTTATCAGACAGCTGAATATATATATATATATATATATATATATATATCTTAGTAGCTTGTAGATTATGATTACGTTTACGATCTCGAAGTCTGAACGCTGTATCGTCAGTTCATGGTGACGGATACAGATAATCCTATTGATATCTTCGGCTCCAAATAATCAGCGGCTTGCTTCTTAATTCGCGTGATCTCGTTCATCTGGTTCCCTTCTGTTTCTGCCCGTGTCCTAAAGACTTTTCCTTTCCCGTGGGGTTTATCGTACTGGGAACGCCTCTGAGTATAGCTGTAGGCCTACTGTGAGAGGCGCTATAGAAATCCTTAAAATCAATAGACCTACAATTCAAATCTAGTTTACAACGACCTATTCTTAGGCCTAATTAGTCCAGTCTTTCTGCTGTTGTCGACAATGCTCATTCGTCACAGTACGACGTCGGCAAACAACAATACTATTTACGTCACTACTTAAGCGATGACTTAGTTGTTTTTGACGTAATGTTTTCTGTGGTCACCATGGTGTTTCATTTGGAGTAATTACGTCACTTAATTTCGTTGAAATAAATCTCAATGAAATCGGGTTAACTGCAAACTCAGTGATCTGTAAATCTTCAAGGCATTACTTTGTTTTGAAATTCATTTAGATCACTTCAGGCCTAGTTTTTGGAACTAATGAAATAGTAATGAATGCGCTCGATTCGCCTGTGAATAAGCTGGTTCCCGCGACTTCGCTATTGTGTGCGCTATAGAAATGCTGAGATTACAATTATACTGATAACGTGGCATTGTGTTCGTCTAGAACACTCTAAAATCAGGAGGCCTCTGCTACTAGATAACTGGACGTAGATATCGCGGAGGTGTGGGGGCAAACAAGCGTCGCGTTTAGCAGTCTATAATTCATTAACCCCCTTGAAGAAGGGAGACACTTTGAAGGCAGACACTGCGAGGGATTGTAAGGTATGCAGGTTGCTGGTTATCCTGAATAGCCTACATGGAAACGATAATAGTTCCTGACCTTTTATGGCTGATGCTACAGGCATTTTCTGTACTAATTTCTTATATATAGTGAAAACATATAGGCTTAGTTATTTTATCGTCTCGGGGTTTACAGTAGGGACCATTATTTGTTTCATCAGTGCTATCTTGACGTACACCCAGCGTCATTGGCAAAGATGTAGTAATAGAAGTTAATAACATCTGATGACCGCCAGGACTATTTAAGTCGACCTACACTCAATGGGGGATGACTCTGTGGGCAGTTCCTTAAGTAGAAACAGGTGGCGCTAGTATGCACATAGGTCTAAGAATTTTTTATATTGGCCATACGTTGTTTATGTTGTTCCGATCGATGGCTGGCGTAAGAATTATAATTATGGATAAATTTTATAATCTGGTTAACTTTCAGAATACTTTTGCGTAAAGAACATACAGCAAAACAACCAATCAACATCAAGCACACAATTTTACCTCAGGTAGCTTACCCACATTTGAGACCGGCGCCATCTATTCACAGAGTCCCCCTTTGGGAATTGGGGATAATGGTCGCACCCGGTCTTAAACGATAGGCCTACCTGCCATCTGCCCACATGGTCTTTGATGTCGCTATTTTCTAGCGCTAACTATATTTAGTAACATCCGATGTTTAGGGACATTAAATTTTGTTGGCTGGTGATGTCGTCGATCATACCTTTCCGTTCAAATAATTATCTCTTTTATTTATAAGTTGTTCGACGTCACGGGACTACATGGAGCCAACTTTATATAGCGAATTAGCGATACAATGGGGAAACAAATAAAATTAGCATTTATTCACCAGACCAGCATTGATAGTGAATGTGTTTTGATGTGTGCCAACCAAACGGACGATTTATTTGTTGGGCCTAATTGGCAATCAATGAAATCTTATTATATCAGGAAATTTATAATGGTCAGGTGTCTCTGAGAATCAATATTAAAACAGCCGAGGACATTTGACTTCCTATTTTATCCAAACTATCACAGCGAAACAACACTATTATTTCTTCCTGTTTATCTAATAATATTATAATCTGCCAGCATGTCACCTTTATGAGTCTATTTTCTTTATTACCTCTATGTCGGGACGACATGCAACGCGCGGCGTCTGTAATGATGACACGACAGCAAAACAACAGCTATTTGTGTGTTTTCGAATGGACCCTTTCAACCACTGAACCTCATTTGTGGCGTTCGTTCTTTCTGCATTCCGTTAAAGCCCGGCTTTCGGATTCGTCTGTGGAGCAGGTGATATGCGACTCAGAACCGTTGATATATTATATTTATAGAGGTCGTTGCTCGGTACAAACAATTTATCACATTTGTAGCCGCTATAGAATGTGCGGACAATGCATCCCAGGCAATACGGCGTCTGCTAATGCATTTGTCAAATGCTGGTATAATCCTTAGAGATATTTTCATGTCACGTTTTTGTCGGCTCTTTTATGATCAACAACAGCTGACACAGTTGAACTATTGTTTCCTGACAAGTAAAAACGACTTGCTTCGTTTGTAGGCCATACTTTAAAGTCTGTGCAATTTGGACTTCCATTTTTTGATAGACAGCTTGTAATATGGCAGCATCAACTTCTAACTGTTTGATAGGCCTATCTATATGGTAATAGGTTCTGTAGCTGTGATTTGAAGGCGAAGAGGTCAGTATAGTAATTCATGGCAACCACATTTTATCAAAGTATGACAAAAAGGCTGTCAGTGATTTGCATTTTCAGAGACCTGTGAATGCAAGCATACAGCAGACAAGACAGACAGACAGATAGACAGACAGATAGACAGACATCAACACGCGTTATAAGTGCAGTCCTCAAGTTCCTATGATTGCCCGCGCGTTCGAAAGATTGTGACCGAACTCACTGATTACAAATTGTTTCGTCTCCTTGCATGCAATTCCTCTCGTGCGTTGTCCAGCATGGTGCAACCTTAAAATGTGTTTGCTTGGTGCCTGCGCAAAAGTACTTTGTGTGTATATATATATACAGAATAGTCGCGGGTTAAAAACTTACTATGGTTTTATATATATATATATATATATATATATGAGTGTGTATGCTTGCTTGTATGTCTACGCTTTATCATCCTTTTTGGTAACATCTCTGCCTCTTTCCCTCACCTTAAAACCTTCCTATCCTCCAAGATTACCTCGCACTGGGAGCCCTTCTGAAAGGCATATGCTGTGAGAAGCAATTTACAAAGGATTAAATACAATACAATACAAATGTATCTGTGTGTGCATCCATGTATGTATGTATGTCGGTGTCAGTACTAATAGTGTAATGCAACCGTTACTATTGCTACAAATCTCGCTGCCACACGACAGTACTGCTGCTGCAACTATGCTGTCAGGTCTCACCACTTGTATAGCCGACAACTGTGAAACAAGTACAGACCTACAAATAAAAAACCGTTTCTGGTGCCTCGATGGACCCAGAGTAAAACACGCGTTCATCAGAAATGAAGTCAAATAACCCAAGTTTCTACGACGTTCCCTACATTTCCGGTCCCTAATTTCCTCGACTGCAGCGACGATCATAGCGCCTCGAAGCGACAGACTCTCACAATGAACGAATCGTTGTCACACATTGCTAGACAAGGCTGCATAAGTAGCACGCAGTGAGGTGCGAAAGTGCGTCTATAGACTCCACAGATTAGCGGATCAATATTCGCGAGTTCAAACAGTTACTGCGGGTTTTTCACTTCACACGCAGTTATTAAGTCAAATTGGAAAAAAGATTTGAGGATGACTGTTAGCTGTATTACAACATACATGCATCAATAAAGCATTTATGTAGCGCCTTTTCACACCCAGGGCCGGATTAACCATTCGGGGAAGTATAATGCTGGTTACACAGAAGCCCCTTGTCGTCCTGAGCATGGAATAATGTAAAGGCACTACAATAAACCTGCTAAAACTGAAACTAATGACCATTGATATCACCATCCTATCTCCTAGCAGAAAAGATTGGTGTGAAGATCCTAACGAGTGCACTTATACTGCATGTCAGTGTGATGCTATAACGTTTTCCGGTGGTTTGTTAAAAATCATGATCGGCGTGCTGATACTGCGTGCTAGTGTGGTGGTAATACCGTGGTATATATCTTCCGTATAACAAAACCTCGTCATCACAATGATGATTAGCATCGTGGTAATCTGTTATCCCGGCTTTATACTGCCACCACTCTTCTGTTACTATTCGTTCCATTACGGACGCTTCGCGCTTTCCATGCAGCCAATGCATATCATACGGAGACTGTTAACATCCTCTTAATTTCAGAGTCCGTTGAATTCTTTCCTTCAAGTTCCAGTACTCGTCTTCACGGTCCAGATATTTCGTTAGAAACATGAGCGTCAGTCAATCGTGAAATCAACAATGACCATAGATTGTTGGGAGGATTGTCAGCAATGATGCAATCGATGCCTAAATTAGGTAACATAGACTCAATGACTGATTGATACAGATATAGACTGCAGGAAACAGACGAGACAAATAGATACAAAAGAGATACAGATAGGCTGATAAAGAGAAACAGGGACGGTGATAGACAGAGATACACATAAAGATAGAGACAAGGACACACACAGAGAGACAGAGGCAGAATAGGAAGACACGGACAAAGACAGAGATTGGCAGTGAGAGAGAGGCAGAAAGAGAGACATACGTGGAGAACATTGACGCTCAGATAGAAAGATAGACTGAGAGTGACAGACAGACAAGCAGAGGCAGAGACAGAGAGAGACAGAGAGGGAAAGAAAGAGACTGACAAACAGACAGACAGACATACAGAGGCAGAGACAGAGAGAGAAAGAAAGAGACAGAGAGGAAGACAGAGACTTACAGAGAGACAAATAGAGAGAGAAGGAGCGAGAGAGTCGGACAGGGAGTGAAAGAAAGAGAGGAAATAGACTCATGGTACTCTTTCTCATATAGAAAATCAAAAACGAATCCAACAAACCTTCCTTCTCATCAAACTAACATCATTCAGACGGACGATAAGTGCATTTGAGTGGTTGTCTAAAGGCGCTATATAAACGTCTAGTCAAGGACTTAAGTGCGCTCAACGGAACAGAAAGAGAAGCAAAATATCAGCACAAATCAAGAAGACCAGTCATCGGGCATCGCTTAAACCAGACATAAACCTTTGAAGAATGTAATGATGCGTGGCTTAAACCACAGGATGGATTTCACGGTTCATGGCCATTTGAAAGATGCAATCATGCGTTAATTCATTGTCCAGGGACTGGCGTCTCTCTCTCTCTCTCTATCTGTCTGTCTGTCTGTCTCTCTCTCGGTGCCGACTCGTCTGTCTTCCTGCAGAGTTGTCTCTGTGTCTGCTTTAGTATCTGTCTGTATGTCTGGTCTGCCTTTTTGTCAATTCGTTGGGCTCTTATCTGTCTGTCCGTCTTTTTTTACGAGCAATAGGGCCTATGCCTTCCTTCGTCTTGGCAATCTGTTTGCTCTGTCTGTCTCTCTGTATGTTCATGTTTAGATTTATACTAATCGATTTACTGCTCCCTCTGCGAGTCCGTCCGTCCGTCCGTCCGTCCGTCTACAGAGACAGAGTCCGTCTATTTGCGTCTTTGGGGCTCAGCCTCTGTTTTGAACTACAGAGGCACTAATGCAGAAATTCTATTATAGATCTATACTACCATATATACACAATATATATATACATACATATTATATGTATGCATACTTTCGTCATATATATATATATTTACATATGTATCTACAGAGATTTCATTCTAGCTTAGTATAATATTACGTAGGCTATCTATTATTTTTATAATGTGGTCTTTTATATATAACTTTCGCTTATTCGCACTTTTTAGGTCTAAATTTTGGAATTATATATAATATAAATAATTTCGCCATAAATATATATTATATATATATAATTATTAGTATGATATATCAATATAGTTTGCCTAGTTATATGTCTATGTCGTTTAGGGTTGACATAGGCATAGACGATATTTCAGAGCAGCTGTGAGCGAAGTTGTTCAAGGTCCTTACATAGTAACTCTTCAGATGAGGAACAATCCATAGACCTATATACTCTCTGTATTACAGGCCGACCGCTCTGACTAATCGGGCACCGTGCAACATTCCTGTATACAATACGGAACGTGCAATTGCCATAAACATTTGCTGTATATCGATTCAACTATGTTCCGACAAAGTTTGCTCTTAATAATTTTTTAATCGTTTTGGTATATACACACGAAGCAGGAGAAGTAGGAAGAAGACTGAGAATAGGAAGATGACAAGAGGAAGAGGAGGAGGAAGAGGAGGAAGAGTAGGAGGAAGGGGAGGAGGAAGGGGAGTAGGAAGAGGAGGAAGAGGAGGAAAAGGAGGAGGAAGAGGAGCCGGGTGGAATGAAGAAGCGGAGGAGGATGGTCTGAGGTGGGGGCTCGGAGAAGAAAAGGGAGGAAGATAATAGAGCTAGATCAGCTGGAGTATACGACATTAGGAGGAAGAGAAGGTGGAGAGAAAGTTAAAGGACGCAGGGAGCTCAATGTCGAAAGTCTTGATTGAGAGATAGTGGAGGACAGAAGGTGGGACGGAGTGAGGGAGGGATGGACACAAGGACCATGGAGGAACGTATGGAGGAAGGGTGGGACGAACGGGTGAGGGAACAGACTGACGGGGGTATACGTGGGGAGCAAAAGATAGAGGAACGATGGAGGCAAGAAGGGAGAAACAGAGGGATGGAGGAACGAGGGAAATAGAGAAGGGATGAACGGACGGACGAAGAGACAGACGGAAGGAGGAACGGTGACAAAGAGGGAATGGAAATCGAATAAACAGAGCGAGGATACGTTGCACAAAACAGACAATTTCCGACGGTGCTATATAAATCATCCTTTGGAATTGATACCGTTAACGGTCCTAGCAACAGCAGCAGCAGCAGTATACTCATAACATCAGCATCCCAATCGATTCAGATGAAAACAAATGGGAAATGAAGACAATCAGAGTAACATAATTCTATTTATTGTCTGTTAATTATCCGCTTGTGTTCCAAGTATTATTCAGTAGGCTACATACAAATATATAGACCCTAGGCCTGTATAGGCCCACATATGAACGGTCAGCCTATGTAACTATATATAATATAATTGTTAACGTGATTACGCATAATGTGCTCGCCTCTCCTAGGCAGATCCTGCTAATAATTAGCCTATGTCACATTTTGCTGACCAAGTTATACACACATTCATTCATTCACTTTGACATTTGTATAGGCCTAGGGTGATTGACGTGGAGTGAGTCAAGGGCTATATGCCTAGGGCGATTGACGTGGAGTGAGTCAAGAGCTATAGCCCTAGGGTGATTGACGTGGAGTGAGTCAACGGCTTTAGGCCTAGGGTGATTAACGTGGAGTGAGTCAAGGGCTATATGCCTAGGGCGATTAACGTGGAGTGAGTCAAGGGCTATAGGCCTAGGGTGATTGACGTGGAGTGAGTCAAGAGCTATAGCCCTAGGGTGATTGACGTGGAGTGAGTCAACGGCTTTAGGCCTAGGGCGATGGACGTGGAATGAGTCAAGGGCTATAGGCCTAAGGTGATTGACGTGGAGTGAGTCAAGGAATCAAATTGCGTCAGCATCCAGTAAC
The DNA here is from genome assembly GCA_959347315.1 of Bimastos eiseni. Classification (NCBI taxonomy): domain Eukaryota; kingdom Metazoa; phylum Annelida; class Clitellata; order Crassiclitellata; family Lumbricidae; genus Bimastos; species Bimastos eiseni. The sequence continues at coordinate 36,964,230 of OY365811.1, read as the reverse complement.
TTAGCACAAATAACGCATGATATAACTCTCTGTCTCTGACATTGGAACGATTTCAATGGTGGTTCCCCTTCGGTGGTCTAGACGCGGTTCCCTCTCGAATATCCAATGCTTTCATGCTTCGCCCCGCTCTGCGCAAACTCCACGGGCTCCCACGACGCTGCCACCCGACCGAGCGTCGGGAGGAGGCACGGTTGGAGTGATCCTAGGAGTCCTCACTTGATCAACGTCCCTGCCAATCACAATGGTATTGGACCATTGAGCTGGCCACTGGGAACCATTAACTAAGGCAGCTCTGAATGGAACACGGCCCCCGACCGAGTCTTTTATTAGCAGCATGCGGCGACAGTACTGCTCTTGAAGTCTTGCAGCAATTGACCGTCAGTCTTACAGACTACATAATGGAATCTATCCACGCAAAGATTTCCATTATGGAGTCTTTTCCGGACGCATAAAAGAACCACGTGTGCTTTGAAGATACAGTACTATTAGTCTCCTTATTGGAGACGTATGGTCATGCAATTTGCATGGTCTCTTATAAGGTTGATTGAAATAAAACGGGTCCACATGATTGGATAATTTGCCAACCAAAACATCCAAAGTAGGTAAAGACATTTCCAAGCAGTGTTTCTCAAATATTGTGCAGGGCTACATGTACGTTTTAGGGACGCGATGGTGGAGCGGTATACATGCTCTGCGCTTGTAACCGAAGTGTCGCAGGTTCGAACCTACCTCAAGTCACTGCGTAACGAGCGTGGCCAATTTGCTCACCCACGATTATCTGTAAGGAAGGCAACGGGAAACCACCTCATCCATCTCATCCACGGGAGACATAAAAGCCAATGGAACTGCTTTCAGACAGAGAGTACATCACCATCAATCCATCAGTGCGTAAACTGTGTTCGGAAATAATGAACCACTCAGAGTTAGTGCCCAAATAACTGGTCAATATTCTTCAATTTTTAGATTCCTGACATACTTAGTTGATCGTGTTATGCCATAGTCAGACAATTTCTAAAGATAATCATTGTAATTAGAAGGCCGCATCTTTAAATTAATTGCACACCAAAGTTCTGATATCCAGTTGCTTAAATAGAATATATACCTACTTAATTCTAAACCTTACTTAATCCTAGTAAAAATTTATAACTCTGTTGTCCAATAATTACGTTGAAATTATGTCATTTGCAAAACACATAGGTGTCAATGATGGCACCAAAACATTATCTGGGACTTTCAATATTATTTCTAAGTGTTATTTATCAATTGGAATTGTTAGTCTTATGACTTAAATTAGCTCAAGTTTCCAGCCAAATTTATATTTTAATGCTTCCCTAAAGTTCTCGGTCGATCGCTAAAAACTGCTTCTTCTTCTCCAAAAAGTTGTTAGGCCACACACAGGTTTGCATCCAAATTTACTAAAGACAAGACCGAATGATCTCGATGTATGTTTCGTTTATTGGCCCACGCAGTACGTACCAGTCGTTGTTTCAAGGACAGAAGTAATGGATTAGAATTGGTCCATCTGTCGTTTGTTAGTCCTTCAAAAGTGTCAGCTCGATAATTGGAAATATTCGCTTGATTTGAATCGTCGACACCAGGGGGCTGCAATGCCGACCAACGGGGGCAGTCATGCGGTCGGTTAATTAAATGCGTGGGACATTCCTAGAAACATGGTGGGTGGAGAATCCTTAGAAGAAGAAGTAACCTTCTTTCTCTGAATGTCTTAATACAAAGCGGATGACAAACGTCCATAGGTTTTTACTTGTTCACTTAATGGTATTATTGTGCTCTTATATGAACCCGATGGTGATGCGCCATTATTTAGTGTTTTGGACTGTCCATCGAGAGGTTTGGGGTTCAAATCGTCGCCAGGACAGAAAAGTATTTATGAAAAGCGCCAATTGTACAGCCAATAGATGGATTCATTGAAAATGAGCAATGCACTGACCGTGCGCTGTTGGTTGGAAGCTCAGACGGCGAGAGAGAGAGGATTGGTCAACCGCTCTCAAGGAAAATCAAGGCGCTGACACATCGAATATATACCCATGATTGAAACCGGAAGGATATAACTTTGAAAGACTATTCTTCTATTCTTCAAATTATTATGTGCCAAAAGTCAATGAATCTGAATTCGAAGCAGGAAATACTTCGTTGACGCTTTTTATTTCTGTGTTGTACCAGACATGATGCTGAGTTTATTGTTATTTCATTGATTAAGAAGCAGACATTTTATAACCTTTAATTAATTGAGGCCTGAACTTTCACACGTAGAATCCCAATCGTAGGTTTCAAACGTTTAAAACGTTATTTGAAGGCTACATGCAGGGCTCCAGCCTATTCACGAGCGCTATTTCGTTTCAGAGGGTTGTACAGAGGTTGTACAATCGGGGCACGAGTCTTTTTGACAACGAGACGGGAGGGAAGGGCAGACCGCCTACCAAGGCGAGTATCGACGGGGCCATCCTGAGGCGTGTTTCAGGTGGTTTTTTTGCAGATTCGCAACCCACGCCAGCCCACCCCCCCCAAAAAAAAAATTCTACACAATTTTTATATGCGAAATGCAAAAACTTTACTTCTGAAAACTGGATCCATACTGTGTAACCATGCGATACAGTGAAAATTTCCAAATAGTTTTTGCATATGTCTACTCTTTGTGTACGTTAAAAATATATTTTACTTATTGCACTTCGCTGTGTAGGTCTATTCTTTCTGGCACTTTAATTAAGCGCTCGTGAATAAGTTGATGCAATTGAGTGGCACTTTAGAAGTTTGGAGATTGCGATTACTAAGCGATGACAAGCACGATTCTTGCCATTCTGACGCGTCTTATTTGAAACCCGAACCATGCTTGGTCATATAGAGTATAGGCACGCAGCTGTCACGGTGGCACACGTCGTTTTGATGAAAGTCCTGCCAATCTGATCACGCTGCACCGCATGATACGAAAGTAATACGAAAGTAAGCGTATTTCAACAAAAACTAAGGGACACGAGGAATTAAGACTAGAAACATATTAAAAAGTTATATGGAGGTAGATGCAGGCATATACAAAGAAAGCAACATGGCGGCACGGTTGCCGATTGGTTGGAGCGCTCGGCATGTAGCGAGGAGGGTGCTCTGTTTGAACCTTGCTCAAATTCTTCGCTCACAATTGCTGTGCGCTAACTGCGTTTGCTCTACTGAAATTTGTAAATAGTGCAATTTCATATGCAGTTGTGTCGTATCGTATTGTAGAAACTGAAGAGGGTAGACTCAAAGGCTATATGTATATGTATATATATATACATTTTCTATTTGATTTTGCATGTACATGTATATATATATATATTATATATACATGTACACGTACATGTAAAATCAAATAGAAAATAGGAGCATATAATCCTGAAAAATAGTTGACCTATAACTGACCGTCAAGTTCCTATCCGAATCTAATGAGGTCAGTAATTACGAAAATGATCTGTTGGTAGACAATCGTTGACGACATATGTTCTTATTACGATTATCTTTGTATTCTGGTTGTCTTTGTTTCCCTGGGCATAAACCTTTACCACCCGTACTCTCACCGGCTGCATGGCCAGCGAGCGACGACCCGAGTTACCCAATATTTTCCAGAAGCGTCCGTGGTAATTATTAATCACCACTTTTATTGCGCTCGTGTCTAAAGCTGGGTGCATCAGTCGGTGGCTCATCAAATCCAAAGCGTATAGTCATGTCAATTCCAAGAGGTCAGTCCATCAAGACAGAAAGACAGCCTACGGAGGTACTGCGGCTGACCGATATGCAGTGTTTTGTACACAATAAGACTGAGTTTGAAAGAGATTCTCTGAGGAACAGGAAGCCAATGCAATGTTTTGAGCATAATGAGTTATATGCTCATATTTTGATGCGTAGGTTAAAACTCTAGTCAAGGAGTTCTGAACTATATGGTCCTATGGAGTTTCTGGAAGTTGGAATTTGTAACTCCAGTGAGAATTGAATTACAATAGTCAAGGCGACTAGAGACGAGGGCATTGACCATAATTATACGCGCAGACATAGGTACAAAGCGCACAATTCTACGTATATCACGAATATACATGTATGACAACTTGTAAATACCATTGCCATATTCAGTAAGAGACATTGTCGAATTGAAAATGACACCCTGGCTGCGAGCAGATTCAGCTAACTGAACAAGACACTCGCCCAATTTTACAGATGTAGAAACAGACGAAGAAGCTTTTTACCTGAAGTGGCGCTACATAAATGTCTGATTACAATCACAATTAACTATACAAATAATCGCAATGATCTGCATGCACAATACACAGTAACACCGTATGGACACCGTTCGGTTTATACGACCGAAGTCTGCGTTTCTAGCGCTATAATCCTTGGCTTTGGTGACGTCTCAACGTTAAATCTTCTGTTGGCCTTGACCGTTATAAAATTATGTTCACTGCTGATTGAAATTATTGGACCGTAACACGTAGATATGGTTCGTCTGATTTCTGTGAAGTGGTTCCCGAGGCGAAAATGTGATTACCACAGAACTAACCATGCCTACGTTAATGCAGGTAGCCTATAATAGTACTGTAATCATGTACACATTGCCCGAGTGAGGCTGCTCTTAAGGCTGTTTGACCGAGTTTTTGTAGAAACGAGACAACGAAAACACATATTAAATACAAAGAATGAAAGATTGGAGTCTAAATCTTATCGTCTCTGTTTCTTATTATCTGTAAGTTTCTCTGAATATAATTATGCCAACCAGTTTGCACGCCTGTCTGCTTGAACGTATGTCTGTCTGCGTGTTTGTCTGTCTCCATGTCCGTTTTATTGGCCCTATGTCTATCTGTCCACAATTTCCTCTTTTCCTTGTGCGTAATTTTAACTATTTAATGCATATTTCGCGCAATACTACTTTATACAGCTACTAAGCTTTCTTTCTGTGTCGCTTAAGCAGCGTCTTTCTTGCATCGACAGCGCCTAACAAAACGCCAGCGTAAGAAATTCTTTAGAGGTATAGACTATATATATTTATATATTATGTAATATATATATATATATATACATAAATATACAACATATATGTTCATAAGCATATATATATATATATATATATATATTATATAAATGCACACAATATGTGTTTTCCTATACAATGTCTTATATGTATAGTTGTATATATACATGTATATATATGTACAAGTTATTACGCAATGCATGCAATACGCCCCATCCCACAATTTCCAATTGAATCTGCGCCCCAAAATCACATTGCATCTCATTCCATTGCAGTACACATTACACGAACCGGTCGCTCTCCATTCTACAACTTCCAGGTGACTCCTCGAACGGGTTTTTTAACGTCCGGTTTCATAACCATATGCACGCAGCATTTTCCGCTCGCAGACAATGTCTTCTCCATCTAAGTATCTAAAATAAATACCGTGCTCAATGCTCGATGCTCAGGACCAACGCTGATTTACCGTCGATTAGAGCATTCGGTCTTCTGCTTGACTGCTCCCTTCATAAAGGCGGTCGCGGTTCGAATAGAGTCTACTTCGATCGGGCGCTTAATCATGGTTTATTGGTGGTTGCGACGTGTCTAATATCCCAAAGGAATGCCGTATTATGTGTAAGGGACGGTGGGTGAGAGCGCACCCAACTTACGAAGCAGCGATGGAGTCCTCGTATACTCTGATGACGCACAAGAAGAGGGCACTCTGCTTGGCATACTTAAAGAACACCCGCTGGGGACGTATAAGAGACGTAAAGGGGTGATGCCTCACGTGGGTTATCGCGGGCAATAAACAAATAAGGGTGATGTAATCAACGTTGACCGCCATCCCTGAGGTCCCACTTATCCGCGGTTCCCTCCATTACCTTGCCCGACTGTTGATCCGGGTCAGGCCAAATCGGTTCCGGGTTAAAATGGTTTCTAAAAATAATGCGATGGGGTCACGTGACCAGGATGGGGATTTGTTTCTAAAAATAGATCTGTTGCGTCGCCATGTTATTCTGCCTCTCCCTGTAGCCAATTTGACGATGTTTGTGTAAAGAAAGGTTGATGACCTCAATAGGTGACTTCAAACAACAAAAAGCTACATATTCGCTTTCTAGAATCATGTTCAATCTTAGTCAGGACTTTATAAAATTCTATATCTCTAGACCGAGAATAGATGACACATATCGATGGCAATGATACAATGAATTCTATTTCATATAAAATTATACGCCACTACATATATGCTACATCTGGTGCATACATCATAATTGTGTTCCTACATTTATATGGCTCATTTTCTACTTTGTCATATACAGATGCTGAAAGAGTTTCGCGGAACCCTTGTAATGTCGTCCCCTCACGGAGCCATATAGTGATCCGCGGAACACAGTTTGGGAAACGTTGCCTAAAACAATGTACTTACTGCATGGATGAACTTTTCAGAGACAAACATTCGCTTAAAAATTGTCGAAAATTATAATAATCCTGTAACTTTCTTAAAAACTTTCGGACAATTTATGACCAGAGATTGCGAAATATTTGAATTGACGTCTTCAAAAGCAGGGAAGCAGCCTACATTAATTTACCAGTAAGAGATCAATTTAGTCGTTTGTTTATGTTGACAATTAATCAGCTAACATAATAGTATATTAAAGATCTATAAGTTATCGTGCTGTGTCAAATACAAAGAGAGTCGGACTCATTTTAGTGGGGAAATACATCTGTAACCACGCTGGTTCCAGATTGAACAATTACTGAACGTGTTTAGCAAACGGAAGATTGACGAGCGATGCGAAATTGATTTTAGTGTGATAGCGCATATGGGTGACATATTCCATTCAGGGCGCGGCTGAGAATGACGCTAGGTTAGGTCTCCATGCTCTGTATTTTCGCAATTTTTGGTTCACACATTCCTTCCTTTTATTACTTATTACTACATAGTTAATTGTAGTTACGACTAATGATAAAAACACGCATATTTTCTGTGCAATTGCGTATGAATAATTATGAAATTAGCTTTGGGAGTCTTATCGAACCGCTGAAACATTATCATCATTCTGCGAAAATTGTAAATCCGCACTCTAAAAGTGGTGTTAGTAGTAATAGCTGTAGTAGGGGAAGTAGTAGTGTGTGGAGTAGTAGCAGTAGTAGTATAATTAATAGTAGTCAGCGTCATAGTGGAATGCGTTCATCGTTGTAAAGTGTGAATTTTTTGTTTAGAACCAGTGATTTTTCATTATAAAAACGATTCCAACATTAATCATCATTATCTGCAATATCATTGACCTATAGCATTCATCATGGATATGAGACAATGTGACTCACATTACCTGGGATTGCGCGATGGACTAGATCCATCTGTTTTAACGACTCACATTAATAATAGATCTAACGTCATAGGCGTGTATAGGCCGTTGCTTGTTGTAGCGACGCTTTCTTGTCATAACCGGATGAAACGTAGCTGTTCCAGACGCCATTAACTGTCTCAGGGACAACTTTTTGCTGTCCTCTGAGGGACTATACGCTTGCCTCAGGCAAAAATTTTAAAAAAAATAAAAAGACTCTGAAAGAAGGAATGTCGCTCGAGATAATTTGTCATTTTTTCCTGACATTAATAAATCCTGAGGGACCATCAATTGTGTGTCTCGTGTACAAATAATTAATTGTTGGCGCTGTTATTTCCTCTTTCCCCATTCTCTGTTCCCGCTCTCATTCACCTTCCCCTACCGGGGAGGAAAAGTAGTAGGGGAAGGGGAACAGAAATGAGAGGGAGAAGAACGGGATGGAAGTGAAGGTGGATGGGAGGACAAGGTTGGCATAATTCCACCGTCCTACTCCAGGCAAACATCTAGGCCTACTAATAATAATAATGACGATGATAATAATGTTTGTAAACAGTGTGTATAATTTACTATGGTATGGTATAATTCATTAATTCATTCTGAGCTTTACATAGCGCCCCTTCAAGGAACCTGCTCAGTATGGCAAGGCATAACATCATACACGTATACTGCTTGGCGATCGCTAAGAAAAGCGATAAGTCTTTCTCAGCTCTATAATTATCTGATACGCATGGTCAACATAGCGCAGGTCGTAAAACTGTTGTCGTTCGCAAACGATACGGAAATTCCTATCTGCTAACATCAGAAACTGGCGCGTTTATGGGAGTAGCACGCGATCAGCTAAGCATACAATTCTGCAATCCATGCATGGAAATTTTTTACACTGCAGTCTTCTGGTTAGTTCACACCGGATAAGCACTTAAGCAGGCGACTTCGTGTCCCTTGTAGGCTTAAATTAGTGGCAAATGTATACGTGTAAATGCATAATGTATAGATTCTCGCTCAATTGCATTCCAGTCGTCGAAGCCCTCGAGTTCCATATGATGATGGTTGCGAGGGTTTGATAATTGTAGCCATGGACGTCGGCAGGAATTTCTGTTAAAGGGCACCGGTTTAAATTGTTGTCTCAGGACGTCAGTTACGAGAGGGTCGTAAGCGAAAACTAAAGAAAAAACACAACGAAATAAAAACTGAAAATCGCGAAACTGGCGAAAACGGTCACTGGAACAAAAGCAATCGAAAATAATAATAATGAAAAGTTGAAAGCGTAAAATAAAATGAAAGCATTCAACGAAAACCTATCGCGCCTTAGGATATTCAATTACTTTGGACGAAGGGCGTGGGCTAATGAGCGGAAATCGTAGAATAGCACGATGTCGTTTTGCGTTTTATATTCGGTGGTCAATCATTAATGGGACATAATATCATGCATAATATATGGCACGTTGCCACATATCAAGAACAGTGGGTCCACTGTTCCACTATTGCCTACTTGCAGTAATTTGATTTAAATTGTTGATGGCTATATAGTAGGCCTATCCGCGTGAAGAAATAACTGAAACTGGACCAAGAACTGGAACTGTTGCTAGAAAGTTTCAGCTTCTATTTGATAAAATCATTTTTAGAATTTGGCGAAATAACTGAAAATAATAATAAAATAAGATTTTAATCGAAGTAGCACTACGCAACGGACGACCTCTATAGATGCGAACAAAGATTGGAAGCATTTTGATCCAACGTCATAAGATGTTTATCTGGTAACCGGACAATTTTTCGCGGGACAATTCGGCGCGGACAATTCGACGGAGAAAATAGACAATTCGGCGCGAACATTTCGACGAAGAAAATAGACAGTATGTGTATATAGACAATATGTTCGGAGTGAACATTTCGACGGAGAAAATAGACAATTCGGCGCGAACATTTCGACGGAGAAATTAAGCAATTCGGAGCGAACATTTCGACGGAGAAAATAGACAATTCGGCGAGGGCATTTCGACGGAGAAAATAGACAATTCGGCGAGGATATTTCGACGGAGAAAATAGACAATTCGGCGAGGACATTTCGACGGAGAAAATAGACAATTCAGGGCCGGAAAATTTAAGATTAAGCCTAACTGACAAAGCTTGAATTGTCTCCAGACTTCGATCGACTTCTAAACTACTTCTAGGATCCATTCATTGCTTAGGTTAGTTGCCAAAACTGCAGAGAGAACAGAGCATTAATGAACTGAACGTTTGAGCGGTTGGTGGCAGGTGAGGAAGAAGAAGGAATATCGAGATCTGGATCATTGATTGCGCAATGTTGTGATGCATTACGAAAATAGAACACCAATTGACTATACTGACGGGATGCAGTCACAGCATAAATTTAATGGATTAAAAACTGTACCCATTGCAACGATTTAGTAACAGTCAAACAACTTCGGAGAGGATATTCCCGAAAACTCTATTAACATTTAGTTTTGTTGGATTAGAATAACCTTAGGGTTTCATGCGCCTATTAGAGTGTAGGCCCCTATAAATTGCGTTATAAGATTGATACTAAATACTCGGATAAACTTGAAATTCGAGCCTTTTGAAGTTTGTTGAACAAGATTACTTTGACGGAGTTTACGACTATTCTGTGGCCATCACTTGATTGGATTAGTAGACATCTCTTCTGACATCGGCGCTATATAAATAACTCCTCAGATTAGCATTAAGTAAGATCAAATCATCTTAAAGATATTACTTAATTTGCATTCAGTCAAGATAAAATTAGTATTAAGATAAGATGACAGTTGGTAGCATTATATTGGCAATGAGTATAGATTAAATAGTCAAGGTTAAATTAGCGCCCATGAGTACAATTTGTCGCCAGCCATGGAAGGCGCCCATTGCGCTCTACAGCTGATTTAACCAACAGCGTCGCCTAGTGAAAGAAGGACTAGTCAGCCTGAGTGGCTTCGGGAACAGAACTCGCTTCTCAGCTCTACACGCCATTACTCTAAGTATCTCTTTCTTAATGGCAAACTGACCGACGCTTGATTTAGTAAAATAGCATTCCTGTATAAGGCGCTTATAATACCATTTTGGTATTCCATCTCTTATTGATCTCTCAACTAGCAGTAGTTTAATTTCGTTTCTGGTGAATCTTTATAGAGTTTCGCCTCTTCGCGGACATTCGTATGTCTTCCAGACAGTCGTATCTTAGAGATAGCAGAAATGTCTGACACTGATGTAATTGGAATTTAATTGTAATTGGCCCAAGAGCCACCTTATGCATTATAGATATAAATACTGCAATATTCACGGCCTCCTTAAGGGTCTAAGGACGAATATTTTGGCTGCCATGGCAACATCAAAATGACTGCCCTGTACAACTGTATGTATGTGTGCATAAAACGACAAGACTACTCTGAAAGACACCTATTGTTGGAAACGTTTCTCGGATATAATATTGCCAGTCCATCACCGGAACAGTTCCGATTAAAGTGGAGGATTTTCAGAAAGATAGTCGATAACATCAGAACACCTGCCTTGATGGCGTCGCTGAAAACAAGCGCGGAGAAAGCTGTGATTCGTTTCCAGACAATGAGAGCATTACAATAAGTGACGGCTCTACAGGGGGGCCACTGTCCTCCCCCCAACTGAGTCAGTGCATAACTGCCCATCAGTGGCACCTACACATAATAAGTGGGCTGATAGAGTTAGTTCACCTTCAGTTTTGACAAAACCAGTCATCCAACTGGTCCCTCTGTTAGGTTCCCCTCCAACTCCAACCTCGTGACCCCTGTATTGGAGAAGTCCAATATAGTCCACAATATTAACGTATTATTAATTAATTGATTCATTCACAACTGAAATTTATGTAGCGCCCCTCAAGAAAGTGCATTTGAAGGCTCTCCCTGCCCAAGAGCCGACACTGAATACAATACAACTGTATCTGATAAAAAAAACATTACGACTGTATTTCATACAATGCATCTGCGTTTTAACATTGCCCTTCTTACACAGCTCAGAAATGTACACGACCATACGACATGGCATCAATGACACCTACCTAGCAACTCCTGAGGGACTTGCTCAAGCTCCACACACAGCAACTGGCAACTGCCTCGGACAAGGTTCGAACCAACACTTTTCGCATTACAGATAGAACGCCCAAACCAATCGGTCACCGTACCACACCAGAACGAGCCAATAGTGTCTGATCACAATAGTGTCTACAGGCCACAGAATTGAAACCGTTCCTACTGTTCCCAAACCACATTGAATATGCATGACCAAACAAGAAGACATCACTGGCTTTATTTTTATGGAAAACACGCCTCATATCACATTCATCCCCGCGTCGGATAACGAAAACCGGAGAATCCTATAATCTTTGTTGGCATATTCATAAAACTGGTCGCCTGGAATAAAACCCAGCGCCCATGGCAACAAAAATGCATTCTATAGACACTCTCTGAAAGGCGATACAGAAACTCGGTGGCAACAAGCGTGAAAACGGGACTCGTCCTTTGAGGTCATTAGGGGGTCACCGAGCCCACCAGAGGTCACTGACTTCACCAGAGGTCACCGAACTTACCAGATGCAATATCTGGATTAATTGTATTTGATATCAAGAACTGTATAACATATTTCGATCACGATGTGAATTTTATGCATCACTGTACGTTAGTCGGATATCTGAGCTGCGCTACATCAGCGAATCATTGTTAATGTGAGTCAATTCCAATACAAATCGTCATTGAGTCGTTTGCCATCGATAAAGATTGGGCTATGCTATCCAACGGCTGATGGCATTCACAGCTCATGAAGTGAATGACGATGATGACAATGACGACAACGACGATTATGATAAAGCCGATGATCATGATTGCGATGATAATTATCAACATGATGATGATTGTGGGGCTGGTTGTGATGGTGATTGCGACGACGGCGATGACAATGACGATGATAATGACGAAGGCGATGACGATGACGATGATCATGATGATGATGATGGTGGTGACGATGACGATGATTACGATGATGATGATGGTGATGGTAGTGGTGGTGGTGGTGGTAGTGGTGATTATGATGATGAGCAGAGGTTGGGTCGGGATCGCTCTTAAGTTAGATAATCCTAAAGGCGCGCCATGTATATCTTTTAAATTAATGAATGCGATGCCATGGGTATAAGGCCAATGTTGCCCTTGTGTTTGGGGCGACGACGATGATGACGATGATAACGAGTGGAGAGTGGACCATTAGGTTACGACATCCTTTTGTCATCAGAATTTGTCACCAAGCGTTTAGCCACTTAAGCGCTGCCCGACAAAGCAATCGGTCCACGTGTTCGCTAAATATCTGGTCAGTGTTGCGAGACAAAACTGTGGCGCAACATAAAGCCTCGTGTATCCTGTACACCATAAATATATGCGCGGTTTGTTCTTTCCCTGCATCATCATCCGTGAAATGGCTGGGAGGCCAAGCGAGAGAGGAAGCATCGTCAACAATGAGTTATATGCCAGACAGCAGCAGCTGCTGCTGCTGCTGCTGTTCCAACAATGATCAACCTCTGCAGTCGTATATGCTCTGTCTCTCTTTCGATGGCTGCTCGATCTTTTTGAGACGTTCAGAGACGTTATGGTCACCGACGTCTTGTTCCTGCGCTATATCAATATCGAAATTATGCGCCGTCTAGACCGTAACCTATTTACTGGGCGTCACGTGTAGGTTACAAGGACAGAGAGAGAGAGAGAGAGAGAGATAGAGAGAGACAGAGAGACAGAGAGACAGAGAGACAGAGAGACAGAGACAGAGACAGACAGAGACAGAGACAGAAAAAATTGAAAGAGAAAGAGAAAGAGAGACAGACAGACAAAGACAGACAGACAGAGAAAGACAGAGAGAGGGAGAGAGATAGAGGGAGAGAAAGAAAGACAGACAGACAGAGAAAGAGAGACAGAGACAGCGACAGACAGACAGACAGAGACAGAGGGAGAGAGAGACAGAGAGACAGAGAGAGATGGACAGCAACACAAGAACACATTCAACCAGAAACATATATACACAACTACAGGCAAACATTCGTGTGGATAGCAGACATGCGTCATGTATTCATTCGTTAAGTGAGGGAAACTTAAAACGCAGATTGTCCAGAGGAGCAACGATTGAAGTGGCTGTCAAGTGTTGACAGTATATAACATATTATATTTATGTTACAGGCAATGTGTGAAAATAGGAATTTAGTGAAACTCTAGCTCTACACAAGCCTTAACCCTGCATTAATCCTAACCCTTACTGTAACCCTAACCCTGACCCTAACCTTGACCTTAACCCTGGCCCTAACTCTAACCCTAACTGTGAATGGGTCATTTTACAAATTGCCTAAAATCTAAAAATCAGGCATTTTACAAAATACCTGTTTCACAATTTCCCTGTATATATATTGTAAATGTATATATTATATTAGTACATATATGATTTCTAGCAAGGACTCGCGGGTTGGCAGGCGTCGATTACAAACAGAATTTGTGAGGCTTCTTCTGGCTGCATCTGTGTCACGGAAGCTGCTATATAGCCACTCAATGCGTTCACCATCATGAGAACACGAAGAATCGGTTTTGATTTGCACATCATCAATTCGCCAAAAGATATATATATTTATATATATATTGAAAATGTATATATTATGTGTGTATATTGCATGATACGTCAGTGTATGCGCAGACCTGAACAGGTGTTAGGTAGTCTGGTCTTGCGTAAGCGATAAGTTGACCGGACAGGCGTACGCTGCGCACGTGTAGCGTATTGCATATGTATGGGCCTATTGTATGTTTTGTATATATATATACATGTATATATTGTCTATATGTATACTATATATATATATCGTCTATGTCTGTATGTTATGTAGCGCCACAAAGTAAGGGATGTAGTCTATTTGAGCAGTGTTCAGTATACTTAATTATCCTAATCGACTTCGCTGTCAAAGTGTGAAAGATTGGGTTGAAGTTATTACTAGTGTCTCAGTAATTTCTTTTGAAAAATAAATAAGAAATATTTGATAAGTTTGAAAAGTGCAATGTTATTTAGTAGCCACGTAGACTATTGCCAGAAGTTGGCCATTTTTAAGTAGAAGTAAAGGGAGATATGTCACAGAAATGAAAGACAAGGTGACAACGAACGGGTGTTAAAACGATGGTTGTGTTCGTAATCGACAAAGTTTGAGGAAAACCATTGGAACTCATTTCACTCCGTGCGAGAAGCTGTTTCTGTTACGACGAAGAAAGACGAGGCAGGATAATTGCACTGGTTGATTGTTACCTGATAAGTTGAGTAGGCCCTACATAATAATTATATCCTAGGGTCTGTGTATGTGCTCTGCGGATTTTAACTGATAAACAATTCTAAACACTCTGCATGAAGACTGAAGTCTTTTGAATATAAATTGTTATTCCTCTTGATGAAATTTACATTTCACTTCCACCTTGACGATGCATGAGCTAAAAACGCATGAGTCCTCGAAGTATAATTACACTTTTAAAATACAATACGTGAATAGATATTGCGCATGATGTAGACAGCATGCAGACAGAGTGCCTTTACTACGATACGATGTATACAGTCGTTATAGATTGGATTTTGGATTCGTTGAAGCAGAGACTGTTGGAGACATCCAAACCTCAGGCGGCGCCAGCAGCACAGACCGCGATTCTGAATCTATTGCAATTGGAGCATCTGCAGATGGCGGGCAATGCAGATAAGCCCAGATGTCCTCAGCATAGCTCCGGCTCAGAAAATCGCATTAGAAAGGACAGTTGCAATATCGGCAGAGTGTAGTAAAGTAGAGTAGAGTATGACAGGCCGAAGCAGGTCAGAACAGATCAGAACAAACAAGAACAGAGCAGAGCAGAATAGAACAGATCAGAACAGACCAGATCAAGGCAGACCAGAGTAAAACAATGCCATGTTGCCATATAGACATATAGACACGAATGCCAATCTATAACGCCATGCAGAACAGATCAGAACCAGACTAGAACTGATAAGAGCAAAATAGAACAGATCAGAGACTCAAAATAGATTGGAACATTGCAGATTGGAAAGGACCAGAACAGACCAGAACAGACCAGAACAGACCAGAACAGACCAGAACAGATCAGAACAGATCAGAACTGACCAGAGCAGACCAGAGCAAAGCGGTGGACCAAAAACAGAGCCAGTGAGAACAATTTAGCTTGGAAACAATGACAAACACGGACCCATGCATAAACGATCGCAGCTAATGATATGGCAGATGGCCTTGACAGAATTCGCCAAACTGTGAATGAGAGAGGCGGCGAATTAGACGGTCGTGATCGACCGTGTCAAAGGCAACAATGACGTCAAACAGACCCAAGGGCAACCTTGGCCTTATACCCAAGGCATCGCATTATTTATGTACCAGAGAAGAAGAGACCGCGAACACACAAACCTACAGACCAACACACAGACAGACAGACAGAAGTTGCCATCGGAGATACATCCTTAAGTATCTAGCTATGCCGGCTTGTCAAGTCATCCTTTTTAAAATCCTTCCTTCCAGTTTATTCGTACATGCCTGACTGTCTGTCTGTCTGTCTGTCTGTCTGGAAAGCAGATGCTGCAGTCTAGTACGCTCAGCGCTGTTCAGACACAAACGAACCATTGCATTTGTACGAAGACAAATGGATGACCACACGAATGCCAAACGCAGGCACCAACCTATAATTCAACTGAACAGAAAGAGTAGCAATCTTTTAAATGCAGGATGAAGAGGTCAAGCCCGTTCGTTCGTTCGCTCGTTCAATCCTTCATATTAGTTGCAGACGTTTATATAGGTGCTTTTAAGTTTCTCGGTGTATATGTAAAACGGCGTCGGCGCCACCATAATTCCCGGCGTTCTTTGCGCAAAAACAAGACGCCGAACAGCGTCGCGCATTAAAAAGTCATTAGAAGCAATTTGCTGGGAATGATCGCCTTCTGCATATCCACATTCCTCTGGGGCATCTCATGTGCCCCAGCTGCCATCCTTTCCTCATTCTCTCCCTCGCCTTCCACTCATTGTCCACTGTCGTGTGCCTTCCATTCTGCCACTCTTCCTTCTGTGATGACTCACTCCGTTTTGCATCCCTTCCATTAGGCATCCGCTCTTCCCATATTGCCTCCATCCCTATTTTTATTCGCATCTCTCTTCTGTTCTTCCTCATTTCCATTCTGCCTCCCTAATGACATGCCTCCCTCCATTCATCCAGTCACCCTTTCCATCCTTCCCATTTGTCTTATATAAGGGAAAGCTCTTTCCATCCTGTCTCCCTCTCTTTTCTGTTTTCCTTTCATCCGTTCTGTCCAATTCCTCATTTCTTTCATTCTGACTCCATCCTATTGCAATCCATCCATTCTGATCACTCGCTGTATCTGAATGATAATGAACGATGTGGAAAAGAAGGGACGGAGTCTAAATATCCTTCACCGTCGCTGTATGCAATCATCGTCTCCGAAATAGAGACAGGAACCCTTCCTACCTTTCCCTCTCCTTTCAAACATCTTTCAAACATCTCCCGTGCTTCATTTGGGCCATGGCCCCTATAATATATCATAGCTGTCTTATTAACACTTTTCCCGTCCTCTCCCCTTCCCTTCCGCAATCATTGTCTCATCTTTCTCCCTTAATTCCTACCTGTCAGTCTCCTTTCCCTGTTTCCCAAACATTTTTGGCTATTTCCATTTTACCTCGTTCTTGTTTTCTACCTCATCTTCTTCATCGTTTTCTTCTATCCTCTCCAATTCTGAATCCTGCATCGCTCTTCCTTCTCTCTATTTTAATAATCCTTTTATTACCATCCATCCTACCTGCCACTCTGGTTTCGTGGCTGCCTTTCTTCGCCTACCTCATTAATACATCCTTTCTTCCCTTTGTCTCTGTCTCCGTCTCTGTCATTCTCATTGCTTCACTATGTATCTCTCTTTGTCTCTCTCTGTCTCTGTTTCCGTTTCCCCTGCTTTCTTGTATCCAATCCCCGTCTATGTTTCTGCTCTATTCCTGCCTGCCTGCCTGCCTGCCTGCCTGCCTGCCTGCCTGCCTGCCTGCCTGCCTGCCTGCCTGCCTGCCTGCCTGCCTGCCTGCCTGCCTGCCTGCCTGCCTGCCTGCCTGCCTGCCTGCCTGCCTGTCTATACATCTGTCTGTCTGTCCGTCTGTCTGGCTGTCTGTCTCTCTCTCGCGCTCGCTCACTCCCTTTCCTTCCCTCTTTCCTTCTCTGCATCCATTCCTAATGTCATAATCTATTGCCGTTGCACAATACGCCGCTGCATCGTATTAGCGCATATGCATGAGAGACGAGAGGATTTTATTGACCGACCGACAGAGGTCATCACTCCACCATAACCACCAGATGTACCAGCAACTTACCAGGAAACACCGTCGATAACCATAGCCGGCCAGGAGCCATCCACTTGTCCCCATCGCCATGGTCACGTCAAACTGGCCGAGTATTAAGATTCGTTCTGCGTTTATTTGTGGTCACGTAATATTGTTACTGGACATACGTGTTCACAGGCTGTTCTGCCGCTACCTCCGCTCCACTCAAGGGCTTTCCACCGCACTCTCTCCGGCTCACACAAGTGCTATTTCATCGCTCCCTTCGCGGAATATAAATGCTGTTCCATCACTCTCGTCCGCTTTATGCAATACATTACAACTTGCATTTATGTAGGGCCTTAATAAAGCAAAAGGACGCGTTACAATGTAGTGACCATCATGTCACCTAAAAATATATAAATTTTTAATCTACATTTAAAATTATTAACTTCGGATTATTTCTGATAAAGAGTCCAATTGAGCTGGACCAGCTTCTTCAAACAATCTGATTTCGAATTGTAGATTTGATCACTTCTCCTTTTGAAGGATCTGGAGATGAACAGTGTATGGTTAAAACGATCACATGCGGCCATAGAGTCAATAAGAAGAATAAGAAGAGGAACCGTTATGAATGATGGGTCGAGAGCCGACACGATATCGTTTTATTATGCACCTCTAAAACAGCTCTTTATGTAGAATTTAATTGTCTAAAGTCCCTTTGTGTAAAAAAACTAGGTTGTGTGTATCAATATAGTTTGAGAGCTTATTGGCAGATTATACAAGTGTTGTTACATCATACTCCCTCCGCTCTACCCAAATGCTATTCCATTGTACTCCCTTCTCTCCACATAAGTTCTGTTCTATCGATCCCCATCCGATTTGTTCAAATTCAGTTCGATCACACTCCCTCCGAATGCTCTTTCCTTTCACTCTGCTCTGTACAAGGGCTGTTCCCTCGCACTCCCTCCGCCCTTAAAGGTACTGGGAAGGACGGAACAATCCGTACATTCGATTCAGATTTTTGATAGGCAAGTCAATGAGTTGATTGAATGAGAGTCCAAGATTAAGCAATAATCAGATATAGTTTTGAAGAATTAATAGCAGATTTATCCAAATTCCTTGCATATTAAAGATGGAGATCACCAGAAGGTGCATAAAACCTGTGCTAAGCCACATCGTAAAACGTCGATGACTTCTGACCAATCGTTTTTATTTGCCCCGATTGTAAATTCTGTACCACCGGAGGTTAATGCAAGCAACAGCGACGGCTTTCGATTCATGCGTACATTGATCCACAGCTTTGTCTGCCCTGAAGGAATGCACAAATGCTGTTCCAGGACAATCCATTCATTTCGCGCAAAGGGTTCTCTGTCATACATTCCCTGTAATGCAAAAAATATAGTCTGTCTTGCTCACCCTCTCTGGTTATTCCATCTGTCTGTCTCTCTCTCTCTCTCTCTCTCTCTCTCTCTCTCTGTGCATATTTCTGTTTCTCTCAATTATTTCTCTCTCTCTTCTCTTCTGGCCACACACATCCAAGCAACACACACCTACACACACACACACACACACACACACTCGCGCAAACACAAAAGGGCGCGCACGCACACACACACTCACGAACCCACTGCTATTCCATAGCACTTCCATTATCGCACAAGATGCTGATCCTGTGAGGTTTTCACTCGGCGTCCCTTAGACCATCATCGTCCATCCGACGATGATGGACAATTCCTTCCTCTGAAAGCGCCGATCCATCTTCCTCCCCGAGAGTAACGTTGGCTGGTCGATCGTCCACCCTCCGATGCACGCCAATGCTCGTCGATCGGTCTTTCTTTCGAGGATCTTAGTTAATGTGGGCCTGTACTCTGGCAGTGCCAGGTCCAAGGCTGGATTGACGAGGAGGGCGACGCTAATCATCTTTGTTGGGACAACTAGTCAATCGCCAGGTTTGGACACTATCAGCCGATTCTGCCAAACACGTACTGGACTCACATTTCGATGAAAGAGAAAATTTACTTAAATAAAATAGTATGCATCACTGACGTCAACGGTCATGGAAGCCTTGAGACAATGTTGTCAAACGTCTTCATTGTAATTGTAATTGTGATTGTAATTGAACACACATATGCACGCACTTACAAACACAGTCAAACTCACGCGCACACGCACACACACAACATACGCGAACACACACACAATTGCACACATAAACACAAACACACGCACCTATATATAGCTAATCAAAGTGCAAAACAAATCGGTGGTGCTCATTATTTTTTAATTCATCATTAAACTTCGATTAAATAAATGCCTGAATGGACGACTGTATGAGCATGTTGACAGACGAGCGACTGATTGCCCAACTAATTAATCGATTCATCCATCTAATCTCTGCTTCACAGACGTCATCGTCTTGACGACCTCCGCTGCGCATGCGTGCCAGCGAACAGCCGGGCTACTCCCGTTTCCGTTGTGGCTCCCTCTGCGTTGCCATGGCAGCCGAACCCAAGCGGCAGACGAAAGTGGCAGACGACGAGAGTCAGACAGGATTTATCTTCCCCGGTGAGGAAGATGACGACCGACGACGATGGGTCCGGACAATTGATCGACTCGGGAAGATGTTTGGACCCACGCCAGGTCCTCAGTCTGGAAAAATGCCCACCACGGGAAAAGCAGTTACGAGAATTTTCCTAGACGGCATGTAAATAGCCAGACGCAGTCCTTGGCTGGGAAGAATCATCGTCCAACGAACGCAGTTTTCAGGTTTCTACAGACGCTTTGTAATTATAAACAGTCTGACACAATCCTTGACTAAAGAAGAAATAATTATTTGTCCATTGCGCGGAATCCTTTCATGAATAATAATCATAGTCGTGTCTGGTTTGTTATTTGCTGCTTAACGACACTGTACAAAGATGATCAACGTCACCTTCCTAATTTCTCCAACTTGGGACTAGCACTTCCAGAGTGTACGAGCTGCGACGGGGTTGGTATTTGATTGACCTTGTGAACATAATTTGAGCGAAACGTTCGCTTTATGAATATTTTAGGATCAGTCTGTCTCTTTTCATTGTTTCAATCTCGACTGTCGAATATAACCCTGGAACAGGAGATTCTTGTTTTCGGATAGACAATAACGTCGGTTCGAGCCTCTACCAGTGGATAGACGGAATTTCAGGTAACAATTATTGTGTCTGGGTTTATTTCCCCACATTTTACAGTTAAATATCTTCCACTTTTCTGCGTCCATTTGATAGATATTATCACCCTATATGCAGCCATAATTGCATTGCTTATAAATGACAACATGAAGCGATTTGAAATGACATGAGTTGCATGATGCTTGACAACGGTACATAGCATAGAGCACCATCTCATTGACCTCAATGAACATTAATTTCACAACATAGTAACAACACTGAATGCCAATTAAATTATTTAACAGTAGGTCCATAGACAATTTAGTTAACACTAGAAACGACCGCTTCTGGTTTGTATTTACGATCTATCAGGGAGACAGAATCCAACCTATTTCCAGGGGGTTTGGATGTGGGTTTCTGTTGATGGACTGACCCTGCAAGTTGGCTCAATAGAATGGCAAAGGGATTGCTAGCTGGGTACGTACGTTTTAGGTCCCATCCTATTCCATAATTTTCATGAGATCCGTATGTTGCACCGTTCACCGATGCGCTCCCAGTAGGGAGTCGGACTCCCTAGGTAGTGGATAGGGACTCGCGAGAAGAAGACGGCTTTTAGAAAATCTAAAACGGATGGGAGATTACCTGATAGAATTATAACGCTAACAGTGCGAGTTATAAGCGCATTCCAGACAACTGGATTTATTGAAGCAAAGGATAGATGCTGAACCGTTGCAGTTCTATAGAACGAGGAACAAAGAGGTCAAACCTATTGGACGAACAAAGTTGACCGAAGGAAAAAGCCGAATGGGGACAAAGTATTACGCCAGCCAGGTATCTCTTGGGGGCAAGATCCCACTGAGTCTAGAAGATTAGACGCCTCATATGAAAATAGGAGGAGCCTGGAGGACCGTATGAGTTTAGAGATGTGCTAGATTGAAGTAAGTGAACTATCAAGGGTATACAGCCCAACGCCCAGGTCACGAAAACTTACAAGAAAGAGTGGAATGGGATCTTTCAGATAGGAGAGTGAAGTCAAGCTTCTGAAGTTGCCGAGAAGGTCCAAACCAGATAAATTGAGTTTTAGAAGCAATGAGGGAGACTTGAGAGGCGACCTGACGACATGACATCCAGGAATGAAGAAGCTTAGAGAGGAATTGAATGATGCAAACCCTTCGAAGCATCAGTTTGGCCAGAGACGTTGCGAGCGGATTAGACATTTCCATATAAAAGTAAGTCATTTTGTCTCGTCTAGATGCAAATTCCTAGCTGTTTTTATGTGTTTGAATCTGCACAGTGACCTATCGTGTGTGTGTGCGTGTGTTGCATTATTAGATCGAGTCTCCAGCTCTGAGGCGTGTCTGAATTACATTTCTAAGGCGCTGCTCTAAACCTAAACGCGAGTCACCCTCTTATTCACGAATGCTTCGTCGTATCATATGAGGAGTGGCGATTGTGCAGTGGCCCTTGTTGAGTGGAGGTCCGTATCCGGTTACCAGAGAGTTTGATTTCCATTGAAAATCTTGTTTTGAATTTACAATAACATGAATCAATGGGTGAATGCGGAAACGTCAAGGCTTCACCATTACAGTAACACTGTAACAGAGAAATTGAAACGTAAGTTACGTAACACTCCCATGCTAAAGGATTACGCATGAATGAAGCAGGAATGAAGGAAGGTTGAAGGAAGGAAGGAGATAAGGAAGGAAAAAGGCAGGAAATAAGGAAATAGTGAAGGAAGGAAGGAAGGAATGATGAAAATAAAGACGGAAATAAGGGAGGAAGGAAGGAAAAAGAACGGAAGGAGAAACGAAGAATGAAGAGACGGAGGGATGGTTAGGGTGCTGGAGGGATGGCCAGACGGACTGACGGATGGGATAAGGATAGAGGGTAACATCGACAGAAACGGGGAAGGACATACACAGAGACAGACAAAGAAACGGAAGGATAGGTGGTCTGTAACGGGAACTTCCGACGGGAATTACGCATCGGGTTGAAGATCGTGAAGAGGCAGCCTTTTTCCTTTGGACATCGCCTTTCCTGACCAACATCCGGTCAGCCATTTAGTCAATCCTAGTTCACTGCCTCCGCATCATCTTATATATCTACACTGCTGTCTGCTATCCTCACTTTCTGTTCGTGACCCCTCTATCTCTTTATCTCTCTGTCTCTGTGTGTGTGTCTCTCTTGCTGTAAGTGTGTCTTCCTCTCACATGGGTTCAAATGTTAATCAAGCAGCGAATAGGCTGTTCCGTTGCTATCCGTCTGTGAGATAATTATCTGGTCAAATGGACGGCGTACAATGTCTCCCGGTCGCGTAATAACAATGACTTTATGAGTTTGCAAAAGGTGATTGACGAGGTGAGAGCAAGTCGCGGAATGAAAGGCGACTCATATGTAAGGGATATGAAGCCATAACATGTCACCCAATCAGTGATCGTCTTTTCTTATACGTTGGCGATATCTGTTGTCGGCTAAGTAATGAAAACAGTGACATCCGGGTACTTGGCAGGATAACTTTGAACGCATTAATAATCGCCAGAAATTCATCCAAATTTTTACTACTCCAGTCAAAAAATCTTCTTCTGAATACATATAATTTTAATTTCTTTATTGCAAGTTAAAAATATGAAGCCGTTTAATTTCGTTAACAAAATCAAACGTGACTGCCACACACGTAATGTGCGTCATTGACCCAGTTTTCATCGGCGTCATATCCCTTCCATACTGGTTCCAGGGTATACTATCCACGCGTGTGCTACGAAGAATTCGGTCGCAGATGGTCGATTCTTCCCGCAAGTTCTGACAAGTCTCGGCAAATCACAAAGAGACAAGTCAAAAATCTCTCCTAGCTTTTGTCGTCGCCAATGTAGGAGGATGTGACCTTTAAAGGCTTCATTGATTTAGGGAGCGCAGCAACATTCAAATGCGTAGAAGGCTTACGAGATCCTTTTGTTCAATTCTCTATTTTCGATGTCGCCGAAACTATGCATATATAGGAACCCAAAACACTGCACCGTAGGAACGTGGTCCCCACCCACCATTATAAATCGCTATCCTCAGTTCTTGCGGTCTAAATTTAGCCTCTTTGGCAAATTGTTCCACTGCCCTATGAAACCATTGCAGCTGACATCCGGGTTCGATGCTTACAATGATGCTGTCACGTGTAAAGGTCCCTAGCTTAGACCAAACCGCTGTAACTTCTGACACCATGTATCAGGTTGGACTGTAATAAACACAGAATGCATCTAATAATAATTGTTTCTTTGCTTTTCCGTGTTTTGCATGAGATAGATTATTAATAATAATTAATATTCTGAGGCTGTGGTCTATCTCCGACGACAGCGTGAACTATAGGACGTTTCTCATGTCCCAGACCTGACCCCAATTTTATTTGTCAACGATACTCAATGAAGTGGCATGAGCATCACGAATACTCTTCCTTGTATATGGGTAATTGTTGATGGAATTCAAAAGAAACGAGTGATTTTATGTCATTTTAAAGACAAACTTGTTCTGGCGGTTGTTGCAGTTTAACGACACTGTGATAACAAAGTTCATTCACGCCGCCCTCCTCCTTTAACCAGGCTTGGGACTGGCACGGTCAGAGTACGAACATGGGCAGAGTTGCTAACTTGTCCTGTCGCACCCTGCTTGATTCAACTTAGAAAATGATCTGACTATGAAGGATAAACACTCGCCTTGCAAGGTGTAACTCACCTACAGATGGCTGTAAAATTGAGGCGAAACATAGTATAGTCCTACTGTTACATTTCACAAATGTTACATTTCACGATTTACAAAAGAAGGGCAAGCATATAGACTGCTTGAGACGACTGAAGAACATAGGGCTGTGTGTGAACCTTTACATCCAAGCAATTTCGCCATTCAACTCCATATCATGTGTGTAAATAAAAATATATATACATGAAACTATAATATTTATATAATACATATATAAAATTATATATTACATTGTCTAAGCATAATACTGTTCTATTCTATTTACGGATTTATAAAGCGCCTCTCACAGTACATCCTCTGATACTAATCCTAATACCTCATATTAAATATTAATCCTATATTAATACTAATCCTAATACTGAATATCATACATATATGGAGTCTATATATAATAATGATTCTCGTAGATATATAGTCTATATATAAATACATATATATACATATATTTATATAATTTAAGCAACATAGAACATCATTATTATCGTATCGTATACACATGATGCCCAGAGCCCTCAGAAGTTCAATTATGCGCCCTTTGTAGTTTTTTTTAAGGCGATGTTGTCTGCAGTCTTTTGTCTGCTTCAAAAGGGCCTCAGGCGGGTTGCAGCTGAAAAATCCATTTATGGAATTGCGCCAACTTGATTAGGCTCATGTATATAAGTTGTTTTTATGTAATAAGATAAATATTACTATTCTATTGATCAGCGTACGACCTACTAATATATCATATCATACTTTTTTGCCAGAAAGTAAATGAACAAAACAACAGTTTTTTTACCAGTAAAAAATAAATCACCCTGGAGACCCAATTATGGATCGAGTGGTTTCGCTATAGTTAGGGTCATCTCAATGTGAATACTATTCATGGAGACTACAGATTTATACCAACCCTTGGTAAAATGTGAACGGAAAGGCTATAGCATGCGTCAAGCAGATTATGCCACGACCTTAGACTATGTAACGTTCTTAAGCATATTAGCTATAGAGTAACTGAACCATTGAATCGTGCTCTGTGCAATGGCTGTTGAGCCGTAAAGGAAGTTAGGACTGTTGATTATATGCATTTTATGTGTTTAGGAGTAGGCCTATATGAACCTAAGCTCACACAGACGATAAAGTAAATTTCTCGACGGAGCTAATGACATTAGCTATGGCCATTTCATTATGTTAACTATGCGAAAGATATCAATAGTCGCTAAACATTCACTCTATACTCTGCGATATATATGATGGATGGATGGACGGATGGACGGACGGATGGACGGGTTAATGGAGGCATCTTTATATGTTAACGTTTCTATATGCATACAATGATGCAGATATATCAGTGTATATATTATATATTATATTATATAGCAGTGTATATGTAATCTATAGTCTAATGAAATCCAATCGAAGGCAATAACACACTGTTGTGTAGGCTGCTTGCATCAGATCTATGCCACGGTGACTCCCTGACGTCGCTATTCTTGTTTCGCGAGTTAGGACAACTGTGACCTCAACTTGATCAGTCTGTCGACATTGAGCTCACCCTATGGAATGCCTTTTCCTCATCTCCACGCGTTCCCATTCCTTCTGGGACTTTTCCTGCAATTCTTCACCTTAAATAGCGCTTTTCAATTCACGGAGTTCTCGCGCTGGAAGCACTACTGAATGCCCATTGTCTATAACGGCGCAATATGAATTATCAAATACAATATAATCATAATATACCGACGAGATGAGACGACGGTCGCTTCGAGTGATATTTAGTATGATCAAAGCGGATTATGATCCAGTTTGAGTCCTGAGGATCAGAGAATCCAGAAGTCAGTCTACGGTCTGTGAGCATGTTGAAAGAGACGAGACTTCAGTTGGATTTGAATAAGATCAAAGAATTAATCGGACGAATTGAGAGGCTTTGGACCAGAGACCGAGAGGACTCGAGTGGCCAGCAATGTTTGGCTACGGAAAACAGGCAGAAGTCATCTGAAGAGAAACGGTAACAGAAGACAAGTCAAGTATATAGGCATGAAGTCATATGTATCGTTAATAATAAAAATACCCAAGTCACATCATCGTCATCGTCATCATCATCAGCATCATCGTCATCGTCGTCGTCGTCATCATCGTCGTTATCATCATCCTCGTCATTGCCTACTACTGCTACTCCTTCTACTACTATTACAAGGCCTTCCCTTTCAGCTGCTATCATTGCTACAACTACTACTACAACTTCCCCTTCCCTACTACTACTACTACTACTACTACTACTACTACTACTACTACTACTACTGCTACTACTCCACCTAATACTACTACTGCTACTACTAATACAGATAGTACATATATTACAACTACTCATATAATTTCTCCCCTTTTCTCCTTCGCTGGTTGT
Organism: Bimastos eiseni; assembly: GCA_959347315.1. Classification (NCBI taxonomy): domain Eukaryota; kingdom Metazoa; phylum Annelida; class Clitellata; order Crassiclitellata; family Lumbricidae; genus Bimastos; species Bimastos eiseni. The sequence continues at coordinate 36,937,280 of OY365811.1, read as the reverse complement.
GCTTCAATATAGGTAAACTGTTGGCTTAGATATAACTATTAACGACGTCAAGCTTAGGTTGGATCATAAATATCTATAGACTTCAACTCGTTATTTTTAAAATGGAACTTAAATAAATATAATAATAACGTAACTTGGTAGCCACTTATGATATGGACATGAGCTGCGTACTAAATTAATCAGAGTTTCACTTCAACCGAGTGAATTATAAATACCAGTTTTAAATGTGTCAAACTTTTAACTATTTTTTGTGCACGAAGTACTATTTATATTAAGTGTGACTTTCTGATTACGATGTATATCGTTGTAACGCGATGGCTCGTTTCTAATATGTTTCAGCCCTTCCATTCATAGTGGTGTAATTTCCTGTCGCCATTTGAACGGCTTCGTAACCTACCTCCGGGGACGTCACAGGCTTGTTTCTCAGAACAATGATTCTCATGTCGTAATTTTTATCAGGTCTTTCTTGAACTGAAAGATGGCAGTGGGAGGACACAGATTGCATTCAGCAACATCACCTTCCTCCTTCCCATTCTCCTCCTCCTCGTTCCCCTCTTCCTCCTCCTCCTCGTCCGCTGTCTCGTTTTCCCAATTCCTTTTATCGCAAATCGATGAGTCGCGGTTCCTCATGCCAGCGAACAGCTCCTGTCAGCTGGAAAAGAACGCGAACCATTCTCCTTCCTCGCATCACCACCACCACCACCACATCCAACTGAATCCCATCCACCCTCACCACCACGACGACTTCCTCGCGGACGTCCTACCACCGCATCCGACGATGCTGACGACGCTGCGCAACCTGAGTCACGGCGTTCCCGTCGGCGATGGATATCCGGTCCTTCCGGAAGAGTCCCGAGCGGAGGGCGTCTGGACACCGGAAGTGATCTTCCGCGTGTCGACCATTGCTGTTCTCATGGCGCTGACTCTCGTCGGAAACACGGCGCTCATCTCTGTGATCACGTGTCACGCTAGTCTTCGCCGGAAGCGCGTCAGTGTCTTCCTGTTGAACCTGGCCGTCGGTGACCTCATGGTCTGCTTCGTTACCATGACGACGGAGATCCTGTTCGTTGCCTTCGGAGAGTGGGTGCTTGGGGCAGTCGCCTGTAAGGTCATAGTTTACGGTCAGATCGTCACCCTCGCTTCGACGACCTTTCTACTGACGGCCATGAGCATTGACCGATATCAGGTACCTATAATAGTAATTCATTAATCAACATTAAATGAATGGGACACGGTGGCGTAGCGGTATGTTCTGGGCCTTGTAACCGAATGGTCGCAGGCTCGAACCCACCTCAATTCTCAGCGTTGCGACTTTGGACAAGTTGCTCATCCATAACCCACTTGTGAAGCACCCATAATGGTCTGTGAACAATGGGAAACCACCACACTCATTTCATCCCCGGGTGGCGTAAGACCAAATAGATCTGCCTTCATCATCACCATCAAGTAATTCACACGTTCGAGTGTTCGTTTAAGAGTTAATTCTTCCTGTTAGATAATTTAACATCATAAACACGATGTCATGAAGTCAGTCATGAAGACAACATTTATGTGACGCTCCTCTTTTAGTGACCATTCGCTAAGGAGCGACACGCGGCAACGCACACGAAACCGTCGTAGTCGTCAATGCAGCACTCTAGGCAGCGGGCGATTATTAGTTATACTTCAAACAATGGATGCGGAACCGTCGTTTCCGACGTGGGAATGGGCCACTCCTTTCCTTTGCGCATTTCTGCGAACTTTAAGCCCAATATCGATGGCCAACTACGCCGTGACTTTCTTTGTGAGTGGGCCCTATCTGAAATCTAGTTGAAGGCGTTTACCTTTGGACGGGCAATCATCTATTACTGCATGAATGACTGGATGCTTTATCACAATACATTGATAATTAATTAGGCTGGTAATTAGTGATAACTTAGGATGATGTTATAACAACCTCAACGATGAGCGTGATGCTCCGATAATGGGTAACATCAGCGACTGAGCGTTGATTATCCCCATCACCCCTAATGGGGTAAGGAGATGAATTCACCCATTGGTAAAGAAATAATAATGATTGGCAAAAACAATTCAATCAAATTGAACCTTGTTCTATTAACATAAGTAATTGACTTTGTTTGCACATGGCCTATAAATATAATCAAAAGAAATAACTGTCTTTAGGCTCGAATCCAACTGATGATTGGGTGTATTCACGTAAGCCGGTGTCTAAGCACTTACTCATCCCTGTCATCATTACAATCGCAGGTGCAAATCTACCTGTTGAAGGTAATGCCATCTATCATCAAGCTTCAGAACCAATTACTCCCAACTATTGCTTGGCTACAAAATGAGTTAGGGTTGGCTCCGCTAGCGGGACTTTTGTTGGTCCCGTAGGAGCTTTACTCTCCTTGCGTATGTATGTATGCATGTATGTATGTATGTATTTATGTATGTAAGTATGTATGTATGTATGTATGTATGTATGCATGTATGTATGTATGTATGTATGTATGTATGTATGTATGTATGTATGTATGTATGTATGTATGTATGTATGTATGTATGTATGTATGTATGTATGTATGTATGTATGTATGTATGTATGTATGTATGTATGTATGTATGTATGTATGTATGTATGTATGTATGTATGTATGTATGTATGTATGTATGTATGTATGTATGTATGTATGTATGTATGTATGTATGTATGCATGTATGTATGCATGTATGTATGTATTTATGTATGTAAGTATGTATGTATGTATGTATGTATGTATTTATGTATGTATATATGTATGTTATATATACATCTATGTACATGTATATGCCGTTTCTATGTTTGCATTGCTGTGTGGTACAGTAGCTGATTGGTTAGAGCGGTTGGTCCGTAACACTCAGTGCGCTGAGTGAGTGGGGTTCGACCCTGCTCCGAAGCGTCAGTCACTGCGTAGGGACCTTGAGCAAGTCCTTCACGCACAATAATATTTCTCTGCAGTACAACTGCAATTGTGCTGTAATGGCGTGTCTGTGCACTTCTGAGCAAAAAATGTTTTAAGAAGAATGGCACAAAATTTCGGTAATAACTAATAATAAAATAAAAATATCACAAATGTATAAGTGTATATATTAATATATGTGTGTATGTGCACATACGTGTCAATCTATGTATGCATGTACATTCCCATATATATATATATATGTATATAAATAAATATATATATATATTCATACATACATAATAAACACACACATATGCCAACACAAACACCTTACGTCTGTGCATACATGTCTTGTCTTGTTGTCTTAGCATATACACTCGTGACTTTTCTTTACAGGTCCTCGTTAAACCGTTGCAGTCCCTTCGCGGTCCTCCTCACATCTGTCGAAAGATGGCGTTGTCCTGGTCGCTGGCGCTCCTCTTCGCCACTCCCCAGCTCTTCATCTTCGTACAGGCGGAGGAGCAACGACCCTCCGACGGTCAGGTCATCCTCACCTGCAAGAGCGTCGGGTACACGGCCGAGTGGCAACGCAAGCTCTACTTCTCCTTTATGACAACGTACATCCTCGTCGTTCCAACGGCCATCATGTCATTCTGCTACTTTAGCATCATCCGCATCGTCTGGATCCGAACGGGTGGCCGATCCATCGACACCCCTAAGATCCATTTCGTGACGTCACGCAAGGCCGATCCATTCGCCGCCCGTGGATCCGCCTGCCAGGCCAAACTCCCCATGTCGGGGGGCCAACCGGTCGCTAGGGCCAACCGCGTAGTGCTCCCGGCTAAGGCGAGCATGTCCTCCAAGAGAACTGTCGTCAAGATGACTCTCTCGGTGATCGTTGGGTTCGTGGTCTGTTGGACGCCGTACTTTGTCATCAGTCTGATCCGGATATTCACTGACTACAGGATCCAGATCGTGCACGCCCTGTCCTTCAGTGAGATCATGGCCCTGGCTCACAGCGCCCTCAACCCCCTCTTATACATGGTCTTCAGCACCCGCACCCTGCGCAACACCTGTTGGCAGATGCGACGCAGCCTCGCTTCCGTCTTTACGAGGCGCAGGAAGCGACCGCGTCTCACCCCCGATCACTCGACGGGGTCCGAGTGGAACCAGGGGAGAGTCACAGGGCCCGCGCTCCCCAAGGGTGGAACCGATTGGGGACATAGAGGAGCACCCCCATCGCGTAAGGGAAGGCGCGTCTTTCTAGCCTACACAAGAAGGTTCCTGGATGGTGGGACCAATCTGCCGCAGCAACAGCTTGAACTGTTTCATCCTGGGCCGAACAACGCACCTTTCCAGGAGCAGGTGATGGCCCCTGGTGGAGAGGGAATGACCCGAACGACGACCTATGTTGCCAGGGCTTCGTCCACTCCGTCGGAGACGGTGGAAAGAACCACTAACCACGACTACTACAACTGACGATAGCTACAATATCTGTAAGACGATGATCATCTGTTCAGGTAGATGCAGTGAAGATAAAGATACAGTGAAGATACAGATACAATGAAGAACTGAAGATACAGATATAGGGAAGATAAAGATACAGTGAAGATACGGATACAGTGAAAATATAGATACAGTGAAGAACTGAAGATACAGATACAGTGAAGATACGGTTACAGTGAAGATACAGGCACAGTGAAGAACTGAAGATACATATATGTATACAGTGAATATACAGTGAAGAACAGCGAAGATACACATGCTGTGAAGATACAGATACAGTGAAGATACAGATACTGTAAATATACGGATACAGTGAAGATGCCGATGCTGTGAAGATACGGATACAGCAAAGGTACAGATACTTTAAAGATACAGATGCAGTGAAGATACTGGCACAGTGAATGATGCCAGTCTATTCTGTCGTATACAACTTCGGCCTCTACTGTCAGGCATTTAAAACTGACGATGCTTGACAGAATTTAAGTCAGAATATATGGCGCCCTCGCGAAATGTAAGGTGCATTTCGCTCGCCTATGCACACGACTGTTTCTGGACGCATGGACTAATTCTTCCGCTGCCAAATAACATTTATTTCCAACTCTATCAGATGTAACTGTCAGTCAACTACAACTGACAACACAAAAGTCATTGTGTCAGTAAAATACAACTGACATTAGGCCTACATTTTGCTAGTTAAATTTATAACTGACGAAACATTGTCAGTCAAAAACAACTGACGATATCTTCTGCCCTTTCATATCCTGTGAGTAGATTTAAACTAGAACCGTTGCTTTCATTGCATCACCGCAAATTGAAAGCTATCCTATATATATATATATATATATATATATATATATATATATATATATATATATATATATTTGATCCGCAATTAATTGTCCAGAGATTGAACTCCAATCATTTGACACCGACGACCCAGGAACAATCAAATGTCAATCAACTGTGGCATATTATTAAACGTTCAAAGTAAATGGCGGGTTTAAATGAAGGGTGGACAATATTTTTAAAGTTTGTTCCTCAATCGTAAGAAAGAAAACAACTATTTAAGGTAATAGACATCACGCGCAAATGAATCCTATCGAATCGACGATTACAATTGGCCCAATAGTCCTAATACCAAATTTAAAATTATAAAATCGACTAAAATTTCTGTTTTATTCAACATCGGATAATTCACACAGGCAGCAGGCTCAGATTCAACCAGCAGATTCCGATGCTCTCTCTCATTATAAAGTGTTTTTTGTCCCGATCGACCGGACCTTTGCGTAAATACCTCTCTCAGTATAGAACTGCGCATGTCAGGTTTAATATAAAGACACTGTAATCCCTTGTCTGTCTGTCTCTCTATCTGTCTGTCTGTCTGCCTGTGTGTCTGTCTCCCTTGATGTCAATTCGAAGCGGGCTGTATCCTATTTACAGCAGCCCGGAGAAACCGTCGACATGAATAACACGCTCCCTACAGAGGTGGCGATCTCATTTGACAGGTGGGCTGGACACCCAATGAGAGGGGAAGAAAATGTGGGGCACACGTATAATGTGTCCCTTCTCTGTAAAAGGCGTTGGGACGAGTCCCCTCGGCCCCCGGGATCGCCGCCTCTGGCTCCCTTCCATTGAAAAAACCGGCCTCTCGTTCCAGAAATATCCCAAACTGACTGTCTCACCAGGAAAATCTGTTTAATTATGACGATTTATAAATATAGCTACCGAACGATGCTGATTAGACTAGATAAATGAGATAAGCAAAGGTCTCAAGAGAAACCCAGGGAAATGAAAACAATCTCAACCATTTCGCAAAAACTACGACAGATGCCACTGGCAATTTTATTGCTTCACTAAAAGAGAATGTTCAACTCAGTTCTATTCAATTGTCTGTCTGTCTGTCTGTCTGTCTGCCTGCCAATCCGTCGGTCTGTTCGTCTGTCTGTCGGTCTGTTTGTCTGTCTGTCTATCTGCTGGCTAATCATCCATATGTCTGTCTCTGACAAGTGGCGCTCTTCTCTAAGCCCCTCTCTGCACGAGGTATTTACATCACGCCTGTCGACAGCAATATCTTCCTGCGACTGCGAACTGTCATGCTCTGCCAAATTGCCAAGCAATTGCCTCGCTGTAAAAGCATATGGTTAGGAGATGATCAATTCTGATATGGCTGGGATTTTAGAGAGAGAATAATGATTGTGGTGTTATGACATGGTCACATGGTCTGGCCTTATGACTAGGCCTCAAAAATGAGCCGATGGTTTGGCCTCATTATTTGGCCTTATGATGTGACCCGATTTAATGTCTCAGGCTGTGAGCTTATTTATTTGCCTTATGATACGGCTTTTTATGTAAGTCGATTATTTGGCCTTATGCTTGGGCCTCATACTGTGAACCCATGTGAGCTTATGCAGTAGCCTTATGGTTTGATGGCTTTTGGCGTCATGGTCTGGACTGTCATTTACGGCACGGTGGCGCAGGGAGAATCCCTGTATACAGTATACTAAATGCAACACGTATCGTTGCATATAATGTATGTATGCATTTAGATCAACATTTGAGTCTGCATTAACTGGATGGAAGTGTAATAGACTGAAGAGACTCAGTATAGAGAAGTTGATTGAGAAGTGCATTGGAAACCACGAGAAGTCAAAGAAAGTCGCAAATGACAAATTGGTTTCTGTGTAAGAATTATCTTATTGACCGGAAAGCTGATTGCCTAAATGAGACCGCAGGAAAATCAACTTAAAAAAAACATGCGAACAAATTGGTCTGGACAATGACGAATCACTTGTGTCGTTCTGCGTTCCTCCTTCTCTCCAACTCGCCATTCACCTCTTCGTGTCCACTTCTTCATGTTCCCCATTCTCCTGCTCAAAGCCATCCAATTAATTATATGCTTCTATTGCAAAATGAAGCAACTCTATGCGTTTCGTTTACCAATAGGGTTTCATTAAAAAGAACCGATATGAAGCTCGTTTAGTTTATTGCGCGATTGACTGATGTGTTCAACGTTTACACAGAGCCTCAAGTATTTTACGCAGTACGTCATCTTTCACCATCAACTAAAGACTACTAGGTGACAACCAGCTGTCGTGTAAGGTGGACGCCCAACGCCAGCAACGGACCTTGGTCCAGGGATTCGGTACACTATGAAATCCGTCAACTTTGGGTGGAAAGAAATTCAAACAGTGCAAGTTCAATAAAAGAATATGTTGGTTGTGGATAGGTATGTGTACAAAACCGCCTCTGGTCACGCTATATTATCTGTGCTTTGTTTAACTTACTGATAAGGACACACTGATTGTTTTTACTTACATTTAACACATTCTCACTAGTGAGCAACTTTTATTTTTATTGAAGTTGCACTATTTGAATTTCTTACAACAGCAGCAACAGAAATCGGCCTGTTATATGGCACCTACTTCACACGGCGCAGTACGTACCACACTACATGCGATTGTCTTCGCGAAGACCTAGTCTAATCGCAGTTGACAGTTTACGATAGTGAATCTGCGCCTCCAAATTGTCCTAATGCACGCGAAAGAAGACGACACACGTCATGGAAACGGCGCTGAGATATCATATCGTCTTGGTGTAGGCCTATATAGATATGAACGTTTAAACTCGTGCTTCATCAAATCTGAGTATAAGTACACGTCGACCGACTTAACTAGATGTGCTTTGTGTTTTGTTATTTAAACAAGTATAGCGCGTATTGTTCCATAATAATCAAAGATAAGTAGACCAATGCACAAGATCATTATCGAGTCATTTCACATGCAATTATGGCGTAATTATTATAATCATTGGCGCCACCTGAGCATAAGAAAACCAAACGCTCATGTGTGTCTGTGTTTGTTTGCGCGCGCGTGTGTGTGTGTGTGTGTGTGTGTGTGAGTAGGTGTATGTGTGTAGGTGTAAGCTTGTGGGCAGCTGTTAGTGCGCGCGCAGGTGTGTGTATGTGCGCACGTGTGCGTGCTCGTGCGTATGGAGAGGGGTAGGAAGAGAGAAAGAGGAAGGGAGGTAGGTAGGGATGGAGTAGGGAGAGGGATGGATGGAGGGAGGGAGAAAGGGAGAGAGAGAGCATCGATTCATTAGCTCATAACAATAGTCATTCCAATTTTACACACTAATTATGACAATTAGTATATACCAATCAATCAGTGTTTTATTCAGTAAAACAGCATAGATCATGATACAAATGTTTTGAGTAATAACAGACAGTACTGTTGCTGATCACCAAGGGAGACCCAAATAGGAACTGTATAGCCCCGCTAGATAGGGCCACCCTCACATTAAGTAGAATTCTAGAAAGTCAGATGACCGTACATCGGTAGATCGATAGTTTTAGATATTTAAGCATTTCAGAACTATAACGAACTTAACTACCCTTAACTATATTCAAACAATCGCAGGTTACAGGCTAGAATATCTACAGTTCATGTACAATGGCAGTTTAAACACTTCAATGCAGTTGCAGTATTAACAATATTACAACAATCGTAATAAGCATATTTAATATTAAAGGAATATTAAAGGAACCAAGCAATCCTATTTCAGCCAAGGTATACTCGTGGCCAAGCGTATTATATCCTACTCTAAGCTTCTGGTCATTAAATTTTAAGATCCTGTAGAATGAATTACCTAAATTTATATTTAAATTGCTGAATATTTGTCACAATGCGTATCTCAAACGGTATACTGTTCCAAATTTTTGGCCCCATGCATTTTATGGATGCTAGTCTGATGTTAGTTCTCGCGAGTGGCGTAAAGAGAGTATTTGGGTGTCTTAATACGTGCAGATTTTCATTTGGTTTGGGTGGGAAATAATGACGGAAAGATCGAGGTAGTAATTTGTTTGAGTATTGATACATAAATAGTCCAACTTGCAATATTCGCATTTGTTCTATTCTTAGTATTTCCTTCTCTTGAAATTCACTTTCTATATGTGCACTATACGGCAAGTTAGCTACAAATCTTATCGCTCTCTTTTGTAAAATATGCAGGTTGTTTAAATTAGATTTATATGCAGTGGTCCATATGATGTTACCATATGTAAAGTAAGGATATATGAGGGTGTAATAGAGAGTGGCTCGCGTCTTTGCCGATAGATTTTTTGAAATTTTAGTCAGTATGCCAAGAGTTTTAGCAATTTTTGATGATATTGCCGTTATGTGGTCAGTCCATGATAAATGTTGGTCTACATAAATACCTAGAAATATTAAAGTTTTATATTGGTTGAAATGACCTGTGTGATGGGAGTATTCATGATCGTAAACGTAGGTAAATGCTGCGGTGGGGGTTTTCTATGAGATCTAAAAAGTATGAAGTTAGTTTTATCTAAATTCAGAGTGAGTTTGTTTGTTGTAAACCATTCGGCTATATTACTTAGCTCGTCATTAGTTTGACTAATCAAAGTTTCTAAACATGGATGAGAATTAAATAAATTAGTGTCGTCTGCGAAGAGTATAATGAATAGACTAGGAGCAGCAGAAGGCAGGTCATTCATGTAAATGATAAATAATAGTGGTCCCAAGATGGAGCCTTGCGGGACTCCATGTTTTATTGTTAATAGAGTAGAGGAGGCATTTCCAGATTTCACCAATTGCTGTCTGTCTTGGAGATAGCTTTTAGATCAGTTGAGTATTTAGAATTCCGTATATAGATAATTTTCTTAAAAGGATAGTGTGGTTATTAGTATCAAAGGCCTTGGCTAAGTCCAAAAAGATGCCAATTGAATACTCATTTTTATCTATGGTGTCTGAAATTTTATCTTGCATAGTGAGTAAAGGCATGACAGTCGAATGGCCTGGCCTGTAACCATATTGAGCATTGTATAAGAGATTCGCTTTTGATATAAAGTCAGTAAGACGTTCATGCATGACTTTTCGAAAAGTTTGCTAAATACAGGTAAAACCGAGATAGGCCTATAGTTGGATACAATATCTCGCACGCCTTTTTTAAAAACAGGTACTACTTTCGTAATCTTTAAATCGTCAGGAAAAACGCCTGCTCTGAAGGAGCAGATTATAATTTCTGACAGAACAGTAGATATTTTATGTATACTAGTGATAGCTATTTCAGGATCCAAATCATCTGCTCCTGTCGAATGAGATGTCTTTAGACTCTTTGCTAGTGCTATCACTTCATGGGGGAGACTTCAGGTAGGCCAAACGAGTCACATCTGGGTGATGTCATGAATTTGTCAATAGGTGTCGAATTAACAGGAATACTATTAGCCAGCGATTGAGCTATATTCACAAAATATGTGTTTAATTCGGTGGCCATCGCTATCGGATCAGTTGTAGGCACTCCATCAACCAATAATGATTTAATATGCTTATGTTTCGCATCACTACCATTGTCTAACAGGGATCCTTCGATTTCTGCTTTATGTTACTTATGAAAGATTCCATTTCGGTAACAAAGTCATTGACGTTCTGATCGGGAGGGCGATAAATAACTCCTAGAACTGTAGTACCTTTATTATGCAATATTCGAAGAGTAAGTTACTCAAAAGAATTATATGGGTTTGCTTTGGAATCGTTAGACATAGTTTCAAATGTCAGATCTTGTCTAATCAGAAGGCCAACACCTCCTCCCTGCCCTCGGATCGTGCCTTATGTATAAAGTTGTACTCTGTACTATGCTCAAACAGCTGGCTTGTTCTTGGTCTAACCAAGTCTCTGTGAGCGCTATTATAGAGGCCGGAACAACCTGCAGAAGGTCAGTAATTTCAGTCACTTTGGTGCAACATGCTGCGACAATTTATATGTAGGAGTGATAGTTGTACAGTGGATTGTTCAAGTTCCGAAGTTAATGATTGGGATATTGCGTAAATAGGAGAACATGGAAGGTCGTTAAAAAAAGTTTAGATCAGGGTCCAAATCCATGTTATTGATAAGAGCTTGGTTCTCTGTCTCTAGCGAGAAGATAATTAAGTCGGGCTGTTTGCTGTGCACGTCGTTGTTTCCTGTGGCTATGCTAATATAATTATCGTTCACTGTACCGTCATCGAGTGCGTTACTTGTGCTAATATCTATGCGGTTATTCATTGCCTGTAAAGCGTACAAAAAAACAAAAAATTTCTTAGCTACTACGCTAAACTAGACTAAATCTATTAGGCCTAGTAAAGGAAATAAAGAAAATTTATGATAGCTTCGCTATTGAGCCTTTTTCACACCCCAGAGGCTGCGCGCAAACTGATAACTTAGAAGTATTTTATAATTGCCTTAATGAAAGCTTCTCATCGGCGAATTTAGTTTATATTGAAACAATTTGGTGTTCAGAAGTTTTATATGCTAGTCAATTTACTAAGGAGCATGACACTAATCGAATCATTACAATACTAACAGTTATTGTCACCAGAGCATAAGGTATAATAAGAACACAATTCGACACTATAATCAACTAAGAAACATTTGAAAATAACGAGACCTAACAGCTTATCAGAACATATATGAGCAAACGCAACATAGGTTAATCTGTATAGTATCACATCATAGTCATCTAACATAAAGTAGTCATCTTTCAGTGCACATCATTTGAGATATAAGTAAGGAAGATTAGTGTAAATAAATGGCCATGGTCACTGCAACCATACTCTGGATAGCAGAACAAGAAGGAGAGGAAATAAAGATAAACGAATTAAGTATTCACCATCTGGCGGGAAGATCTTGATGGCGGCTAAGAGGAATAGAGAAAACATATGTCCTCATGCTGTTCTTGTTCTTGGAAACCTAGGTGAATCCGTGAAGATAGCGACCAGGTGTTTACATTGGCAGGTCGCAATTCCATTCGGGCTGGGAGTGTATTTAGCTGGTGAATCAAGAACTCTGAAAGTTTCACCAGTTGTTTCAAGGAGAGGATTTTCGTAGGTTTATCTTCTTGGGAGCTGGTTTTCTTCACTGATACACTTCCGCCCGAATGCATACATATATATATATATATATATATATATTATATATATATAACATGTCAAAGCACGCCACATACATCATTTCCATTGTCTGTCAGTAGATTGTCTGCAAATCTCTTGCATTCCATGTATTCGTGTACGGTAGGCCTGTGTAGCTAGGGACTGGGTGAAATAAATGCTCTGGCATGTCTAATAGTCATGTTTAAGAAATAAAAATAAATAAGTTACACGAATATTTAAAATCAAATAGAACCCTCTGCTTTACATGCATGAGCGTCAACCAAAGCACTATAGGTCGATTAGTTTTATTTAGAACCTTTTGCAACAACTTGGCAACCACAAGATGTCACTAAATATCTGAATTACCCAATGCCACCAGTAATCGTAATGGTTATCTCCAAACGCCACTTGAAGCTAAACGCAGGGCACCAGCTTATTCACGAGCGCTGCATCAAATCAGAGGGGTTGTCCAAAGAGTAGTCCGTGGTAGGTCAGAGTTCGGTTTTCACAAGGTCAGCAGATGGGCAGAGTAGCTGTTAAGGAGGGTGTCATTTTGATCGAAAATTGACAGGTAAAATATTAAGCAAGGAGTCTGGGTGAGAGTTCTTGAAAAGGTGAGACTTAAGTTTATAATGGAAAGCCTGGGTGTGATGGATAGGGGAGTGGATTGGGTCACATGATGTTAGATGACGGGCAATGATGATGGAAGAACAGAATAAGTACGGAGGAAGGTCGTCCCATGCAGAGAAGTGTATGGTGCAGCGTTGGATATGGCTCGGTAGGAGAACTTGAGATGAGGAGTAACCGGGGTCGAGTAAAAGTGAATCTAAAAACTATAGGCCTATGCTTTTCTCTCTGAAGTCTGGACATAATTAATCGATGTGTTTTTCTGTGCTAACAATCAATTAAATAGTTCGAATTTCTCATTTTGAAAGGGGCCTGAAAACTCCGCCCGAGGGCCCCAAGGAGGCTAAGGGAAGCTCTGTATGCGATGTTATGCTATGTTAGGCTATGCTATGTGATGTTATGTTATGCGATGTTATGCTATGCTATGTGCTGATGTTATGCTATGCTATGTGCTGATGTTATGTGATGTTATGTGATGTTATGCGATGTTGTTTTGCGATGTTATTTTATGTGATGCTATGTTATGTGATGTTATGTTATGTTATGTGATGTGATGTTATGTTATGTGATGTTATGTTATGTTATGTTATGTTATGCGATGGTGGCTCAGATGCATTCAACTTTGTGACAAAAATGTCCAGTTGACATGATTTAGCGAGTGATGTGTCTAGAGCAGAAGGCGAAGAAGAACGTACGAAGACGGAGGCTTCCGACATAAAGGCATGGGAAACGTAGAAGGAATGGTTGGAGGTGGAATACAAGTGACAATGCGACTTACCATGGCGATTGGTCGTCAGCAAGTCTTTTGTCTGAGCCTCTTTGATATATTATCTGCCGTGTTCAATACTCTGCTATTATTACCCAACACCTTTCTTTTGTTTTCAGAAACTCTTGTAATGGCATGATGCCATATCATCATGGACTAAGATGATGATTTTCTAAGTCCATCATGTTTTGCGCTTTTTCGCTGTCAATGTCGCTGTTGGCTCATCTAATCCGCCCACCCTCCTCCCTGCGTTGTCCCTCAAGGCTCTGTTCTCGGTCCTCTGCTGTTCATTTCTCTTCGTCACGATTTAGGCATTGCGACCATTTTTGGGATCTGGTCATTTCAACCATAGGTTGCATATTTGGAAGAAAATGATTCAACGCCATTTTAGATAATCGTCTGTAATCTTTGTGATTCAAAACTTTATGTTGCTGTATATTGAGACAATCATAATGTCGCGAATATGCTGCAGCATTTATGGCATTGTTAATCGTCTTGGCTGTTGGTAGTAGTTTTCACTTTTCACGCTGTCTAGGTCTTGGGATATTGGTCCTGCACTTGGTGACCTGTCTGGCACTGCCAATGACGCTGCTGCCGGGAGCGAATGGCATCGGGTAAAGGCGCATAGCACTTCAATGAATCATCTTACGAGGCTATCAATACCATGGCAACGGGTTCTGGCAATTACAGAGAGTGCCTCGTCTCCATCTCTGTCCCGTGTTTGCATAGGATTTATCTAGCGCTTGCGTTATTCTTTAACCTTTGAAGACGGAATTTTGGTGAAACGCTTTAACAGTTTTGGCGTCGCTTCCCTGCGGGGAAAAGATGTCGCGTGCAATCGTTCCTCCTTCCCGGAATTGAGTCTTATTCTTCCATCTCTATCGATATGGAATCACTTTCTGCACTATATTATTAAGCTGAACGGCTAGTAAGATGTTTCCAGAGACGCAATGGACGGTATATGCATTACTGAGACGAATCCTAGATCGTATTCTGTTCCGTACGATATTCCATAACACATCTTCATATCATGTGTTACTTCGTCTACCGCTGGCTTCATCGACATCATAATCATGACTATCATCGTCGTCATCATCATCGTCATCGTCATCATCGTCATCGTCATCATCATCATCATCATCATCATCATCATAATTGTCATCATCATCATCATCATCATAATTGTCATCTTCATTATCACCATCGTCATTGCCAACCTCCTCCTCTTCCTCTTCTTCCTCCTCCTCCTCATCATCATCATCGCCATCGTCCCGGTCTTGGAAGGCTGTGTAAGCCCGAATGTGGCAGTGAGTTTTAAATTGCCTCCTGCATCCGGACCCATGTCTGTCTCCGTAGTCCGACTTGTCCTCTCAGGAGGTCCTTGGTCGACCGGAAGTCAAGACTCGGGACCTCTGATGCAGCGGCGGAAGTGCCTCTGCATTCGCGCTCTTCAACATCGATCATCTCCTCGACTGGCGCCTGTCAACGACGTCCAGTAATTAACGGTTTCTATGGAAACGACGAACAAATACGTCAGTGTCGTGAAAGGCGTCTAGTCGTGACTCCAGAGCACGTCATTATACACGTCATTATGCACGTCATTATGCACGTTGTGCTTTCTCAAGGGACGGATAGGTGACGCCACTTGCTGTTCTTTCTTCCAGCTTCCTTCATTCACGGTTTTTATCTCGTTTTTTCTCGTCCATCCCACTTTGAACATCGCGTCATCTTTCAGCTCTGGGTAGAACTATATACTTATAGGTCGCTCTGACATCGCTATTCTTCTCACCTCTGAAAGTATGCGTCTGTCCGTCTACTCAGTAGCTCTTGTATGCTTGTATGTATGTCTGTCTGTCTGTCTTTCTGTCTGTCTGTGTTTGGGATTCAGTCTCAGTCTTTCATATGGCCCCTCCTACGCCCTCTCTCTCCCTCCCTCGCCAGAGTGTTCCCTTCTCAAGTTCCTGTTGGGAAAGAAAGAAAGTACTTTAATAGTTAAGATACATAACATAAATACCACTAACTGCATTCCTTGACTGGAATTCTTCAGGTAGCCTATATATATATATATATATATATACATTCATTTAGGATTCATAGGCCTGTATATTATATAAATACGTACATATATATGATATATATATGTCATATATTTATTTTTATATATAAAGTGAAAGCGACCGAATAAGCAGGTTATGAAGAGCATATGACCAATGCCAGCAACTCTTTTGTCGGCTGTCATGGCAACCGGAAACTCTGTCTTCCTAGCAAATCGAATTCCCTCTTTCAATTTATTTCCGCGGTTTTTCGAGTGAACATAAAAACGGATGAAAGGCTGAACGGACGGACAAAATGGAAACAGACGGACGGAAGGATGGACAGACGAGAGGGATTCGGACGGAAGGACATACGGAAGGACGAACGGATGGATGGACAAAGTGGGAACAGACGGAAGGAAGGACGGACAGACGAGAGAGCCGGACGGAAGGACACGTGGGAGGACGAAAGGAAGGACGGACAAAGTGGGAACTGACGGAAGGAGGGATGGACGAATGGACGAAGGAACGGACGGAAGGACGAAATGTGGACGTATGCTGCCGTTGGATGTCGTTGCTTGATTCATTGATGCAATCAGTCGTTCTAACCTGCAGCTGCCTATTAGGCCTACCTCACATTGTCTGTCTATCTCTGTCTTTGTCTATCTGCGTCTGTATGCATTATGGGGAGGTATTATGTATGTGTCTCTGTGTTAATGCCCTCCATAGTGTCTGTCAGTCTGTCAGTCAGTCAGTCAGTCAGTCAGTCAGTCAGTCAGTCAGTCAGTCAGTCAGTCAGTCAGTCAGTCAGTCAGTCAGTCAGTCAGTCAGTCAGTCAGTCAGTCTGTCTGTCTGTCTGTCTGTCTGTCTGTCTGTCTGTCTGTCTGTCTCTCTATCTATCTATCTATCTATCTATCTATCTATCTATCTCTCTCTCTCTCTCTCTCTCTATCTATCTATCTATCTATCTATCTATCTATCTCTCTCTCTCTCTCTCTATCTATCTATCTATCTATCTATCTATCTATCTATCTCTCTCTCTCTCTCTCTATCTATCTATCTATCTATCTCTCTATCTCTCTATCTATCTATCTATCTCTCTATCTATCTCTCTATCTATCTATCTCTCTATCTCTCTATCTGTCTGTCTGTCTGTCTGTCTGTCTGTCTGTCTGTCTGTCTGTCTGTCTGTCTGTCTGTCTGTCTGTCTGTCTGTCACTCTCATTCACTAACATACACACATAAGACGATCCCATCGTCTTTCTCAACAAACTTTCCCTCGATCAATCGTCACCTCTGAGATTCTGACGCTGAACAAACACCAACCAAACGACCTCAGCTCAGCCGATTAGGCCTACAACCCCTGCCAACACACGCGTCCATACACTAACCTAGGTCACGGACCCCACCCCCAGTAGTGCCAGTCCAAATCATCTACAAAGGAAGCAGCGTGTCGTAAACCGTCTACGTCACATAAAAAGTGTGACGTTAATCAGGCTGCTTCGGGACGCTATTGTTGCAGTATTAATGAACGCACGCGCTCGTGACAACATCGCGACAACAAAAGTCAGAGAATCTCGTCTTCAACTCCTGTTGACAGCAAACGCTGTTTGTTATCGCCGATAAAGTGGCTGCCGTTGGTGACATGGACGCATGGGAATAATTATGATTAGGTCGAAGCATAAAGTTTGTCTCGAGCACACCATGTGGTCGTCGTGATGATCATTGCAGGAATTGTGAGTTGGAGGGTGCTTTGAGGTTCAGGGAATCAGGTGGCCATAAACTGCGGATTTTTAAAGGAGACCATGCAAGACGACGTCTAGAACGCGATATTGGCGGTCCTTTAAAGAACTCCGCGATAAATGACCAGCACTGGACCACCATTGTCCCTTGACGCCATCTGTCCTCATCTGGCCTTACGTCCGCCGTCCCTCTCTGCGGACGTCCGCACTCAGACGAAGGACAAGATTATCTGCAGCGAACCTGCAGTCGTGTGGATGTATACAGCGACGCTTCCGCCTACAACAGCGGCTTAGTGATCAGCATACAGTTTTCTCAGCCTCTACACATGATGGCAGCTGACCAGCAACCTTCCTCTTCGCCCACCGACATCGCACACGATATTTTAAAGAGGAGTTTGCTACAGGCGAAATTCAGTAGAAATATAGAAACATTGGTTCTACAATAAGTACCAATTATCCAACAGCTGTGCTGGTTATCCAGCGCGCAATGACACCATCGTGAGCCCATAGATTTTTGTATATGTTCTTTGAATGCTACAGTTTGGTGTTAGCGTAATAGTGTTGCGAGCTGTCACCTGCTGTGTTTCCACCAAATCCAACGCCAGGTGGTCCAGAGAATACAGAACATACATGCCATCTGTCGACGGGAGCTCATTGCCTTGCTATACGAGTGTGCGTGGTCAGCCATTGGAGTCTCTTCTTCTGGTTTGGGGTGCATTGTTGAGCTAAACAGATGTAATATCCAAAACAATCGTAGATGTGGCTTTTCCTAGGGTCGCCAAATGTCCAGAGCAGGACCCAGAAATGATGTCACAGCATTCGGATCAGTGCATAGTGATTTTGCTCTTACAACGGAGCTATATAAATATTCAATTACAATTAACACATCAGCGCAGGGTACCCGCTTATTCAAGAACGCTGCGTCAGATACTACGGGTTGTTCTCTTCCACATGTATACCCATTGAAGGCAACAGCGAGGGTGCTTATATTGAGAGAAATGGACGGGCGTCAGATTCATTGAAGATCGGAGGGGAGATACATCGCATTGCAATGTATCTATGAATAATTATTCCTATAGCGACTCTTACATTGCACATGAATCAGAGGCTCTCCCAGTGTGAGAGACACCGAGAAACTAAAATGAATAACGAAAATCTTAATCTCCAAACTTCTAAAGCACCACTTGAAAGCCAAGCGCAGGCATAAGATTATTCACGAGCGCTGAAAAAAGACTTGGCTCGCCAGTTTTTAAGGAGGAACGTGTGAAGGACGGAGGGGTTCCATAGTGCAGAGTCAATTTAAGGCAAAGGCTCGTGCTGTAGCTACAACAGCCCTCGCTCGGTCAAGTGAGCGTAGCGGACGAAGAGAAATGGCAGAGAACAGCAAGCGGATGAGGTCACGTACACGTAGACACTTGGGAACTTGGGAGCTTGGCCAGTATACAACCAGTACTAAGATTAATGTGACTAGGCTATTTCCAACCAATTCGTCACCATTGAACTAAAAGCCCATAGGCTTACAACTACTATAAACAATCTTCCGCGCAACTAATAACCTGACACAGTGACGCTGTTGTAATAAATTGTAACAAACGTGACATTAAGCACATTAAATCGTTCTGTGTTGATGCTGCAAGCTGTATAAAATTATGTTGTGATTCATTGTATAAAAAAACGAAAATTCGTCGCAAGCAAACAATGCAACGTCGAGTGCAATATGATTATGTTACGCTACGATTATGTTACACTGCGATAATGTCAACATACGTCACATTTAACGTCACACACTTCACAGTAAAAATGGCAATACCACAAAACATCACAATTCTGCAGAAAACTATCAATTACAAAACGATCACAACTGTTAAATGTCAGCAAAAATTATGATAATTAAATTAAGATAATGGCATACGTCACAATTTGGATTACGTCACGATTACGCAATTAGTAATGAAATATACGTCACATAGGCCTACTAAGGTACGACTCATACAGTGGGCTAGATTGATTGTGATCTTCACACTGACAACATTGTTTGCTTTTAGGGATTAAAACGTGAGATGTACAGACACATTCAACCAACCAGAAGCAGGCATAGGTATGAAGTGTTAGCAACTTCGTTTTCTTAGCCATTGCATACGATGGTGGGCTCACTGAGCTGCCAGTTCTCCCCTCGCAGCCTCGTCTTTCCACCGACCGTGCAAGGTCAGTGTACACCTTCTCTGAAGCAGCGTTGAGTAGAGTCTCAAGCGGAGTAAAGGCAGGTCTGCCAAGTAGAAGATTTGAACCAATGACCTATCGATTGACATTCCAGTACACTAACCCAGGGGCGGAGACTTTGGGGGAGGCAGGAGGGGACGGTCCCATTCAAAATTTCAGGTGTAAGGGATGGAGCTGCATACTGCATATTCCGCAAAATTTCAAAAATATTTCACAAATAATTATTACAAATTTCCAATGTATCACACTGTTTGTCCTTTTTTGTCACATCCATGTTTTGGAACTGAAGTATTTTTTCCAACCTGTGCCTCCAACCCCCATTTCTTTTACCAGTCCCCAAACCCCGGACGAAGTCTCCGCCTACGTAATAGCCATTGCACTAATCCGAATACTGACGTCATCCATCTTGTCCGACACTCCCATTGAAAAGTGTGGACTATCTACCGCACATTTTAAACTCAGTTCGCTAGAGCGCGCTAGTAGAGGAAAACTGTTATCATCTTCAGCGGTTGTTACTTTCAACCTCTGCCTCTGGCTTACAAGTCCTTAAACAGGCTAACAGTTAGAGTTTCACATCACAAGCAACTAGCCACAGTAATCTCTGACAATACGTATCTGGTAATACACAGGCGAGTTTATAAAAATTCTCAAGCACTGGAGCCCACTGAAATTAGGTCAGCAGAGGGAATACACTCAGAGGGAACACTCTCCTCTGATCTTGACCAATGTTAATTCGATATGAACACCAGAACGAGGCGAGTGCCCTAGGCCTATATTGTTCCATTGTATGGCCGCTCAAGCAGTCAAGAATAATACTTTTCATTGTCAGGCGATCTAGGATGAAGTATTAAGGCTAAACTGATGTCAAATGCTAATGTTACTAATTGCATCACAGTTTTATTTTGATTGAGCATCTGTGAATAAGCCGGATCTTGCGACTTTGCTTTTGTGGGCGCTATAGAAATGTTGAGATTACGATTACGATTGAAAGTACTAGATACATAACTTAGGGACATTTTTCAGCTTTTTGCCATCCTATAGCAAGAAACATTAAACTGACGTTCCCATGGGGAGAGAGTCCAGAATGGGACCGACGTCGCAGGGAACCAGCGGAGACGAGGAATGGTTCCCACTCGATTCGGTCGAACCCATTCGACTGTGGAAACCATCTGAGCTTGTGCTCCAGTCAATTCCTCCTATGCAAGACGAATCTCTATCCTCCGATGTTTCATGCATTGATCTTACGGCAGGAGTGACTGGAAGCATGACTGAAAAAGGACTGGGATCTCCATCTAGACCTTCCCAAAGTCTGGAGTTCGTCAGAGTGTTAAACTGAACTGGAACGTCTGGAATTTCGGGAATTTCGGCCTGGAAAAACCGAACCGGGGGACTTCTGGTTGGTGCGCGATGCCTTGTGTTTCCCGGTGGAGAAAATGCAACGTTGGGTATCACAGATGGTTGAGACGACCTACTCACAGGGAAGGCTGTTACGCATATTACGTTCGAAGGCTCCATATCACATAGATTAGCAGGGAATGGTTGTGGCTGGCGAGCAGAAGGAATGCCCTCTTGAGGTACACCGTGAAGGTCTGGTCTGCCCCTGAATGGCTCCAAGGTTGGTGGTGGAGGCAGATGGAATGGTAGAAACCGGTTGAAATGCCCTGGAATGGCATTCCGTGTGGGTAACCCTGACCCGTAGACCGGCTCCTCGTAGATGTGCTCGCTCACCACGCTCAGGTCATGACTCGATGGCGTCGATGAACCCGGGTTGCGTCGTCTCCGGCGTTGGTTTTCAAGGAGTGCCTCGAGCAGAGGGGAAAAGTTCGGAGGGGAGCTGGGAATTGGAGGAAGGGAGCGATAGAAATGGCGGTTGTGGGGAAAACCCAATTGGTCTTCCGACGATTCCTCCACCTCCGGGGAATCTGTGGTGCAGCAAGTTGCGTCGTTAACGTTTGTGACAAGATTGGTACTCACATTCGGCAAAGTTGTTCTCAATCCTCCCTGCCCAGCAGGCGGCGCCACTATGCTGTTTTGCACAAAGGGCAAAGAGGTTTGTAGTCTGGTGCCATCTGTGCTGCCACAGACTGGAGTCGGTCGTGGAGCAGGTGCGTTGTATGGAAGTTCGAGCGACTCCGAGGAATTGCGACTTTCCGTAGTCGTCGGGGCTTCCGAGACTTGGTTCAAGGATTGTGTGGTGAAGTCGGAGGACATGTTCTCCGCTGAGGAGTGGCTTGGGATCGGGGCTTTACGCTGCTTACGATGATGTCTGAAGGCAAAGAGGGCGACAGAGAGGCCTATGAGGAAGAGGACAAGGAGGCATCCAACCGAGATGCCAGCAATGGCACCGGGTGACAACAGTCGACGTTCAACTATAAGAACGACAACAGCAACAGATCATCATATTCTTATGTGATACCACATTTGTATGTATGTTATATCAAACAGGCTGGGCATAAATATCCAGATCATAATTTAGTATTATTAGTAGTTGTATTATTATTATCATTGTTATTATTATTATGATAATTATTATTATCATTATCATTGTCTGCCATTTATTAAACAACACCATCTATTGACCAATTATCTGTCAATTGTGTCTCATGGAAGAAGAGTACGTTACTAGGAGAGTGACACTAACTAGACCAATGAGATATTAAGTCTCATTGGCCGTTGTTGGTATGATTCCCAAGAAACAACAAGCCTAACAAGGTGGACCTTGATATTGTGGTCCCCAGAGACAGCGTCAAATGCCGACCTTATCACAAACTCGCTCATGAAGTGACAACGTGTCAAATTTTTGTATATGGTTTGCAAATAAATAAGGATTTATATTTCGCCAGTTCTGCAGAGCCTTCATCTTAAAACCTTTCTGTACCTGGACAGTTTTGTTCGTCCAACCCATCGGAACAGTCTTGCCTTCCATCACATCGTCTTCCAGCAGAGAGGCAACTACCATCCATGCAAAGAAATCCATCTGTGATGCATCCAGAGGAAGACTTTGTTGATGAAGATGATGAGGATGGCAATGACGATCGGGATGTTGCTGTTATCGAACCTAAAATGCAAAAGGACTTCTCTGTCTTACAATTTCAAAATGAATATTTCTTAAATTTATTATGCAGAATGCCTAGAAAAAAATGAAACACATGAAATACTCTATCAAAATTTTGCAGACAATGTGGCATGTCGCACGGTGGTCGATTGGTTAGAGTGGTCGACCTGCAACGCAGAGTGTACATGTTCGATCCATCACTCTACGGCCCAGAGTCGAAGGATATTTCTTGGGTAAAGGCACTTTTTTCAATTTGTTCTAACTTTATCGATCGTTTTCGGCCGGCTCATGACTAAGCTGCTGCTTTCTGCTCAGCCTTAAAACAGCGCCTTTGGAGATTTCAATTACAACAATGGTTGTAGTTGTTGTTGTGGAATTTGTAGTTGTGGTTGTTGCTGGAAGGATCATTTAAGCATGATGTTAAGCAGAGGACCTCTTTGTAACCATGGATTTTAAAGAAGTTTCTCCATGAATTACCTGGATTAGGCGCTGAGCATCCAGCAAATGGTAGTTCATCGGAGGAGTCACTGCAGTCGTTCACTCCATCACAGACATAGTCGCTTGGAATGCAGCTGCGCCCATCCTGGCACCGAAACATCGAAGACGAATGGTTACATAAACGAACACCAGCTGTTGCTGTCGTCGAAGTGGAATACACTGAAATAAAATTGAATCGATAATCACATCATAATGATGTTCGTTTATACAATTAAAATGGACAAAATGCAGTATGATTACATGGAATAGTAGGAACACATGATAATAAGTTAAACAAGAGTCGATCTTATAGCTGTGTGTCTTACTACTGCTCAATTTACCATTGTCCCCTGGAAAGTAGAAGGTGAAGACATCCTAATGGGGCATCAAACCCTCGTCCTTCTGTTCCTCGTGTCTGTGCAATGCCATTCCCCATTGATAATAAACCTAATAATAATAATAATAATAATAATAATAACTTAATAATCTGAGAACTTTGACAGAGAATCTGAAACATATTTGCTATTAATTTAGTAGGCAGTTCAACAGCGAGTCCAGTCAACAGATTAATCCGAACATTCACGAAAACAGTCTATGGAGCAAAATCAGTCAGAGAAGAGATGAATTTTGAGTCAAGATCCAAATTGGAAGTTGGGAGCTGATCGCAGAAAGTCCCAGAGTCGAGGAGCGACGACAGACGCGACATACATGGCTAAGTCAAATTTGCACGTTAGAGAATCGTCATCAATAAACAAACGCCTTCAACTGTATCTGACAGATCTTCACCCAAATCCAGTTTTTAATATTAATGTACATGCGTTTGCATAACAACTGTATGACCTTGACCCTGCTCATCGCTTAGCGAGATGATCAACTCCTTCACCACTCCCCGCAAATTTTAAGAGGTGCCCCGCCATGATACGATGTTCGTGTAAGGTAGTATTGGGATTATGGTACCTGTTGATGAGCTAGAGCACCCAGCAGACAAGGATTCATCAGCACCATCTGTGCATTGAGGAATCTGATCACAGAGAAACGTCCGACTGATACATCTTCCATCTGTGCAGAGAAACTCATTCGCACCACATCCAACATCTCCTAGACAGACAGACAGACAACACATACTGAATGCAATACATAAATACATACATATGTACAGACATAGACCTTTGATAAGATCACTGTAAAAGATATTAATTGGAATCAGTTCTAACAATGCTCGGTCTAAACAGTATTTGATTAAGGAATTCCCCACTGTCTCTTTTAGTCCTTTCCATCCATCTGTCTAACCATCCATCGATTCATCTAAAGCATTTCAATACCTGTGGTGTGGCAGCTTTGTGAAAATCAAGGTCAAGGAAGAGTCAGTCCTCTGCCTAAGATCAAGTTTAAATGATCCTTCCAGCAACCTCTAATGTAATCAACATCTCAACATTTCTAAAGTGCTACTTTAAAGTTAAGGGAAAGCATCGGCTTATTAATAAGTGCCATAGAGCAGCTAACGACCTATAAAAACAGTTCTTTAAAGAAGCAAAAAATAAAAAATGTGCCATTAACCAAGAAATATCCATCTGCAAGAACTTTTGGGGCTATATAGTAATTGTAAAGACAGGATTGCAGAGCAGAGTGGAAACAAGTTCAATTCCTACTATTCCTAACACTTCCCCAAAGGCCAACCAGTCATTACTTCGCTAGGCAGCGATGTTGATTAAATCTAATATCATTATTTATAACATAATGGCGCCTTACATGGCTGCCACAGAGTTAAATTCGACTCTAGGATGTCATCATTCGTTCATGCAAGTTTGTAATCAATCTGCGGCTTATCAGCTAAAAACCGAATGCAGATATTCTAAATTTATATGCGCTACTGCTAATAAATTTGCATTGGTATAAAGTATTGCGTTTGGTGGATGTGCCTTGGAAACACATGAAGAAGAAGATATGGTGGGCAGAGGTGGTGATCTCATTTGACAGGTGGGGTGGGGACACCCAACGAGAGGGTTAGGAAATATGGAGGGGACACAGGTATAACTTGTCCCTTCTCTGTAAAAGGTGGGGGAAATTTTCCCCCTCGTTCCCCCAGGGGGAACGCAGCCTCTGATGGTGGGGTGTAGAGCAACGTTTGTAATTAAACGAACATCATTATAATCACTGTAGAATTCATCATCAGTATTATAGCATGAATCTCACCTGTTGAGTCACACAGGCCATCATCCAAAACAATTTCGTCAAGAAAAATCTGGCAGGATGCAACCGATCTCTTCACTGACATCACAACAATCTAAAACCAATTAATTTATTTGAATGAATCCAGAATCTGCAAAGGTTTGCTATTAGTCTGTAAGGTGTAATAGTTCGTGTTGAAGAGATATAACAAAACTAAAGATATAAAGGTAATTGTAATTGAATACTTATATAGAGCCAATTGAGATCAGATGTTCTCGACTCTGAACACAGCTAAATGGAGAAGAGGAAATAACTGAGATGGATCAATATCATCCTTACCCTTAGTGAGAGGGATTTAGCGTCTGAAGATTCAGTTGCCAAAGGGTTCACATGGTTTGTGTGAGATCAAGTACTTCTCGACTGAGGAAGTGGAGGGTTGGGATGCTTATTGCTAGTGATCCATCCATCCATCCATCCATCCATCCATCCATCCATCCATCCATCCATCCATCCATCCATCCATCCATCCATCCATCCATCCATCCATCCATCCATCCATCCATCCATCCATCCATCCATCCATCCATCCATCCATCCATCCATCCATCCATCCATCCATCCATCCATCCATCCATCCATCCATCCATCCATCCATCCATCCATCCATCCATCCATCCATCCATCCATCCATCCATCCATCCATCCATACATACATACATACATACATACATACATACATACATACATACATACATACATATATAGATACATACATATTTGCATACATACATGCATACATATTATACATACAGTCATACACATATACATACATGCATCATGCATGCACACGCACACACACACACACACACACACACACTGAGATAACTTCTGAATAGCTAGCACTGTATAATATATCACCTTATAGATTCTCATATAGCATAAGATACACATACATAAATCATACAGGGTAACTATGGCACATAGAACCCAACCTGGAATGGTCCATCCACTTCGACATCAATTCCAGCCTGTCTCCACGCTTGAGTTCCATTCACAGACTGGTTCCACGCATCTGCCGTCAGTGTGTTGTCAAAGAGGAGAAATGCAACCGACAGTCGGCAGTCGCGTCCAGCCGTTGCACTTCCCACGATGTACCAAAACGTCAGGCACTTCCTCTGATGCGTATTGGTTGAGATCGCTGGACTGACGAAGATCGCTCGCTTCTCACTATTATCGCCTGCAGCTGGCAACTCCACAAACAGGTAATAACCATCTGGAAACAACAAGACATTCATTAAATTTGAAAGAACTGCTGACAATAGGTGGAACCTCTGTACTAAGCATCACTAAGAACAAGAGGGGCAGTCCCTTGTAGGTATGAACCAAAACTTGACTCTGAAATTTTCTTAAAACTCAGAATAAATTTGGACTCGGTCAAATAGGTCTGAGTTATAACACCAATCAGCTCTCAGATTTCCTGTTATGAAATCAAAAATCGGATTTCTTAGTTGCATAACGACAATCAACTTAACTAAAAACAGAAATACTGTTACTATTTCCACTAACAGGTTACTACTTCCTAGAGTAAACTGAGGCTGATACAGTATACTATATATTCAGTGAATTCCTTGCAGCTGAATTTGCAAAGGACATGAAGGCAGGTGGCCAGTCCTCTCCCTCTTCCTCACATGGTCTTCCCACTGACAGTGTACAGTCGGTGTACTCATCATAGCTGAGTTGGATAGGGGGCGCAGGTGTAGCAGAAACCATCAACACAACTTTCTTCCCTGTTGGGATTTGAACCCTAACCCTTTGGTTGACCACTAGACCCCTGCACACACCCCACAATGCTTTGTAGGTCTCAAAAAATGAATGCCTTTACCAATCGGCTACCATGCCCCGTGTTTCGAACCGTTACTCACATCCATCAGTGGATGAATGATCCCACATGATGGCTCCCTGAAGCTGTGTGCTCCACTGAGCATTCGATTGTAGAACTCCTCTTCTATGACTCAACTGACTCACGCTGCTCCATCCACAGGAGCCGGACTCAAAGTTGCAAGGGATGTCGACTGCAGAAAAATAATAGAACAATAAACAATAGATCCAATTACCCTAAATTACTTTTTAAGACAATGTAATTGTAATTTAAATACTCAGGCATTGACACAACACTGTAAACTGTAGCAGTAAAACTTCTACCTGCTACAGTTTGCCCCTTCCAAATACCCATAGATTAATGATTAATTAAGGGGTATTAATTAATACCCCTATTAATTAATAGGGGCAAACTGTAGCAGTAAAACTTCTACCTGCTACAGTTTGCCCCTTCCAAATACCCATAGATTAATCATTAATCTATGGGTATTTGGAAGGGGTAAACTGTAGCCGTAAAACTTCTCTTCATCCGAAACTGGACTATACTAATGCGGTAATATGGCCGCTATCATCCACATATGACACCATTGAGCTTTTTTCGACCTTTGGGACAGGCCTTTGAGATATATTCAGACTGTGTTGTGTCAATGCCTGAGTATTTAAATTACAATTACATTAATGGATCTAATTATAATCAAAGAAACTTGATCAACATTACTCATTACTTTCATACCAATGTTTATACAGTTCAAGATAATGTTGATAACAAATCATTTTAAATTATAGTTTATACTTTATAGCATGTTTTTGCTTTGGTCAGGATAACGCAGTTGACATAGGTGCATTCAGTTTTATTCTTCATTTCTTTGCATGAAATTTGATGTCTTCATCCGTCAGAGCAGTAGCTGTTTAGTGTTTAGCTGTTTAGTATTTAGCAATGTCATTCATAACCCTTACAGTCCGTTAAATGTCATAATGGCGCCCCATCAGCAAAGAATGCCATTGCTGTCGGTTCTTCTGACATGTGTGACAGATGCCCAAGGAACTTCTACATATCAGCATAAGAGAAGAGAGGATAGACTTGTTCCCTTATGAAATATCAATTTCCTTGATAATACAAACATATTACACATACGCTCGTATAAGCATTGCACAGCTATTCGACTATACATCACACATAGTCCCATAACTTATAGCTATCTACATATATAACGTACAATATACAACATGCAATGTCACTAATAAAAACACACTGTGTGTGTCAGTGTGTGTATGTGTGTGCCGCTTGCAACAGCTCAAGTGAGAGTACCCTGAGTTGAAATTGGTTGTTTGGGTTTTTTACCTTACTATACGACTGGAGTTAGACAGTAGAAGGCAGACTACGCAAATCAGAATTTAATCTTATGGCACCCTTGTCCCTTGTAACCATATGCAGAAATTTCCATTAAATGGTGTATATATATGTAAATATGTATTATAACGTTAGCAATCAAAACCAGCTCCATTACACACAGCTCAAATATATTCATATATTCATAAATATTCCTGTAATCTGCATAGATGGGTTGAATGGGAACTGTGTGGGTTAGTGCCGCCCTGTAATTAAAATGTCTCGGCTGAAAGAATCCACTGAATTTTCAGATTTCACCACAGCTCACTCAATCAGCATATAAAAAACCACCAAAAACGTTCAGCATATTTTTAGTTCATTGTTAGTAACCTTGCTATTATTATTATTACAAAGGTACAAAGAGTGGCAATCTGTTCCATAGGCGTACCAATGCATACCAGATGTAACTGCAGACTAGGTGGGGTACCAGCTGACTAGGAAGGGTAAGACAGAACAAGGGGCGTTGTTGACTCAGCCTAGGTAATGCACAACACTGTGAAGAAAATAGAACACCTGTCTAGGACGGAGCGACAGATAGACAGACACAGACAGACACAGACAGACACAGACAGACACAGACAGACACAGACAGACACAATCGCAGACAAAGAGACAGCAAAATGGTGTCATTTTGGGATATTATGGTTAGTCTGTTGGTTTAATGATTTGTCAACTCTTCAACAAAACAAATAAGAAAATGAATTACATCATCAATTACCAGATTGCCTGAAGAAGCTAGGGCATGAGTGAGTGAGTTAGTTAGTGAGTGAGTTAGTGAATTAGTGAGTTAGTGAATGAGTGAGTGAATTAGTGAGTGAGTTAGTTAGTGAGTGAGTGAATTAGTGTGGTTAGTGAGTGAGTGAGTTAGTGAATGAGTGAGTTAGTGAATGAGTGAGTTAGTGAATGAGTGAGTTAGTGAATGAGTGAGTTAGTGAATGAGTGAGTTAGTGAATGAGTGAGTGAGTTAGTGAGTGAGTTAGTGAATGAGTTAGTTATATAGTGAATGAGTGAGTATGTGAGTGAGTGAGTTAGTGTGTGAGTGAGTTAGTGAGTGAGTTAGTAAATGAGTGAGTTAGTGAATGAGTGAGTTAGTGAATGAGTGAGTTAGTGAGTGAGTTAGTGAATGAGTTAGTTATATAGTGAATGAGTGAGTATGTGAGTGAGTGAGTTAGTTAGTGTGTGAGTGAGTTAGTGAGTGAGTTAGTGAATGAGTGAGTTAGTGAATGAGTGAGTGAGTTAGTGAGTGAGTTAGTGAATGAGTTAGTTATATAGTGAATGAGTGAGTATGTGAGTGAGTGAGTTAGTTAGTGTGTGAGTGAGTTAGTGAGTGAGTTAGTAAATGAGTGAGTTAGTGAATGAGTGAGTGAGTGAGTGAGTGAGTGAGCGAGTGAACCAAATGCCCAGCTGATTGATGAGAAAAGTAAATGAGTTATAAATAAAATCAACAATCATTAACACAGTAACTCAATTAATGAATTAACAAGAGAATTAATTAATGAGTAAATGAATAAGTGTGTGACTCACTGATCGACAACAGACAAACACAAAGACAGACACAGAGACAGACACAGAGACAGACACAGAGACAGACACAGGGACAGACACAGGGACAGACACAGAGACAAAAACAGAGACAGATACAAAGACAGAGACAGACACAAAGACAAACACAGAGACATACAGACACATCGACACAGAATGACGGAAAAACTATCATAGTGACAAAAGTAATAATCAGATATCTGCCCGTCTTGATGAATGAGCGAAAGAATGATAAAAAAGATGAATGAATGAATGAAGGAATGAACACATGAATTATAGCTAATCAACTGAAACAATGACTGAATGAATAAATAATTGAACTACTGAATGAATGAATACCTGAATGATCGAAAACATTAAAACTAAGTGAATGCCTGAATATATAAATTACTGATAGATTTAATATATCACTGAATGAACATATAGAATGTATGAATAACTGATTGACTAACTAAATGAGTGACTGATTGACAATCCTAAATGAATGATTAACTGAACGAATAACTGCTTTAATGACCGACTGAATGAATAATTCGCTTAATTTATTAATGACTGGATGAATTAGTGACTGAATGACAGCTGTGGTACTAACCTCCAGAGCAGTTTCCCTCCAAGAGGCTGATGTCATCGATCGCCACCAACCCAGATCCGCTGCCTTCATGATCAGCTGAAAAGATCACTTGGATCAACGATCGTGGATCGACATAAACTTCT
The DNA here is from genome assembly GCA_959347315.1 of Bimastos eiseni. Classification (NCBI taxonomy): domain Eukaryota; kingdom Metazoa; phylum Annelida; class Clitellata; order Crassiclitellata; family Lumbricidae; genus Bimastos; species Bimastos eiseni. The sequence goes on along the minus strand of OY365811.1, from coordinate 36,906,319 downwards.
CCCATGGTCCACTTGCCACTTCTGGATCTGCGGCTCCATTCAGGGCGTGAGTAAGCCTGCTCTGGAGCCACAAAAACTGCCAGCGACGACGACTCTCCGATCATATAGTACCAGAACGTGAGGCAGTAAGAACTGTTGGAGGTCAACGCCCGTTGTGGACTGATTACTCGTGAGGCACTTTGATTCGTGTACAGAAAAGAGCCACCTGCAAAGAATCAGCTAAATTGTATTCTCGATCGTCATGATGCTTCTAATTAAGTATTGTGGAATAGTCTCCTCAAATATGTTGACGACAGTTACTTGTTGATTTCTGCTTCCTGAATCAACAACAAACTTTGTAAACCTGACCATATTTTGACATATGTGACGATTCTCGCATTTGTGATCTTAAATTAAACCATTTCATGTCCAGAGAAATGGTTGCTAGGTGACCGAGGTCAAAACCTATTGACCTCACCATTTCCATTCCTTGTATCAAGTGGACCCACGAGATGGTTTTTCTGAGTGTCATCATCTTTAATCGAGTGAGCTTTGAAGCACACATTGATAAAATTTGCTGCAATGCCTGGCAAATTTCAATCCATGTGCTGAGTATTCAAACTCAAACTTTACAGCCAAGTATTCAAACTCAAACTCACAACTGAGATTCAAACTCAAACTTTAAACTCAAACTCCCAACTGATATTCAAACTCAAAATTTACAGCTGAGATTCAAACTCGAACTTTACAGCTGAGATTCAAACTCAAACTTTACAGCTGAAATTCAAACTCAGACTTTACAGCTGAGATTCAAACTCAAACTTTACAGCTGAAATTCAAACTCAGACTTTACAGCTGAGATTCAAACTCAAACTGGATTTTGAAAATTAGAACGGCATCAGTTGAACTTATTAATGATTGATTGATTAATAAATTTAACTAGTCTTTATTTACCACTGCCATTGATTGATTAATAAATTTAACTAGTCTTTATTTACCACTGCCATTGGTGTGATCAACCAGTCTTGTACCATAATAATCGAGTCTTGCTGACAGCGTCCACCCGTCATGTGTCATCTCACAGAAATTCTGTTGTGACCTAAATAGTAGCATTGTAAATAAAAATTTTTACTGGATAAGAATCAGTTTAAAACAATAGACAAAACTTTTTGTTTGTTTAGTCCTTGATGATACTGATTTTGTGGTCCTTGAAAACAGATACAAAACCACACAAAACAAATTCTCAGACTATAATCATTGTTATTATGTTTCTGATCTCAATCATATTGAACCTCATCTACACAGCTGCTTATATAAACTCTGAAAATTGTTCCTGCTGTGGCTCCATTAAAATTTCCTTAATTAAATAATTAATAAACTAAATAAATTACTAAATAAATATCTTCATTACAATTTTTATATGAAAATCTATTGTACAAGCTAATAATTGCTAACTGCACCAAACAATTGTGTTAGTAAGTACTGCAAAACTGATTAAATTGTTCCTTTACCAGAAAGCAAAGAGATGACAACATAACTTATATAATATATTCGTTAGTAATGACATTTAACATCATACATGTATATAGCTAGCACAGGAGCACCTCTGAGTAGACAGTGCTATATCAATTTTCAATTTACGTTATCTATGGCATTAGGACCAAAAAATTAGAAATTCAGAATGCATAAAAACACCTACCCAACAGTTCCCGAAAAATCACAAGCCACAACGTTTTGACCTAATTGAACAAGAGAAAAATGAATTTTTAAATATTAGTTAGCTCCACAAATAAAAAACAAATTTCAAAACGTCTTAGTTAGAAACCACAGATCTAAAATCATTTTCTGCAGCTTGCAATCAACATCTCCAATTGTTTCAGAGCACCTCAGCACTTTGTGATTCGATTAAATATCAAATTGCTCAACATAAAAAGCTCACGTTATACGTGAGAAACGTTTACAGATAGATTGGTGAATGAAACTATTTGTGATCTACCTGCGCATCTGGCATGTGCATAATTCTCATCGGACCCATCTCCGCATTCATCCTGACCATTGCATAGGAGATTTTTAGCAATACATCGTCGGTTGAAACAGGTCCATGCATCACGTTGACAGGGAGCCCAGCTCACAGACAGATTACTCTCTGTGAAAAATGGAAAACATTACACAATATAACTTTTCAAGCATTCTACATTCCTAGTTCTCCAAATTCACAAACAAAACACTTCTTATAATCCAAACAAAACACTCCTTATAATCCAAACACTCCTAATTTGAGCAAATGCCTGCTCTGTCAAAGATCTCTTCTGGACTTCACATCTTGAATAAAAGCTCATCTTTTCCTGGACTCATTACTTTCCATTTCAGCTCTAAGCCTTTCCAAGCTTTTGACTTTCCTGCAGTGGATTTTGCAGGTGGCTCAATAAAGCACATATAGTTAATTAACAGTTAATTACTGACCTTGGAAGTCTTGTACATGATTCTGTTCAGTAGCAACCATACACTGATGCCGTGAGCATCATTACAGTAGCATAATAGAAGCGCTTAGATTAGAACAGACCCTAAATCTCATGCACTGTAGACGTTCTAAGATTAGACGAGATCCAAGTATTATGAACTGTAGAAGTTCTTAGATTAGAACAGATCCTATGCCTCCACAGAAGTTCTTTGATTAGAATAGGCCATAAAGTCTCATGCACTGTGGAAGTTCCAAAGATTACAAAAAAGTTTTATAATAGAAGTCTCGAAGTTCTTAGGTTATAACATATCTCAAAGTGCTAAGAAAACATAGACATGTATGCAGTGACATTTCTACCACAGAGAGCCAGAATCTGATGACGTACCTCTGCCTGGTGTCACTCCCAAGGAATCAAACACCTCGAAATTGGCATAGAATCCAGAACTGCTGATACTGTTGTCGCTGGTAAACGTCAGATCGAAAGACCCCGTTACGTTAATCGACCCTGAATAGCGAGAAACCACAGTGCACATAGTGTATCGGGCATTTCAAGGTGGATAACGATCTTGACTCAAACAAATTTATTACAAATTTAACTACCGGCAATAATTGATAACCCAATACAGAAGAAGAGTTGCTTAAGCTAGCCATGAGGACAAAATGTTCACGACTTCATTTTCCTAGCCTCGGCATATGAGGGCAAGTGGCCAGTCCTTGCCCTCGCCCACTCATCCTCCCACTGACAGTATATGGTCCGTGTTCTCATCATCGCAGAGTTGGCTAATGAATGAATAACGCAGATGGATCAGAACAAAATCTCTAACCAAATTTCTGCCCTGGTGAGGATTTGAGCCCCCAACTTATTGACTGACACTCGGACAGTCCAGTAGGTCTAAGCTAACCACTACGTCACTGAGCTCTAACAGCCAGCAATTGGTGACCACATCTAATTGCGTAAGAAGAGTAGAGACTTGAACGGCAGCGCAGGTCAAACATGATCCGTGTATTACTGGGGTTCTTTCCAATTTATAGCAGAAAAACATTCAACCAATTTAACTAGATATCTGCATTTGTAATTCGGCAGCGGTGTATCTGCGAAAACGCACAACTACCATTGCGGAAGATTTACATTCCTACAACGCAAATCATTAATCACACGATTTTACGGTCTGCGGCCCAGTCACCGCCATTTCTGCTCGCGGGTGGTCCACGACTTCTTATGGATTGTCTAACGGCTCCAATTGTTGGTTGTCTACAAAAGATTTCTCTACGGCATAATGGGCGAACCCACCCACTCAGCAAATCTAATGAAGCCCACAACAATAGCACCACCCATCTCCATTCCTCCCTCCCTCTGCCCACCCTTTCAAACTTGTTCTGTACCTCGTTCCATTTCTGCTTCCTCTGTCCGTCTCCCTCTGCTCTTCCCTCCTTCCTTTTCTTCCCTGACCCTGTCCCTCTGCGACACTTCCCTTCTTTAGTTGTCTCCCTCTTACTATCTCTCACTGTCTCTTCTTCCCTCCCTTCCTCGCTCCTCCAACCATTCCCACCTCCGTTCTGCTATCTCTCGGTCTCATTCCTCCTTGCCTCAGTCGATTAGAGAACTGTGGACTCTCTGTCCCCAGAAAGCGTGAAGTCTACACCACGCCAACTGTGATTTATTTGTGAGCTCTTGAAGGATCCTGACATCTTTTGACAAAGTGCTACCAACGCCATTCACATAAACAAGACAGACCATTGTGCAGAGGACACTTAAAACCTTGTTTAAAATTTCTAATCCAGACTCACAGATTTCAGACGGGCGCCGACAAAAAAGGGTAAAACCAACTGTCAACAGAGACACACAAACACACTCACGATGACGCCAACGAGTGAGACAAAGAAGCGGACAAAGAAACACAATAGAACAGCACTCGCAATATCCATCTGTGTGTCCGACACTGACTGCATTGCCTTATAGAACACAAAAGGTGCTACATAAATTATTATATATTTTACATTATATGTATTTCACTCATATTTACCCACATACATACATATTTACATATATATACACATAGGTATATTATACATAGACACAGACATACATAATTATATACATACATACACACACACACACATACATTCATACATACATAATGACTTAGACAGCCAATTCCCAAGTCCTTAGCTGGCCTTATGAGGACACAAAACACCCTCCATAGTTTTTACCAACCCCAACCATTAACCCTTGTGGCTATGTCACCCAACACAACCCAATTTGGGATTAGTCAAGTTTCTAGGTCAATGAGGTCATGACCTGTGATAAAAACGACTGATCATGTGACTCACTCCAGAGAAAGCAAGGGTAGGATGAAACCCAACCAACTTTCTGCCTTCCTCAAAGTTTTTAACTCTAATTGACTAAGTCGTAAGCAATGGCTCTATGTACATACAAATGTAAACGTGAATTTATAAAAACACACACACACATGTGACCATACAGACATATACACAAGCACGCACAAACATACAGGTGCACATATACAAAAACATACAACATACATACATACATAAATACATACACCACGTACACATATATGCACACAAATATGTATACACCCACACATCTACACAGTGTACAAACACACCCACAGATTGCACCCACACCCACCCACCCCCACACACACACACACACGTGCACACACGCGCATCTATGCACATGCGTGATGTTACATTCAACTCAGTTCAACAAAGATTTTCAAACTGTTTCCAATGCACTTCTCTAGAACCGTCAGACTTTCAGTATCTCTGACAGACACTTATAACATGCTGCATAAGCATTATGGTATACAAATGCATGTAATGCATACATATGTACAAAAATACATGCACTCATACATGACTCATACATGACACATAAACATATATATATATATATATATATATATATATACACACACACACACATATGTGTGTGTGGCACGGTGGCCGATCGGTTAGGAAGGTCAGCCCGTAATGTTCAGTGTGCGCCGAGCGAGCGGGTTCGACCTTTGTCCGAGGCACCAGTCGCTGTGTATAGGGAACTTGAGCAAGTCCTTCGCCCATAATTGCTCTGCAGTACAACTGCAATTGCCAGTTAAGGTGTGTGTGTGCACTTATGAGGGAAAGATGTTGAAAGAAGGGCAATATCAAATAAACGGTAATAAAATAAATAAATAAATATGTATGTTACACGCAATGTCTGGAACCGGGGATTTTGTAAAACCCTAACCATACACTAACCCTAACACTATGCCTAACCCTAAATTTGGGGATTTAACAAATTGCCTAGTTTCAAACATTGCCTGTGAGGCTGTGACATACACACACACACACACACAGTGTTACACACACACACACACATGTGTATATATATATATATATATATATATACAATCATACAAACATCTATACAAGGAGTGGGAGATACACAGCAGATGCCCTGAAACGGATCAAGTGTCAGAGGAGTGGCTGAGTGCTAATGAATCTGCCTTTCAACTCAGTGTCCATGGTTCAAATCATACAACACCAGTCTTATTACCTGAAACTGGGAGCTCATGAACCTCTATAATTCCTACCTTTGAACTTTGACCTCACATGGAAACATCTGTGATTGGCTAGGGTTATGTGAAATACGTTTGATTACAAAATTGCTGTGCCCCATAATAATTGATTCTCGCCCCCTTCTGACCAGGGTTCACTTAGCCACAGGCTGCTATATGTACCCTGTTTATATAGCTCCTCTGTAACTGATATGCTGTCGGACTCTTATTAAGTTATCACTCCTTCCTCTCTAGTTTTTCTTGTACACCTTCAGCGTTATATACCTGTAGCTAATTAACTAAATCAATGAACATAATAATGATAATGATGTTTATCCGTGCATACACATTATTACATCTGAGAATCTGAGATGGTATCCAGTGCCTTTGAAAGGTGTCAAAAGGGCTCCATATAAAAGAACAGACACACACAGGCATGCACAGCTACATCCATCAATACAGACAAACATTCAAACAAATATGCAAACATGCACGTGTCACGCACATACATACATACATACAAATATACAGACATGCATAAAATACATATATATATATATATAAATACTTAAAATCACACACGCATAAAAATATATACATGCACACACATACATACAAATATACATACAGGTATTCCAATATACATGCATAAAAATACAGATACATGAATACATATATAAATACAAATATAGGTGCACCCATACATATCCCTCTGCTGACCTGTTCCTCTTACTACCAACTGAGACGTCTTCAGGAGATCAATGTCTTCCAGTGTTTACGATGGTCCATGGTTTATTGGTCCATGCCACTGTGTGTACACTGTACACGCATTCAGTATTGTAAGTCGTTACTAGGGCTCGGTTGCCCTCTCTATAATATGTCTTATATACGGCAACCAAATCTCCACTTACATGATCAATGATCTACGCTGGAACTCTTTTTTTCCTCAATCAAATATTATAGGGTCTTGCTTCTGGTTGGTAAGTCTCAGCAGTAGGGATGGACCGAGTTTGAATTTCTTGTCGTGTCCGAGTACCGAGTTTTACGAGTTGAATGGGTCCAAATCCGAGTTTCCAATATTTAAAAAGTCTCATTCTCTTGATGCTTAGATTGGCAGTTTGCACAACTTTAATGAATTATATAGTTTTGCCTTAGTTAGCACTATAGAAAGTAATAATTTGTAGGCACTAACAGATGCAGCATTTGCGTTTTTAGTTAGGTCGATTGTGGTTTTGTATATAGAAATATCAGTATTTTGTACTTTTAGCTACGTCAACTGTCGCTTAGTAAATATAAAAAAATCCGATTTTCGTTTTCAAAACAAAAAATCGAAAACATTAATACTTGGCTCCATTGTTTGCCCAAGTCCTAGTTTTGCCGAGTAACAAGAAAATTGGACCGAGCCGAGTTCCGAACAGAGTTTTGGCTCATCCCTACTCATCAGCATTTATACTTTATAGCCTAGTTATCTCTGTGTGACTTGATGTGTAAGCCTCTCTCTGCTCGTTCCTTTCAGGCTCTCACCCTCTTTTCCCTACTCACTCACTTGATATTCTCGTACCTCGGTTGCGAACCTCTTTATCCCAGCGCCAGGCTTTGCTGTTGTGGATACCTCGCTATGGAACGACCTTTCCTCTGCAGCTGTCCCGAGTAGGATTCTCGTGGGATCTCACCCTGCATCTCTTCGTTGATTAAGGACTTTCCTTCTCATGGACTGGCCATGCTGAGAAGACCTTTGCTGCAAGAGGCGCTTTATAAATGTTCATTTAATAATAATAATAATGATCAAGGAACCTCCAGGACTTTCACGAACGGATGGCAAAAGACCAGACGGCTTGACACTGACACCATGGCGAGGGGGGCGTAGGCTCGTATGGGACGCCAATATAACAGACACGGTTGCTCCATCCTACATCCAGGCGACGGCTGCTGCGACAGAGGCAGCAGCGGAAATGGCGGCCACAAGAAAGAATGCGAAATACGTCCACCTGCTGACCAACCATCATTTTGTACCAGTGGCTTTTGAGACCCTAGGCCCAATTAACATCAATGGACTAGACTTTATTAAGGATCTGGGTAAACGTTTAACACTAAGCACTGGAGATATTTGCCCTGCCACACATTGCCGAGTGAGTTGCCGTTCCGGAAAACCATCACATCTCCGGATATTGTTTGTATCGCCTGAGGGATTATTAATACCTCGGGCACTAAAACAAAATATAATAATAATAATAATAATAATAATAATAATTATAATAGTAATAATAATAACAACAATAATAATAATAATTATAACAATAAAAATAGCGAAAATAATAAAAATGAAAATAATAACAACAATAATAATTAAAATAAAATAATAATAATAATAATAACAACAAAAAGAAAATAATAATAATCATTTTCCTACTCTTATTAGGCCTAATATTCTAGTCCCTGAGCGATCATGTACGCCTATAGTCGACCTCGGGCAAAAAAATAATAATAGGCCTAATAACAATTTGTGACAGGTTTATTCCATCAATAAAACCATCTGCGACGAAAACTAGCCATTCCAGAAAAAACCTCTAATTCTTTAAATCCCGAGGGATCGTACGTACCTCGGAAAAAATAATAATAATAACAGTACAAACGTATACAGTGTAGGGCAGAGCATGGCATGCCATCGGACGGCAGTGGCTCTAAACATAGTGATAGGGGATTGGTCGACAGGATAATGATCGGCTTCAACATAGAAAGCCACTTATACGGTAACCACAGCAGATCTGAGTCACTTGGTAATTGCATTAACCCTGCCTGCTGCTGCTGCCGTGACATGACCCGCGTTCTGCCCCAGGAAAATCCTGCCCTGTCTGCTTCAATAGCCGGTATTTATCCAGCCACATGCGAGTTCACCTGGCGCCGTTCTATAGATCGCTATATCGTGACCACCTGCGAAGATCGAGGAATAAAAACGAACGACAGACGGAGTGGGTGGAATTGTAAAAAAGGTGTATCGATTGCCCCCAAAATACGGACGGGCGCGTCGTGACGAACCGGTACGCTGCTTAATGATATTCAAAACCATGCAGATTTATTCGTCTCGACGACTTCTGTGTGATCGGCGCATGCGAAGTGGCACTTTGATCGAAACCCCCGACTCCGATTAAAAACACTTATCATCAGATTAGAAACGATGGATCACGATGATCTAATTCTCAAATGTGACTGTCACCAAACGAAGCGTTGAAGAGGTACAAATAACGGAGCACAAGAATGATGACGTCATTATTTTCTGTTCGCATTCAATGTAAATGCTTTGCATTACTCAACAAGCAATCAGTTGGTTCGCGCGTAATCCATACATCTTTGTGTCTGCAGTTCAAATCATGGTGCAGGCAAGAAGCCGAGAATTTATGTGGAGTCACATAAGTTTATCTGTGGAAGCCATTAAAGTTAGGTAAATAAACGTACCAGCAGCATAAACGTACCTGCTGGTACAGATACGGTGTGCATGTATGTATGTATATATGTACAAATTTATTATATATACATATAATATATATATATATAATATATATATATATAATACATATATATAATATATATATATATATATGACTGTACTTAGGAATGTGTTTTTCCTTGTCTATGCTGGTGTTCCTGTGAAAACACTATTTCTCTTATCTTCATCCAAGCTCCATTCTCTTTCTTTGGCAAGACACACCTGTTTTATTTCCTCAGACAATCTTGACTATACAGTATTTTGCAAAGGATGTTAAAATATTCTAAGAAACAGATATATAAAAAATTGCATACATACAAATGTATACACATCATATGTATGTATGTAAGCATATCTATGTATGTTCAGAATAATATTTATGCATGTGTGTATGCATGTATGTATGAATGCATGCTTGTATCTCTGGTACATAGGACCCTACCTGGCTGGAACCTGTCCCTTTAGGGTTCCATATTAACCTAATGAAGTTACATAAAATTCTTTTTAAAATTTTAAGTACTTGACTCTAGTGTTTTCTTATGCAAATCATGATACCAAAAATATTTCAACTGTTTGCAAATCATGATCATTTGGGTAAAAAACCTGATTGATTGATTGACTGATTGATTGATTGTATGTAAGTAGTCAACAGCAAAGACTCCGAATCTGTACTTTGAGCACCTCCGATATTGAGTAGTGCTAAATATATTTTCCATCACAATTACAATTGTACTTACAGCATAAATTGTTGGACCAGATGTTCGAAAGCGGGGTCCTCCGGTCCTCGAGACCATACTGCCACAGACCATTGCCACAGTACTTCAACGCATTTGGAATTCCAACAGACAGGTAATCGAACGAACAATATGGCGAAGAGGTTTCGAGCGAGAAGCGATAAAACGTGAAGCAGATTGTCTTTACGCTGTCTGGTGCTACGTCCAGGTAGATGCGGTAGTTACAGGTGAGGTTGTAACTATAGTCGAAGGGAAAGTTGTAGCTCTTGATGACCCCGGAGTTCTGTCGACCCAGGAAAGACCGACTGCAGTCGTCTGGTGAAACTGGAAAAAGAAATTACGCATTTTGGGCAATTGGATACAGCGGGAATGCGGAGGCATTGCAGTATGTTCTGTGCCTTGTGGCCGGAGGGTGGTAGGTTTGAATCAACCTCTAGCCACTGTGTAGTGACCCTGGACAAGTTGCCCACCCATGATAATTGTCTTTGATTAAGGTCACGGGAAACTATCTCATTCATCTCATCCTCTGGTGGCATAAAAGCAAATAGACCTGCCTTTGGGCAGAGAACCCTTCATCATCATCATCATCATCATCATCGTCATCATCACCAGCACCATCATCATCACCGTCGTCGTCGCCGCCGTCGTCGTCGTCGTCATCATCATCATCATCATTATGGGATAAAACTGAATCTTTCTAATTTCAGAAAAGGTGCTGCATGATTTGTCCTATTATAAAATAAACCAAGCCCCATTTAACGGATCCATTTGAAACATCCTGGGGCAATTAGGGGCCACCCCTGCAGGAAGCAACACCCAGTGAGGCATCCTAGGTGGCTTTACGGTGGACACCGCAAGAGGGCTCATTCAAAGGATTGTATCGTTCCTCAGTATTTGTTGGAATCGGCTTTCTAAGGGGGTGACATGCAATTAACATCCTCTGGCCCAAAGCACTCTATTGAAGATACCCCTTACAAGCACTTGGTCAAATGAAACTCTGTCAGAAACTTCTAACTCTAATACCCTAAATGGGTTAAGAACGAACGCCAACGTTCTCCAGCCAAATTGGGGCATTCCTTTATCAGCCCCCAGATGATTGCCCTAATGGTCTAAGAGTTTCAAAGCCCTTAAATACCTGTCCAATTACCTTTCGAGGTACATCAATAATAAATCTTTTGAACCAGCAACATAGTACCTTGAGGTAAAGAATAATTATATCATAGTCAGAGTAGAAGTAACTCAAATTAAGATTGTGTCGCCCTCCTTTATCCAGGCTTGGGACTGCCAGAGTGGGTAGCTACGGCAAAGTTGGAAGTTGGAAGAAGCTGTTTCCGATTTTTAGCATGGAATTTACCACCATTGATCTTCGGAAGGCAGCTGTCAATCAATGGCCTGAAACCGACTGACAAGATAGCAAACGTGGAAATGTCGGCAGAGACCGAGGAACGTACCAGAACATACCCAACCACCGACAACTGCCCAACCACAGAGGAATCACAGTTAGCTGCTATCTAACGACACTGTGTCAAAAGAAGTGATTGATATCGCCCTCCTCCTTTCTCCAACTTGGAACTGGCACTACCAGTCTTGGGATTTGAACTACAAGTACGAAGATTAACGTCTTCTTCTTCCTTACTCCAAGCTTGAGACTGGTACTATCAGGTTCGGGCATTGGGGTAGCCAAAAGGACGTCAAAATGGATACCTGTTGTATATAGGGGCATGTGACTTTCGTGTTGGTATCTGCGGGTCGCATGAAAAGAACGATTGTGTTACGCGGACAAATGCGACGTCTTCAATCGGTGGGGTGTTTTATTGAGGTCTGGGCTGTCACGGGGTTTCAATTGGTCCCACGCGAGCCAGAGATTTATGACTGTTTTAGCCGTACCGGCCCCACCATTCACACGATCGCTCTCTTTCCTCTGGGGAAATGACAGCGCACTCGAGATCTGAAAAGTCCCAAATGGAACTAATTGCCAGTTCAATGATTTTATTATCATAGCGCAAGTTGTATCTTTCGTATCCAAAGAACGACACGATCACTAAGTAAAGGCGAACAGAAGTAGCCGTAAGAGGAATGCTTACAATCATCATGGGACCGGAAAGACTGAGGAGTGCTGGACAAATAACGTTGGTCAGGAACCACTTTACAGGCCCAACCTAATTGCCAGATAATAGACGTGTGCAAACAAAACCCTATTAGTGTCTTCCGGAAGATTTCAAGGGTTGTCTGTGTGAGGGCAAGACAAGGCATGATTCACTGTGTGTCATCCATTGCCAAGCACTTCCCAAGTCTTTTATGAACATCCGTACAGGCGCTATATAAAGGGCCTGATAAAGGGCCACACTATGAATAAGTGCTGTAGAAATATTATACCATAATCATAAAATATCTAAGGTCTACACTCTACTCTGCGGGTCAGTCAGGAAAAGGAATCATCAGCCATCAGCTAACGAAACAAGAGTAAGACAGATGAAACAAGTGACTCGCTGTCTGCCTGTCTGTCTGTGTCTTTATCTCTGTGTCTCAATCACTGTCGGATCCTTCTCCACAGCTCTTATATATAGTCCATGGTATCTAGGTCAACCGGTCAATCCTCCAATCTTCCTGTGCAATGAAGCGCAAGAATTGAAAAATCAGCTTCCAGTTAGGCTACGACCGAAATGAGTCATCTCTCATACATACTGATTATTCTTCCCACACTAATTAAGAAAATCAACTTGCTGATTAAAATAAGTTCATTATACAGCATGGTCGGTAATGAGCTAATTCTTGCATACTTTACAACGTCACTTGTTATCACAGGTAGTTTCAAAGTTGTTGAGGTTATTTTAAACGAGTTTTAATAGACTCGTTTAAAATAACCTCAACTACTTTGAAACGTGAACACTTTTAGCCTTCTGAAAAGAGAAGGCCATAAAGCGGTTGTGGACATTCACCCCACCTTCCAATCACATAATTTATTAGACTTAGTTGTTGGCTCAAAAACATAATAAACACCGCAATAGTACAAAAGAAACTCTCAGAGTCCAGCTCTGATATGACTTTGTTGCAATGGGATCAAATTGCGGTCGCACTTCTCTACACAATCACATTCTGAAATAACACTGTCCTTTAAATGAAACCAGCCTGGTCCGCACGCTGGTCGTAACGAGGAGATCAGACTACACAGGAAAACCATCTGAAAATATAGCCTTTAAGTTTTATCTGAACTTGAACAACATTAGTGAACTTGCAGATTATACAGAAATATGCATCAAATACCAGAGCCCCTACCATATTGTGGGAAACCTCATTTTATGTATTTAATTAACACATTATGTTACAACATTATTAAAAAATTCTGGAGTTAAATTATGCTAATGAAACATGTTTCCTCAGGTGTCATAATAAGTCACTAAAATCCCAAAAGACCTGTGCTTGATTGATGATCAAAGGCAACAGGACCTGGACCTTTTAGGTGAGCCACAATGCAGAATAGTTACGGGCTCTCTTGCATTTTAAACAATGCACCTGCTACTAAAAAATGGAATCCACTGCCACTCTTTCCTCGTAGCTCAAATTGTTGTTCACAAGAAGATTTTTGTCAAAGAGTAGTTTCTGTTAAGCGACACTGTGTGATAACTAAGATCATTAGCGTCTCCTTCCTCCTTTATCCAGGCTTGGGACTGGCACTGCCAGGGTGTAAACAGTAGCGGAGTTTCGTCAAGGAATAAATCATCTTCGCTAGTCGTTATAGGAACCAGTACGGTGTCATTGTATATATTTAATTCACTTGGTAAAGATTTCCACAGTGACTCAGTCTACTGTCATATATCACCGCGGCCCCTAGAACCACTTATACTGGAACCAGGAATGAATGATTTTAATTAGGCGTGGAATCTACCAGGATTTCAAGCACATTTGCTGACATTCACAAGGCCTTATCAGCTGGCATCGGCTACAAAGACTGCATTCTTCACACGGATACATTCGGCAAAATAAACCGTGCCTCTATTGCCGACAAACACGCATGCGCTTTCAACCAACCGTCACTGGGCGACCAAACACAGGGTAACTTTACCAGTCGTACCAACAAAACCAACCCTCCCCTACCCAACACTACCCACAACTCCCCACCAAAGGATATCCAACCTCCAAACACGCGATTTAACATCAGCCTGAAAATCTACAGCAAATTCCAAAGCGGTCGGGGCCAATGTTTGTTCGTGACAAGACTTCTAATCGGCAACAACGCTCAAGAAAATCCATGTTAAACACTAAAAGTTTGGTTTTCAATCGAGTCCGAAGAGAAATGTAAATAATGTTACGTGCTGCTTGTTAATAGCTGCTCTCTTAGTCAGTACCGGGTATATTTACAGGCTACTGTAAAAAGATATGAGACCACGGCCCACGTTAATATCCATTAAACAGTGTAATGCGAATTTAAATTTACATGGCTTATGCCACTCTCTCTGTCTCTGTCTGTCTCTCTGTCTGTCTCTCTGTATCTCTCTCTCTCTCTCTCTCTCTCTCTCTCTCTCTCTCTCTCTCTCTCTCTCTCTCTCTCTCTCTCTCTCTCTCTCTCTTCGTGTATCTTTTCCTCTCTCTTTGTGTGATTATTGTATGAAACATTTTCCAAGCAGTGTGTAGGTTTAAATCCGCTTGTCTGTCAAGCGCCTGTCTTGCCAACACCCGTATCTCTTCTACAATTATGCAATGTGATGTGATGTCGCACTGCAAACTAACACTTATATAGCACCTATATTTAGCTGTCTCTCTCTCATTCTGAGCATTGTCATCATCATCTTGTCTTCATCATCATAATATTACCATTAGCATAATAAACTGATTATTCACTAGCTCTCCATCTAGTTTTGTTCCTGCCTCAATGTTGCTTAGGCTGAGTGTAATTTCTGCTTCAAATGCCCCGAAAAAGGTACATTAATAAGAATGCATCATTTTCATACTTCTGTTTGCACTTGGAATTATGTGGTACGGTCTTATGTGAGCACTTGTAAAAGGCTCTGGAACTGCTCACCAATATTATTACCTTACCAAACCAAATCAGAGTCACGTGTTGCCCATTACCCTTGCCCCACTTTCCTAACTTACCATTGATTACTTTACAACCTCATCTGCAGCAAGTAGACTGTTCTAGGCGGCAGAGTGATTGTCATGCTCCGTGGGGTGTGCATTGATAATGTCACTTAAATGGTTTTATAGATATCCTGATCAAAGACAACAAAATAATGTTGTTTTGTCCAAGGCATAACTTTGCAATCCCACAGAGCTCTATTTTGGACCCACTGTTGCTTTACTCTATATTAATGACACTTCAAACTCATCACCACAGGTGCAAAGTCTACTTCAATAAATCACTCGACTCCATTCTGGTTTAGGGCTAACAGACAATTCGTTAATCTAAAAAAAATCAACACTCTTACTTTCTGATCTCATCAATAGAGTAATGCTCCAACAATATTTCAAAACTCTTTCGTCGATTGTAATTGTATTTCTATACTTCTGCATATTGTGCTACTTGATAATTTTTTATTGGCTGTCTAACAATAAATAGAACTGAACTGACTAACACGGTACTGTCGAATGTTACCAGGTTAGACACGCATCTCCCAAAGTCATTGGAGAAGTTCCCCCATCTTCCACCAACCCATATTTAACCCATATTTAACCCATATTTAACCCATATTTAACCCATATTTAACCCATATTTAACCCAAATTTAACAAACATCTTCTAATTTATGAATTCCACCCCAATTGAAGCAATCTCTCTCAATGTTTACATAAATCCAACAGCATACTAACTCTCCTGCAAACACCTTCAAGGCCACACAAAATAGTATAACATGTGCTAATTGTAACTGCATAACATATGCATACAAGGACCATGTCGTTGGTTTATGTTGGGTCTTCTTAACTTCTTAGAAAATCAATTTGAGGCAAGATGAGGTGCTAAGTAAATCAGTGATACCTATGTCATCCATTAACATTAGTCAGTTGCAGTGCAGTTCATAGGATAAACAGTAGCTCTCAGCAGTTGGACAACCACTGTACAACAATTGGACAACCACTGTACAACAGCTGGACAACAACTGGACAACCACTGTACAACAACTGGACAACCACTGTGTACAACAATTGGACAACCACTGTACAACAACTGGACAACCATTGGACAACCACTTTACAACTGGACAACCACTGTACAACAATTGGACAACCACTGTACAACAATTGGACAACCACTGTACAACAATTGGACAACCATTGAAGACCTGTTTCAACCAAAGCATCCAACCACCAGACAACTAATGAACAACAACAACTAGAAAAGCATAATTAACAGATTCCAGTATGAAATAATTATCAGCCTTGAACACATTTCCTGGATCAAAACTTTCATGAAAAACCATCACAGTAACAATGAGCCACATTTTATCCCAAATTAGTCCTCATTTCTTATACATGATCGGTGACTGGGGATGGAGGTTGGCTTGAGTAGAAGAGCTTCATGCACTATGCAATCAGGGCTGCAAACATGTTGGTTTTCGGTTATTTGGTTTTCTAAAATATTTTTATTTAATTTACTAATATTACTTTTGTATTACTAATTATTGATTTCAGTCCGAAATCAAGCTAAATTAACTATAAAAACGAGTTGAAGCTCATTTTCATGCTGTATTTGACGCATTTTTTAGAAAAACTGTTGTGACAAAATCTGAAGGAACACTAAAAACCAAAAAAACAAATAAAACAAAAAATCCCCAAAAAACAAGAAAAACAACTCTTTATTTTTTAAATCTTGGTTTTTTGCATCCCTGTATGAAATTGACCTGGAGGAAAATGTTGCTGCACCATAGGTTGCAACTGCATTACTTATGTAACATGCTACAGCACACACGCACACACGTCGTGTACAATACGAGATGTTTTACCAAAACAGGTAAATATCTAAATAACCAGGTTATAAATAACCGCACACACGTTACGTAACGAGAAAGTAAAAGTTACAGTTCCTTGTTCACAGTCTTTCGCGTTCCTATCAATCGAGGAATTCTATGATTCCATGCCACAGTGGCACTGACTAGTGCAGACTCTGAAGCCTTCGCGACTCTCGGACAACGTTAAGACTTTTCAATTCACCAAAACACTACAATCGAATACGTTAAAGGGTATATTAGCGCTTACCATACTGTCCAAACGAGACGAAAGTCTCTGTGATCAGAACGACGACAGAGAAATAATAAAATCTCATCGTAACAACGCTATCACCTATCGCTATCATTCGCGCTCTCTATCGCTACCTTCTATTATTATTTCTCTGTCAACGATTCCAACAGGTTGCTGATCCAGGGCTATTTAAATATGTCAACTCCGCCTATTATAGTCTACAGCCAATAGAATCTAGGCATGCTTGTTTAAGACAGCGATCTGCTGGCGATCTCAGACGCGTCCAGGTTACAGCCCAGCTTTTGTTGCTTGAATAAATAGGTCAACACCGCCTTCCTCCATCTGTTGCCTGGATGTTGAAACAATGCTAGTCTTTACATAGCCACCGCAGTAAGACTCGACCCTGCATATTAAAAAAAGAGTAATATTACTAATGTTCTTGACAACTGTTGCCTGTTTGAATGGGCTCCTTTAAGACCGTTGTTGCAAAGCCGATAAAAAGTAGCAGACTATGACCCTAAAGTTATAGCACTTGATTAAAATATTTTAAAATTAATCATCCTCTTACCTCTGTCGTGATCGAGGCAGATCGGAATACACATGCACAGAAGTGCACGGAACCTACGGTGTAGCGGTGTAACCGATGTAGGCAGTGGCACAAACCTAATCCACTAGAAACTTGAGTATTTTACACTTTGTTAATAACTATATCAACTCATAATTATTAATAAAATTGACATTCAAATAGCTTAGTAACCGGGGCCGTACCGAGGGCGGTGCCAGCGGTGCCGTGGCACCGGGCGCAAATATAGAACGGGCGCAAATTTCAGGATGGAATAACTTTAATTATTCCATAAATTCATTCTTCTTGAAAATGTGGGAGAGCCAGGTTAGGACCCAATGTTAGGCACAGAGGGCAATCATAGCTTGGTACGGCTCTGTTAGTAACGCGTTCGTGCATGTACGTATGTACGCGTATGTACGTATGTATGTACGCATGTATGTACATGGATATATGTATGTACGTATATATGGTTTGTATGTGTGCATGTTTGTATGTATATGCTATGTATGTATATCTGAATGCATATACACAAGAGCGTCAAGATGGCAGCTCCTTAACCTCGAGTTTAAAACCGTAAGCGCAATCTATGGATTTTTTATTTACGATAGTCATCGGAAAAAAGACGACAATTGCATGTAATTATATTAGACTGGAAAGTCTCAATATGACGTCATCTGACAACTTTGAACGCAGTCCTCTATCGGACAGGAATGCTTCGCACTTTCACATTCTGTTTGCATAACAAAATAGTTGCATAATGGGAATTCCGGAACTATTCCGGAATTTTACCTAAAAAATCCAGAAATTCCGAAAAAATAAATATGGTCCAGATTTGCAATCATGATAATTTTCGCATAAAACAACTTTGAAATGATGGAATTTAACCCAGCAGGTATAGGAAAATTTCGTTGTATTGCTTTTCAAAAGACCAGAAGCCCTTGCGATTTTACCAGCATGCATTACGCGCCCTACAATCGCGCTGCGCCAAGCCAATTTCTTTTAAGTGGGCCATCTTCCTCCCTGTTACAATCTTTGGTCTGTGTTTAAATGCTTGTCGGAAAAGAAGATGGCCGCATCATTTCAAAATAAACTTAACGAATTGGAGGCTCGCTATAAAGCGGAAAGCGAGGCCAAAATGAGGGAGAATATCCCAAGAGATATAAACCTTGGCTCTCCTCTTCCAAGACGTCCTAAACCCTGTGAGTTTTATAAGTCACATCTCGTGGTTGTTTACGCGATAAATTTATTTGGCGCGATACAGAGAACTGATTTTGTAGCGCCTTTTGTATGAATAAGTTTTGTCGTTTTCTCAGTCGCTCACAGCATTATTATTATTATTATTATTATTATTATTATTATTATTATTATTATTATTATTAAACGGACGGTTTCTACAGCGCCGTAACGCAGCCATGCCGATACAAAGGCGCTTTACAATGCTTTACAGCATTTAAGGGCGCTTTACAGGATGTTAAAGATATATCTCGAAGAATTCTATGGACAAACGCGTAAATTACTTGTTAAAATCTGATTTAGGTTGACTTGAGGCGGGTCTCAGATTCGATCGTTTCAATGATACATCTTTTACAGGGTTGATCATATGTAAGTACACACGAGAAGTTATTGGGCAAATCAGAAGAACCTGGATCGCCTAGTCGCGGGTATACACGGGCGTTTGTATTTTTTACCCACATACCATATCGTATTATCCCTTGATTTGTGATGTCCATAATTTTTTTGTCGAAATTGCAGTTTGAGGCTATATTTTCCACAGTGCATATTTTCCACGACAGCATGGACTATATATGCATGCAGGTATCGTGCTTGTCATATTCCTTCCAGTGTTGGGCACGAGACCAAGACCGAGAGGTCCAAGACCAAGTGGTCCGGGTCCAAGACCGGGTGGTCCGAGACCAAGACCGATGCTCTTTTTTAATAAACAATTCAATTTATTAAGACGCTAGAACGGAATACCACGCTTAAAAATAAATTTTATTGCTGAAGAATACTAATCTTAATTGTGGTAAAAATCAGTTTTACCGGCCAGTGTGAACTTTTGCGGGTTCAGCTCTTGGCTTCGGTCTGAGAATATCACACTATAAATTACTTACAGTATGATAGGTAAATACTTTCAGACATCTGAACAAGTAGATTAACATTCCTTTTGAATGATGTAGGCCTACTTGTACTCAGAATTGTAGGTTAATAGTGATTACACGTGGCCAGCAACATAATTATTAGATTGTTCCAAAACCTTGAAATTTGTGAAAGCAAATTTTGAAATGGCTGGTTCCTTTACAAATGCATTTTTGCCCACAGTAGCATGTATATATAGATGATCAACATGTCATAAATCATCGATAACAATCACGTAGGGCCTAAACGCCGGTGTCTCTAATCGAAAATAACCAACAAATATAAAAGAAATTGCTCTGATACGGCAAATGACCAATAATGCTAACCTAAGACGGAGACCAATCCGAAGACTGTTCTTTTAAGACCAAGACCGACGCATTCGAGACCAAGACATAGATCGCAGTTTTCCGGTCTCGAAACCGTCTCAAGACTAAGACCGCGGTCTCGAGACCACATCGCTGATTCCTTCATAGGAATGAGTGGAAGCAAAACAAAGGGGGGGAGTAACCTTCGTATATGTCTAAAACGACACTAACCCTAAACGACTCTCACAATGCCTAAACTGACCCTAACCGACCCTCGTGATGCAACAGGTAAGAGCGTTTGAGAGAGTACGCCGCCATTAATACTCCTCAGCCTTGAAAAAAGATACTAAATATATGTTTTAGAGAAATACCCCCCAAACTGCGATTTCGCCATTTCCTTATGTCTTTGGCCATGGTGCACAAGAACTAGATTCTGATATTAGTTTAACTGTATGTTGTCATTGTCTTTGCATTTTTGCAGTTGGTGACCTCAGCTTTACAAAGCCTTGTTCTCCGTTTGCGGGTGGTATGTTGCCGGGATCAGTGGCGCTTCCAGTTCATGAGTCGAGTCCAACATGGTTGGAGCAAAGCACAACACCGACTCCAATAGCATCTCCCGCTCCGACGACGCCAGTCATGTTCATGAGGAAGTCATCTTTGACACCCCAGAGCCAACCCCGATCGCTCATCTCCCCGAATATGCGCGACCTGAGTCTGTTCAGTCCAACCTGTCGCAGCCAGGGCTCAAGTTCGCCAAGTCCACGCTGCACGACCGAGGAAGCTTCACCTTCTCGGACTCTGCTTGACTTCAAGGCCTTGTCCACAAGTCCGAGTCCAGGTGCCAGTGGGGGTGAGTGGCAATGGAGGTCTGGGTCAACGAGCAGCCCGAGCCCGGTCGAGCACAGTTTTGGCACGCCGTCACGGATTGGCTCTTTTGGGAATCTGGGAGGATTTCAACTCAATGGACAGCCACGAAGGCGTCATGTGCTCAACTTGCCGTGTTCACCTCAGACTCCGAAAGCACTTGATAGGTCAGTCTGGGCCTTTTGGTATAATGCAATATTTTCAGTAGCATCAGTGCAATATCACAAGTTAAGCTAATGCAGTTCACAAAATACAATATACAATGAACAATATAAAATACAATATTTGTTACAGTGCAGTTCAGTAGAATAATTTTAGCACGGTCTATTTAAAATTCAGTGCAATGCAATAAATGGAATCAATGAGTTGCTTAATGCAATGCAGTAGTATAACTAAGAAAACTTGTTGTCAAGGATATCTTTGGAGAGAAATGTTTGTGATCTCCAAATCACCTTCATTGCTGTGACTCGTATTTGTATTGACAAGTCAAACATGTTGAAACAACGTTAGGACCTCCTTGACTAGAGTCATGACTAACACAGTACTTAAAAATATGAAATAGTTATAATTTCTGTGTTAATCTTTGCATCAGCTTCTTTTCAGCACTTTCCATGTCTTGATTTACCATTTAAAAAATCAAGATTTCCTTAAAATCAGTCCTCATTTCCCAGACTTATCTTCATTCTACTAGGTCAGCTGATTGTCCTTCCCTGGTTCTACTCCAGATCATGGCTGTTCTCAATGAATTAGCCTTCTATTGCTGGTCCGGGGTTTGAAATTCTCTTCCTGTATACATTCCTCCTCAGTCACTTATATTATTTAGTTTTCAACTTGAGATGTCATGTCATAAAGCTGTCGTCGCTTGATGACGGTTGGCTGCATGAATGGATCTACCTGAGAGAATAGCCTAGCATCGTCTATCACCTACTGCGCTCGTCAGGCCAGTTCCTTTTAGTTCAGTCTACATAAAAAAATGTTGTAAATCCAAGACATTTTAGGCCTTCTGCAATTCCTCTTCCCTTCAGCAAGACCTGTCATCAGGCTGCCCTCAATGTTGTTCCACGGTTGTCTCATAATATGTCCGAAGTAGCACGGTTTTCTTGAAATTTACCATATTTAAATTGATTATTAACTGAGGTGCGATATGCGATGATCTTGTGGCCTTATTTATAGTTTAATTTTGGTGTGCCACCAAGTTGGTGCCTTATGCATCAGATAAGGGCATGATAGAAGTTACTACTTACTAACTAACGTTTTATATGCTTAATGCAATGAATTGAGCATGGCAGTTCAACCAGAGACACGTTACATTACAGTACTATATAATACAAATGAAGCCATAAATTATTGTTTGTAATTGAAGTACATGATTTTAGTATGAAAATATGTTGATTTTTAGTATGGATATTGAGCACAAGTATTCAGAAATTATGAAACAGGCTGGAATACTCACAATAAATGGACAGGTATTACCACTTTTGTGTTTCAGTCGACATACCATACCATCCTTCATTTTCATGTAACTAGACATTGTTTAAATTTATGTTCAACCTGCTGCAATTTGGTGTTCAGTATAATACTATTGTGTTATTGTTGCAACGGATTTGTT
The DNA here is from genome assembly GCA_959347315.1 of Bimastos eiseni. Lineage (NCBI taxonomy): Eukaryota > Metazoa > Annelida > Clitellata > Crassiclitellata > Lumbricidae > Bimastos > Bimastos eiseni. The sequence continues at coordinate 36,883,447 of OY365811.1, read as the reverse complement.
TTGGGTATTATCGGTTAGTTTTGCTCATCTGAACTTGTCTTTATTACACTGTATGAAATATTTATGTAGCACTTATTGATGTCTTACACTTGTGAATTTATATATTAACTATTTATATTGTATCATATCTTGTGCTTGTCAATTTATACAGCAACCAAGGTTTATATGCCTTGGGATATGGAGAACATCATTGGAGCTAGGCCCTAGTGGATTATGCGAAAAATGTTCGTAAATTATGCGAAAATATGCCACCTAAATTGAGCCCCAAGTATTGTTGTGATGTCATCTGATTTTAGATTTTGCTATTGCATTCTTTTCTTGTTTTCAGAAAATTCAAACTGATATTAGCGAATTGCAGCCACTGGGTGAACTTGGTCATGGAACGTGTGGCCAGGTCATAAAAATGGTTCACACGAAAACGGATCAGGTCATGGCTGTCAAGGTCGGTTAGGTTTAACATCTGTTGTCAATTGTTAAAAGCAGAATTCAGAATTGTACTTCAGCGTGTCTATAACTTTAATCGCTGTGTTGTGTGCCTACTATTTTCTATCACAATATCCAATTACAGTAAGTGGCTAAATGTTGGTTTTGTGGCTAAATGTTGGATATGTGGCTAAATGTTGGTTTTGTGGCTAAATGTTGATTTTGTGGCTAAATGTTGGATATGTGGCTAAATGTTGGCCTTGTGGCTAAATTTATGGTATGTGGCTATACATTGCGTCTCTCAAAGTTAAATTTAGAACTAAAACAGCCAAGCTTGTCTAGAAATAAGTGGTAACGGATTGTGCCACACATATAATTTCTCTTATCCTCTGTCTGAATGGCACTTGGCTGAACTGCATAGTAAGTATGCCTAGTGAAGTATTTAATATCTCATTAACAAACTTTTATGTTGCCTGTCTTATTGATGTGACAGATTGCTTGGATTATAAGCACTTTAGTGATGAGGTGCACTGATTTGATATCAAACTGAATGAATTGCCATTAGTATTTCTCAGTTCATTCAGTTTGACACTAATTGGTGTGTCATCTTGACAATGATGTCTATTGGAGGTGGTTTTACTTTTGCACAGAGTGATGCATGTTTTGTACATCCATTTTGTTACTGCATGTCACCGCGCAAAAAATCATTTTAAGAGTTTATAGAATGCTGATTGATGGATAGCAACTGTATGTATCTGGTGTCTTTGGTTTCCAGCAAATGAGGAGATCGGGAAACTGCGAAGAAAACAAACGAATCATTATGGACCTTGATGTTGTAGTCAAGTCACACAACTGTCCGTATATCGTGCAGTGCATCGGTACTTTCATCACAAGTGTAAGCTCTTTTCTCATGTGGATTACAGCAAGCTATCAGCTGTCCATGCGTTAATTCTGTCAATTGGCAATGAAACAATAAGAAAACTCAGGGGAGGCATGCACTTCTGAGCCTCATTGGTAGCACATCACTGTACTTACATTTTTAATGGGAGTCTGTTGCAAGGGGATGATTCAACACCTGTAAGTGAGGATTGTTGGACTTGCCTTGATGTACAGAAGTCTGCCACTAGCAGTTCGATGTGCATGGTGTTACAATATTCACATTTTTTTAACATTTCCGCTCTTGCGTTTACATCTTTCGTTGTTCTTCGTTTGCAGGCGGATGTTTGGATCTGCATGGAGCTGATGGCAACATGTCTCGACAAACTGCTGAAACATCTTCAGGAAGCGATTCCGGAGAGAATCCTTGGAAAAGTCACAGTTGCGGTTCGTGATTTCCTCACAGAGCGTGGTATTCAGATCTGGGTGGTTGATTTGCAGAAGTGAAATTAGGAATGTGTGGGAGGTGTTTTTTGTATGTTGTATTATTGAGGATAATTCATTCACTGCAAAAATTTACAATAAAATGATCTCTGTAATGGTGCGCTGGTGCAGGTTCAAGGGAACTACTCATGGACACTCCCAAAAACTAGCACAGCCAAATAAAGCCATCATGCAGACAGAGAAGGTCTCATGAAATTTGACTAGGCTTTTAGAGTGAAAAAATCTGATTATTTTCAAATGAATGCACTTACTGAATACATATTCATTATTTGGTTGGCCAAATCTCCCATAGAGTCTAAGAAAGTATGTCCTGGTGCCAAGCTGGTGGAAATAATACTTAAATGTATTTTTTTTAAATATTGGAAACATTCATTGATATAAAAATTTGTTTAGCTCTAGGTTGTATGAATTTTAGAAATGGATTGCTGGGCACATTTAAATTTTAGGGAATCAACTTACAGTCTGCCAGATGCAGAAGTGCCTAACATTGATAATCTGATGACGTCAGTGCCGGATTTTCTATAATATATGAAAGCGGCTACAGCATAGAGTGGGATTAGAGCCTCAAGGTTTTTTTTATATATCAATTGATGTTTCCATTTGTCTAGCAATCCATTTGTCTTTTATTCCTTTGTTTACCAGACAGTTAATGCTCTTCACTACCTAAAGGAGAACCACGGAGTTATACACAGAGGTCAGTGATCAAATTGCTCTCTGTTCTTATCGTCGCCTTTGACGCTGCCAATTTTTTGTTCTGTTTTTTAGCAAGTGCTGGTGATCTTTCTGGGAGGATTAGGTGGTGAGAGAAAGGTTGGTTACTGCATACAAAACAAAGATAAATCAGTGTTGCCATCTTTATTAATTCAGGCTTTGGTCTAGCACTACCAGCGAATGAGAGAGGAATTTTCAGCCACCCTTATATAGCAAGAGTTTCAACTGAAGTCACTAGCACTTTGTACCTAAGGCAATCTCTCTGCATCAGCTGAGATGACCACTCCTCTAATTTCTGTCTGTGGTTTCTCATCAATGTGGTTTTTGGTAAATGGCATTAATTTTCGTATTTCAAACTTTGTTTTGTTTAAACTTCTGTTTTTTATTTGTCAGACGTCAAACCCTCCAACATTCTGCTCGACGAGAGAGGTCGAATTAAGCTGTGCGACTTCGGCATAAGCGGCCGTCTCGTCGACTCCAAAGCCAAGACTAGAAGTGCTGGCTGCGCTGCATACATGGCGGTGAGTCCTTTGTTATATGTTGTCCTTTGTTTGAACAAATCTGTGCTGTTTTCTATGTCCATGACTCCATGTGTTTGAATGTAGATGTTTAGCACAGTGTGATGTGGGTGGCTAAGTGTTTGGATCGCCTGCCTTGTAACAGGCCTCCACTAAGATGGTTACTTTTGAAGTACCTTGAATAAGCCCTTCACTCATTATTCACTCGTTACTCAGCATCGTCAATTGTTTATCCCTTCAAGATATCTACTCAGAGGTGTTTTTTTGCTGGTCTATATGATGTTAAATGTCGTCACGGACAAATAAAACATCAGTTAGCAAAACTGTATTGGTCTTTAACGCTTTATCGATAAGCCAATCAGGTCAAAACCCAAGTCAATATCAAGGTCAATACAAATGCTAAACTGGATATGTGAAATTTGTTTGTTTTTTCCAGCCAGAAAGAATTGACCCACCGGATCCATCAAAACCTGACTACGACATTCGAGCAGACGTCTGGAGTCTCGGTCTTTCATTGGTAGGCAAAGTATAAAACCATGAAGGTTTATGTTTAAATCCATGACTCAACTTGACTTATTGTCTATAGAAAATTAGAATTTGTATTATACCATAGAAGAAGCAGAAGAGATTAAAAGACAGGATTATGACGACATGAGGAGATGGAGAATAGACAGGAAGGCTGTGTGTCTGCACTTAGACAGTCTCTGGACTAGCCATGAACTGCAATGTTACAAGATTAAGTTGCATCTGTGTCAACTTATCGTTCTATTGTTTCTTATAAGCGAATTTTTATTGCATTTAGCCCATATGTCTCACATGGAGCCCCTATGGGTTTTATTTAATGCCCGTGGAAATTGTGGCAAGGAGAGCAGTCCACCGAGCTAGCCCCTTGAGATAGATACGAAGTGTTGGTATGAAGCGTTGGTTACTTCACTTCTTAGGCTTCGTTACAGAGCGGGTGCCCAGTCTTTTTTCTTGCCACCTAATCTTCCCGTCATCAGCTTAGTTTTTTGTAGCCCAGTTTTAGGAGATTGCAATTGGATCAGAAATCTATAAATACATTTTTTTCCTCAAATAGCCTACTGACTTATTTTGCACTTCAGTTTGCAATGGAAACTGAAATTACATGTTGTGTGGTAAACCAGCATTTTGTAGCACCCCATAAGGCAGTGCCACAAGCAGTTGCTTGGGAAACCTTATTACTATTATTATTATTACTATTATTATTATTACTATTATTATTGCATCAGTTTTATATAGAGCCCCTTCAAGGTCTTCTACTCAGAAGCGCTCCCAGCCCAACCACGATCAAACAGGATATTATTGGTTGATTACATCAGATTCTGCGGTATGCTTCAATGGTTTTCCTAAACGGTTGACTGATTGTAGGTGGAACTGGCGACTGGAACCTTTCCATACAAAAATTGCAAGACAGACTTTGAGGTTCTGACAAAAGTTCTTCAGGAAGACCCTCCACTGCTGCCATCTGGATGGCGATTTTCCATGGACTTCTGTTCCTTCGTTAGTCAGTGGTAAGTCACTTTTGTGTGTATGTATGTGTGAGGATACTTACACTGTACATTTTAAATACCGATAACTCACAAAGATGGTTGCTGTTCCTTGGACTTCTCCCTGTTCTGAGATCTATTTCTGTCTCTCTCTGTCTAAAAGTTTATGTCTCTGTCTCTATCTGTCTCTCTATCTATATGTCTGTCTCTCTATGTGCTTGTCTGTATCTGTCTGTTTCTCTGTTTTCCTGTAAAATAGACCCGGTGGTGGCTGCTCTTAAAGTAACAGCGTGATTAAATTTTTTCTTATTTACCTATAAGCTAACCTACTGTATTCACAGTTGTTGGATTAAGAAACTTCTAGTTTGGTAATTTTTGGATATATTAGACTTCTAGCATCATGCTTTTTTGAATTAAGAAATCATTTAGTAACATTCTTTGTGAATTAGTAGAACTTCTAATTAATGAGTGTTTGATTACAGTTTAACAAAAGATTATCGTCGAAGACCAAAATATCAAAAGCTTATGGTAAGATTACAACTTTAACCAAGTTTAAAAAACTTTACATTTTGAATACCAGTATGTATGCAAGGTAATGCAGTTGGCTGATCTAAGTCAAGAGGTTCCTTATTACTGATAAAGCTCAGTCTTTTTATATTACACCTCTTGTATTTTCTATGGAGACAGGGAGACATAATGTAGGCATTTTAATGAAGTAAATGTATTGTGGCATTGGTTCTGGAACTTCTCAAATGATGTGTTTTAAGTTCTCAATTTGAAAAAAAGGGTTTTGGACTATTATGACATGTGTGCCCAATACTTTTGAATGTTTTCTTAAGCCTGTGTTACATATTTGACTCATACATCATTATTCTGGGCACTTCATTTAGGCTTTGGTGAGTTGTGTGTTTTGAGTGGCATTTGCCTGTCATAGAGTTGATAAGTGATTGGTGCCATTGTTGACTGTCATATTATTGCATCCTCTCAGATCCTCTGGTTAGTTTGACCTTTTCAGTCCTCATATTAGAACCACAATCATCAGAACCACAATCTTTAGAACCACGATGATTAAATCCGGATCCTTTGCCTGCATTGATAACTTTCTGTGCAATGAACTTCCCTCTTACCTGTGCTCTATAATCTTCTATGGTTGCTTCTCTGCCTCTTTCTCTTGCCTTAAAACTTTCCTCCTCTCTGGGGTACATTGCACTGTGAGTGCCTTTGAAAGGCTTATGCTATGTGATACGCTTTATAAATGATCACGTACAATCCTATAAATACATTATGTAAGGGAAGTCTGTTACGCTAAATGTTCAAGAAGATATCTTGACGCTTTTAAGTCATGTCATATCATTGTTCCTGTTCATTCCGTGCCTCGTTCGATGTGTTGATACAGGATCACAATTTCATCAAACGATACGTAACTCTGAATGTTGATGTTGCCGCTTGGTACGCTGAGGTTTCAAAGAAGATCGAATCAAATCGTATGTCGAGCTCATATGAGCAGCCAGACACAGACAGTTGCACAACGTTGTCAGACTGTACATCACCTCTGAGTCTACAGTAGAATCGTGTTTCTCTCGTTTGACCTCACAGTGTGGAAACGACATGCTTACAAAACCGTTTTTGAGTATTACGTTAAGTTTCGCGATTTGGCAACCTCCTGACCTCTTCTTTCTGCCTTGAATACCGTGCAAGTGACGACGTCCAATAAGCAAACTGAAGCGGTTTCATAATTGCACTCAGGGTTATTTTCTTCATTGCTGGTTTGAGGAGACAATTTGGTGCGCCGAAAGTACACGATAGTTCTAGAAACATGTTCACGATCACCTGTGCTGTTCTTTCGGCTTCAGTCGAGTGTTTCCTTCGGGCTTCAGATGTTGAGAGGTGTTATTTGGGAAGGTGCGTGTACTGTCAGTATGGTACTTAGGTTAACAAGTACTAGTTGTTTTTCAGTAGTACTGGCTCAAACCGAATGGATTTATCTTGTTAGTCTGCTGAGAACTGATTTTAAATTAGATGTTTGTTAAGTATGCCTGTTTTGATTAAGCATTGTTTGAACTACTACCTTTTTATTGCTAACTGTACTAAATTAAAGTTGTTAAGACAGCATAAAATGACATGTTTACATTGCATTAAGCAGCTACTGTTATGAAGTATACATTCAGCTAATGAATGATTCGTGAGCCAGTGAATGGTTCCTGAGCTAGTGAATGATTCCTGAGTAAGTGATTGATTCCTGCCCAACGGTCATATTTTGTCTTAATTACTGCTTTATTCTCACGATTTACATCTCGTTACGTTCAAAATACATTGTTGTACTTTTACCAAATACGAGCCACTGCTTATGGCCTGGTACATGTAGTCATTTATCTTGTCAGATGTAAGTGGTCTTTTTTACATAGCAACAGCACTGGTAAGCGGACATAGAATCTAAGTAGCAGTACAGTGTACTTAGTAAGTGGGTACTAGTTGTTTGTTCATTAAGCTGGGATGTTAAGTACTAGAATCTGGTGTGCATCCCTTCGTCAGTATGGGACGATTAATGATCAAGCAGGTACCTTTATCTTTATGTTTTTTTGCTGCATTTTTGTCGTTTTATTTGCTTTCTTGTCTCTTTTTTGGTGTTTTCTGTGCAATGTTCTGCTTTTCTTATTTTGAACATTGATTTTAAGTTAATTAATTTTGTCATAATTGGATTTTTATAATTTATTTCTGCTCTGCATATTTATTTATTTATTTTGATGCATGTTAATTTACTTTGGGTGCAGCATTTAGTCAGTCTTAGATATATATGCAATTTAAAATCGCAATATTTTAGAAAATTATTTGGCAGATCTAGGAAGTTAATTCTGTCGGAATTATGTGTTAGGTTCTCTAGTCATGTGAATTCATTTAGGTATAGGTTTGAACAGTTTTTTAAATCAAATTCACAAAATCTCTCAGCAATTTTTTTAACATCTTGTAGGTCAGTCATGACAGGATATAGAAAAATTGCAGAAAGATAAATGAAGTTAAAATGAAGAATTTACTAATTTATGTTTTGGGGTCATTGACCTTTTAGGTATTGTCAATTCTAGTCACTAATTTTGCCTGTAGAAATTTAAACTTTAGACGCCAACTGATCATGCTGAACAACGCATTGAATGTAGTATTTTTGAAAGTCTTTTCAGCTGCTTTTGCACACGGCACAATTTTATGCACAAGTTCCACATTTGGTCGATTTCTTCTTTTTCGTTAAAATTGTGTGCATTTCCAGTCAGTTTGATTGATCTGTTTTTTAAATAGATGTAATGTACTTCTTGGTTAAATAACCTGGTTCAGTGTGGGATGATTTGAGTTTGATTACATGTAATCACACCACAATCCACTTGCAGTGTGATTAATTGTAAAATGAATTCCGATATAGCAGAATTGTTTAGTATTGAACCGATTAGCACAAAGGACATCATTTCAATTGATACATCCATGCACCAATCAAAGAAATATTGATAGTCAGGCATGCATTATTGTTACAGGTTGTTACTTATAAGAGACTTTGCTGTAATCAACAGAATGGTAATTATACTAATCATGACTTAATTAAGGGCATAATTGTTGTCATTACCTGTTTCCTTATTACCATGACCATTTGTGCTTTGAGATGGAATATGTTACTTATGCACATTGTAGGTGACACAGTGGTTTTAGCCAGTAACCATTTCTCTGACTTGCCCAGATAAGTCTTATCAGCATTTGTGCATGTTTGGTGTGCATGGCATAGCCAGCTGAAGTTTAGATCATATCGCACCAACCCCCATGCATTGCCCTTGATATGGCTTCAAGGGATAAGGCCACATGTCCATGAGAACTCAAATATAACAAATTTAAAGTTAATACTAGCTAGGACAATTTGTTTTTAGTTAGTTAGACATGTTCATATATAGATCTATCCAATGAACTCGAAACCTTGCATAAACTCTTGCAGCTTAAACTCTCGAGTGTCTGGACATGAGTAAGTAAGTCTTACTAACTGACTTACTCCACTTTAGCCCAGATCAGGAGATCGTTGCCACGTTTTTGTAGCGTGGTGTCTAGCAATTTTTTTTTATATCTTCATTTTTACACCAGTTTCCTGGTATACCAATACGCATTTTCTTACTTAAATAATTTGCAGTGGGTGCATGATAAGTCAAGCAGATTAAGTATGATGGGCCAATCTAATATTTTCTCGTCCACATGCATCTTCCAGCGAAATCAGCTACGAGTACGGAGAGCTGGAAGGTGAGGCAAGGGGCAGACCTTCAGCAGAGAAACAATAACCGCGCCTGAAGTAATAAATAAAGGAACAAACTACTGTTTCAAAATTATAATGAACTGCTGCCATAAGAAACAAACAATGCCAGTGTTACAGAGTGAGTATGCACCCTTCATGGGCGGCTTATAAGAATGTCAGGGTCAAGACTGCAACTCTCTAAATGAAAATTGAACACAATCAAAGAAATATGGACTCAATAATGGATTAAACATAAAAACAAGTATTTTAAAATTTGAATCAAGATCAATAATAAAATTTCAATTAAATGAACACTAGTCAAAAAACTGCAGCTTAAAAAAGCAATCCAACTGCTGTCACTTCGTTCATGCCTAATAAAGGCAAATCTTACATGAAAATTACGTAAAAGCCTGAACAGTATTAGTGTTGTCAATAATCTCTTAAACAAGGTAATTCATTACTAAAGTAAATAAAATTAATTCAGCCAAACTTAAGGAGTTCCACAACAGAAGGGAACAGAGACTAAAACACATGATAACCCACAAAAAAACTAACAAAATCTGGTTAAAATGCAAGGGTGTAAACCCTGATATTAAATGGTCGTCACAGCATTAGACACTGAAGCAAATGCAGGAAAATCTTGCCTCACGTAAACCCTATGCAGTTAACTAGAATACCAATACAATCAACTAGGACATTCAAGGCTTAAAAATCCTCAACACTAGCTATCATCATCAATATGCTCCATCCCTCAAACCCTATGATTCAGCACTGTGAACTCCGACCTTTACAACCGCAACTACAACCAGCACAGTAGGCATGATTCAATGCAATCAACCAAATGCTGTGACAAATAAAACTGCTATCAGTATTTTAGGTCCACAGTAGTTGAGAAGTTTCTGTGATAAATAACAGAAGCTTAATTCCAGTAGTAAAAATGACTTACACCAAATTGAGAAACACAATCTACATGGCTACCTAAAAGCTGATTTTGTTTAAATAACAGAATAAGAAGTGCAGCCCTATAACCAAGCCAAAACATGCCAACATTTTCTTTTCCTGAGCTGTGTTCAATTTCAAGACCCTCCATGTTAAAAATGCTAAAACAACGCCATTAACAATTAACCAGCTGCAACTAAACCAGTTTGGAGAGGCGCACACCTCTAATATGTACAGTGGAATAAACAGAAAACAAACGAGAAGTCCGTGGGACAGTCTAGAGACAGTCCAGAGTCCTACACATGCCTGGTCCCACACGCCCTTAAGTTAATGGATGTGTCAGTTCAGCGGCACCTCTGAGAGACGCACTTTGAGGGCATCATTTCTTAGAGGTCTTCTTCGTCGTCTTCTTGGCTGCCTTCTTTTTACCTTTCTCTATATGAAAATCAAATACACAACATATACTACCCAGAATGCAAATAATGACCCGCACAAAGTTGAACGCTTTGCCATCACTGCAGGATAAGAACGCCATAAGTCTCAGTTTGGTCAGAAAGATCAAAGACAAATGTCGTCTCATGCGAAAGCAATTGCACTGAATCCTGCTACTAGACAATTATTTAACATTTTAGTGGCCACAATGCTGTCTGGTTATTGCAAATTGAACACTGGACAATTTCTGTTACTGGGTACACCGATATTTACTGCTTCCATATATTACTTATAAGCATAGGAGTGCCTGGTTTGAACTACTTATCATATGGGTACACAGCTGTTGTCATTTGACAGTCAGCTGCTAAGATTGTTAGAGTGTTGGAAATTCGCAGATCACTAGCCACCTAACGAGTCACTTAAAATGTGCTATATATAGTGTTCTCATACCATAGTACAGTTGACTCATGCTCATTTTCACTCGACACATGCATCCTCGGCATAAATGTTCAAATACACTACCACTGTTACCACACTTGCACAAACAGCCAAAGTCAGCAATTAGATTCTGGGTATGGTATCTCGATATCTATTACATGCCAAGTCAGCAATTAGATTCTGGGTATGTCCATATCGATTACATGTTTGTGTTCCGTAGCATTAAATTATCTTTATTTGAGCAAGACTGTAGCACATAAGTAAAAATTAAAACATGATGTGAATTTGAGAAGAGGAACATACTGGTAACTTTGCCCGCTCTAGTCTTGGCGCCTTTCTTCACTTCTTCGGCTTTTGCTAAAACAAAACACACCAGCACAATTTAAACATTAAAGGAAATCAATTTTTTCTAGATACTTATAACATCAAATGAAGTATGTATGAATATATGTATGACTATTGTATATGGATACAAGAACACTATTTATAGCACATGTTAAGTCACTCATAAAAGAGCTGTTCAAAGGAAAAGTTTTCTTCTCAAGGCAGAGTTATTTGAATCTCACATAATCTTCTAATATTCATTAATTTATCACAATTCAGTTTTATTAATACACAAGGTCATACACCAATTAATGCAGATTGGAGATGATATGTCATATCTACACTGATCATCCGGTGTCTTGCTTCTATGTATCAGCAAGTGAAAACCCCATCAATGGCTTGCCTCAGTCACGTCTGTCGAACAGTTCTTTGAAGGTATATGTAAATCATTCTTTCTAACTCTATGCAAGCCAATATGTTACAGCCTGCCTGTTTAGATCCAATGATCGATTTTCACACCACTTTTGGTTCTTAAAATGTGCTAAACAAAGACCAAAGAGTACACATACTATTTTAAATTATTGGTTTATACTCAATTTATTGACAATTACAATTTGAGACTAACTGCTTATAAACCTACCCTCTAAGACAAAAAACTACAATGTAGTTTTCCATAATTTTCCTTTGTTACTACCAAGACACCAGGAAGTGTTATTTAACAAAAAATTAACATCTTCACAAGCTTTTAAATGAGTGTAGAGTTTAAAGTATTTAAATTCCCAACAACATTCTCACAATCAGTCTTAAAGTGTCCGATGATAGTGTCTGGACAAGATAACAAAAAGATGCAGAGTAGATAAAGATAACTTACCCTCTGCAGGTGCTGCAGCTGGGGCAGCAGCGGTTTCAGTTTTCTTAGCCTTGGCCATCTCTATCTCTCCAAAAACCTAGATTGGCGAAATGTTTAACATAACGAAAAGATATACTAGCCAAATGATCTCCCGAGTAATTCAGCACACATTCTAATAATAAGATAAACAGGTCAACCGCTATTAGATGCAATATAACTTTTTCAAAACAGCTTTATTAATTTAGATCAAAAGCTATCGTGATTCTGCGCCTGGACACTAACGCTGAAGACTTGCTCATTTATATAAAATATTAAATAAATACAATCCGTTATGACATTAACACTATTTTAAACCTACATAATTACGTACGCGTCCATCACTATTTCCTGGTGATGGCGCCTAACAAATGTAATAGATTAGCCTGCACTATCGAGCGTCACTCTCAGCATCCAAAGCAGATTCGACCGTTCCGCTTTATTTTCATAGAGTGGCGAATAGACAAATTCAAACATTCAAGCGATTTTGTAATCGTTTGCACACCAGCATCTACCAACAAGCAAAATAATTTAGATGGGGAATAAAAAACTGCGAAAGCTGATAAACTTACCTAAAAACGCAGAAATATGAGCGGAACAACAAAATGGATGCCACGATCAAACAACGCGAAAACATCAGCGACCGACGCTTTCTCTCAGTATCCGAACATGGGCGGGTCCATTGATGGTGTTTAGGGGTGAAAGGTCGTAACCGTTGCACGGGTTCACCAATGAGAGTGCACTGGCACGACGCCAATATGGATATCCAACTCACGCGACCAATAGGCGTCCAGCGCGCCACTGAACGCTTTTGTCTCTAGCTCCGGTGGCGCCAGGTTGAATCGATGGGAAAACAAACGTCTTAGGGAACAAATGGATGCTGGAAATGACTTTACCCTATTAGTCAAGGGTCTTGATTGGATGAGAAGATATCAGATAGGCATGTAGGTTACCAGGTCATTTTCTGACAGGTATATAATAGATGTCGACCTCGTGTAAATAAACATGGGCCTCGACTCACTCAACCCTACATACGCGTCCATCAACTCCAGCTATTGTCTCGTTTAAAAATATTTCCTTTATCTTGAAAGCACCTGCAAGCAACTATCTACCTGCGTTGAATCGCATCATTTGCTTCCAACCCGACGTTCTTAATTTCGCCGCCATCACTCCACCGAAATCGAGTTCATTAAAGCACTGGAGTAGCGAAGAGTTTCCGTGCCTTGGGGCAAGACTGAGATGCACCCTTTTAATTTTTAGTTCAATCGATCAAATAAAATAAAATTTACTGAAACCATCGTGCCACATTTACAAAAGATTAGCAAACAGAAGTACATTGTCAAATAAATAGAGATTAGTTCAATTGAAGCCAACAATAAAATTATACAATTGAAAATAAAGATTGTCAACAGGAGTTCCAAAGGGGATTAAACCCCGCTAAAACGAACCCCTAATTTCCCTGTACAACAAAACTATGAAGATGGCGAGTTGAGATGAAAGGTACTAGAATAAGCATATCGCAAAATATTTTTTTTTAAATGACCGAATTACTCAATCTGTTTGTCAGGTGGTACATTGAATGCAAAAAACCATTGAATTTGACAATGATTACAGATGAAACAATAAAACTATTAAAACACAATAAACATCTGTCCATCTCTCAATCCTCATCACCACATTTTTAATAATACGCCAAAAACAATGTGACAAACTGTTACAAATGCGAGAAAATGAAACCAGATTATATGTGTAGATAATCTCATATATAATTGATAAACGTTATTTTATTGGAATCAGTGGGTCAATCATTGACTCATTGCCCTGCTCTGAACAGATGATCTAAAGAGGATGGGTTTAAGAGAAAGAGTTTAAGAGCGCTCTTAAACGAATTATAACTAGGAAAGTTTCTAACTGCAGCAGGAAGAGCATTACAAACAAGCGGGCCAGTGGACTTAATAGAGAATTTTTGTGTATTAGGCCTAGTTCTAGAAGCCAAAACTCGATAGCCGGAGGAACCTCTAGTAACGTGGGAATGGATCTCAGAGCCTAGGTCTAGTGAGAAATAATATTGAAAGTTCTAGGTAAGAGATGATTGGTAAATCGATAAACAAAAAGGCCTATCTGTAAATTCCTAATCTGGAAAATATTAAGCAGATTAAGGTCACGAAAGATAGGGGCAGTGTGAGAATTTCTGAGAAGTCTACTGATAAATCTAACCGCCTTCTTTTGTAATACAATTATTCTGTGAAGTCTGGATTCATAATTGGAAACCCAAATCATATTACAAAACGTTACATATGGATATACCATGGTAAAATACAGTTGCATTCTTATATTAATTGGGAGCTTGTAGGCAAACTTGGTAAGAATACCGATGGTTTTTGATATTTTGTTACAAATATAGTTTATATGGGGCTTCCATGTTACGGATTGGTCTACGTATACGCCCAAAAATCGTGCATTTTCAACTTGGTTTATAGGGGTGCCATTTATAAAAATGTTTAAGCTAGATGGCTTGGCCTTCTTGTGTGATTGGAATAATATGAAATTGGTTTTTCAACGTTAAGAGTAAGCTTATTTGCTACGAACCAATCAGCAACTTTATCGAGTTCCACATTTAGAGTGTCTATTAGCGTCTGGTAGGAAGCATGAGAATACAATTGTATTATCAGCAAATAGTATCATATAGATGGTGTTGGAAATTGAGATAAGGTCGTTCATATAAATCAGGAACAACAGTGGTCCAGGGTTAGATCCCTGGGGTACTCCATAAATGGTTAACAATAAATCAGTTGACAAAAATAGGTTAACTAAGATATATACCAGTTCATTATGCTTATTCAGTAGTAAACCTACATATTCTTTTATAGGAGACGCGGTCATAGACTATAGGCCTACATGTAGGCCTATAGGCCCTACATTATCTTTCTATGGCAGAGAATCTAGGCTGAGCCAATGTGCGCTGTGTCGCAAGTTATAATTGCAGCTAACAGGTAATATCTATATTAAACTCCTCGTCTTTAGATCATCTGTTCAGAGCAGGTCGAAACCACGTTGACCATCTTGGTGCCGTGTAATATCTATATTATATAGCTCTGCACTACAGGTCTCCATATAATATACCTATTCTTAACTACAGGTTGTACGAGTACGAATCTTCAATAACCAGTTCGGGGAGCAAAGAGGGGTCGGGGCGCAGAGCTGACGAACCGAGTGAGATCATCGTATCTCTGTAGCGTTGGCATGTCCTTTCGCTAGGCGGCGTTGTTGGTTAAATAAATGTATAACGTATAATAGGCGCCTATTTCTGCTATCATAGAGCGGGTTGAGTTTAAGCAAAATTTCGGATTTTATTCTAGATCTCTTTTTATTCTGTCTTACTGTTCACTTGCTGTGGTCAGTTTCGGTATACGTCAGTTTAAGATCCGTGTATTCTCCTTTAGTTAAGTTCTGATAGCTGATTGCCTGCACAGGTAAACAATTCAACATGAATAAGTTCCATCTAAATGCACAGACGAAAAGAAAATGACATACAGTATAAATATCTGCTGGAAACTCTAATCGTAATCGTTAACTTATGAAAACTTCTAAAGCGCCACTCAAAAGCCAAGCGCAGGACACCAGAATATTCAAGGGTGCTGCGTCGTTACAGGGACGTTGAATGAATATGTTGCATTCAACATATTATCTCAGTCTGATATAAAGAAATTAAGGTGTTCGATGATAGTTTTGTGTTAACCTCAGACATGATGTTAACACAGAACTACCTTCCAGCTGCTTGCTTGAGAAAATGTGATGGGCCAAATGCATCACATTTTCTCTGTTGGGCCTTGGCTTTGAGATAATATTAAGTAGGGTACATTTGGGTAGTCCACTCATTACAAGTCTCTCAGGCAGTTCATTATTTTGTTTCTTTACATAGTGGCCTTAAAACTGACCTAGTTGTCTGTGGTTAAATGTAATGAGACTTTAAAATCAAAGGGGATAGGCAGACACTGTAAACAATATCTGCTTCGTATACTCTTAATCTTTCGCTCACTTTAGCCGTATCCTATACCTCTCACTCTTAAATAGTGGCTCTGCTGCTATATATTGCTTCAGTTTCGATCTTAATATCAGTCTTCTTTTCGTCTTACTTTATTTAAACCAATTTAAACGGCATTTTTGCTTCAGCACACTATATATGTTAACCAATTTCTCGGTCTGTATGCCTATCTACCAATAAGATCCACTTATCTATCTGTCATTCAGACTCATTCTGTACCTATTTGTACTGTGGCGGACAGGCCACAAGGCTTGGATTAAAGAATTAGTTCGTAATTAATCGGCTCGCCATAGCGCTTAATTTACGTACATTTTCTTACAGTGTTGGTATTGGAGGGAAGACCGATCGGCGGTTTGTAGTTCTGTGCATAGCGTGCAGACGCATGAATCGGGTTGAGTATAGCCTGACATGCGGTGCGTCGCTTATATTGTAGAGTGGTGACGACTGCTCTGCATATACGGTGCATTGAATTCTTTGGTTAGTGATTAATACCGCACACCCGGGTGGTCGGTGAGCGCTCGTTCAAAGTCTGGTTCACGGCAAGTTGCGATAAAAATGGTATGCGGACGATTCATCCCCGGACGATTCATCCTCGGACGATTCATCCTCGGACGATTCATCCACAGGACGATTCATCCAGCGGACGATTCATCCGGAAAGTCAATCCAGGACCATTCATCCAAAATAAATAAATTAAAAAAGTCCTTTTTACATATTATATGAGGCGATTAGTAATTAAATTATAGTGTTTGACTTCCCCTTCGATAAGCAATATCAGAGGTTAGTTAATATCAGGTTCGTCATTACACCAGACATTCCATCTTAATTACTAAAATAATTCTTCTTACGTCCAAAAACATGACGTCACCAAAGTATGCGTTCAGTCTGTAAAGTGCGCGTGTTTTTTGATTCATAAACAACTAAATATCAATAAATAAATATGCTTTTTGATTAATTAATGAACAATAATTAATAAAAAGCAATAAAAGAAAACGTTATGACAACAGTAAATTTTGGAACATCGAAACGTGGAAAGCGAACGATCATACATCGAAACTATGAATACTGGAGAAAAGGAGAAAACGCACAAGGACAAACAAAATGGCGCTGTTGCAAACACCAGGTTTTCAACTGCAAAGCACGGCTATTAACAGATACAAACAACGTTGTGATCGGAGATCAGTCACCAGACCACACTCACAACGGGAATGTCGCAACAGCACTTGGACGGAAAGCTATCGGAGACATGAAGAAGAAAATGACAGAAACTATAGCGACACCAAGTTCGTCTTCTGGCGCGGTTATGGTTGATCTGGAGCCACATGTGTTGATGGCCTTGCCCAAAAAAACTTCACTAAACCGTGTTCTGCGTCGTCATCGCCAAGTTGCATTGTCAAGCGGTCAAAACCAGCAAACCTTACCACCGACACCAACAGATCTCAGCTTTGATTTCCCATCAAAATTTATCAATCTACTATTATTTGATTCTGGATCGGGAGATGATCGGCTTATCATCTTGGGCGATAGAATGCTTCTTGATGGTCTAGCCAGATCCGACATCTGGTTGGCTGATGGCACTTTCAAGGTGGTACCCTCCATCTTTTTCCAGATGTACAGTATACATTTTCAGTTCATAAACGGAATAAACCCGGCCGCAGTATATTGTTTATTGCCGAACAAGACCCGAGCAACCTACGACCGTCTTATAGTGGAATTGAAGAATCTTATGCCAAGTGCTGCACCAAAAACGATCTTAACCGATTTTGAGTCAGCGGCAATGGGAGCATTTTCTCATACATTTCCAGGAGCTTCGATAACAGGATGTTACTTTCATCTCAACCAGAGCGTTCTGCGCAAGGTCAATGAATTGGGTATGAAGAACGATTACGAAACTGACGACGTGCTGCGTGGAAGTGTTCGATGTTTATCAGCACTCGCACATGTACCGGTTGATGATGTTGCTGAATCATTCGACTTGCTAGCTGAAGACATGGCAGAACACGAAAGAATGAACGAACTTCTAGCCTACTTCGAGCACACCTACATTAGAGGTCGACGACTCCGAGGCAGAGGCGGCAATTATGGCCCAGCTATGTTTCCAATCCCGATGTGGAACCAGTACGAATCTGCTGGAGATGGTATAGCACGTACAACAAACATAGTGGAAGGCTGGCATCATGGCATCCAATCACTCTTCATGTGCAGTCATCCTTCACTATGGGTGATGATTGAAGGGCTGGAGAAAGATAGTCAGAAACAGAAGGCAGCATTCATGCAAGCAACTACTGGTATCCAGGATATTGGTGTCAAGAAATATCGCGACTTGGTCGACAGAGTGAGACGCGCTGTTGGTGGATACGGAAGAACCACTGTGTTTATGTATCTTCGTGCAATTGCGCATTTGTCGCACAATTAAAACTTGAATTAAAACTTGGAAATGGACAAAATTTGTCACAACTTAATGATAAATAAAATACTAGAGGTTAATAAAATAAAAATGTTGTTTAACATATTTTTGTAAGTATGTAAAAGCCTTTTCTAGGGCCTGAAGAGAACACCTGGTGCTACATGAAACCACAGTCACCCATCTCTTTGAGTCACTCTTCTGTAAGTGCTAACCCTTCAAACTTACCGTTATTCTCAAGCCAAAATCCAGTGTGGAAATGCATTGCAAGAAATGGTCTTACTTGACCCTCGAAATAAAATACTTCTCCTCCAAGTATACAAAAGCCCCTTATAGGGTCTAAAGAGAACCCTTGGTGCCACCCAAAACGACAAGCACCCATCTGTTACAATCATTCTTCTCTAAGTGGTAACACACCAACGGTAGAAGGTTGCTGTTCAATGGCCCTTACAACGGCGATTTATTATTGCATTTAAAGACACTTTGGATGAATGGTCCTGGATTGACTGGATTGATGATTGGTCCGGATGAATCGTCCGGGGATGAATCGTCCTGTGGATGAATCGTCCGAGGATGAATCGTCCGAGGATGAATCGTCCGGGATGAATCGTCCGGGGACGAATCGTCCCCAAATCGATAAAAATATAGTTGCAGACGAAAGGGCGTCCAAGAAAACTAGTCCGAGCTACAGCCGAGCGTCTGGTGTTGAGACCGACACTGCCCATGTGATAGGGCTGGGGCCCCACCCTGTTATCGATCGCGAGAAAGTCTGCAGCCGATTGTGAGGTTGCTTCCTCGGGAAGATCCGACAGTGAAATAAATAAATCACAGGTCTGTGCAAAGACCGGGTAAAGCCCGGGTTAGCCGTTCGTATAGACCGAGAAAGATCTCGGGTGGCCGAGACTGAGAAAGTTTTGGTAACCAAGAATATAAATTTTGGCTACCTAGACCGGTCATAGTTAGTCCTCCTGTTTTCCAGCAGGTTGTCGGATACGCGAAAGTTTCGGGTGGCCGAGAGTGATACAGACTGGGTGAGTCCTAGAAGGGACCGACCGCATATACCGAGAGAGGCCTCGGCTGCCGACAGAGAGATAGACTGGGAAAAATCCCCGACCGCGCAGACAGCGAAAAAGTTTTGGTAATCAAGAAATATAAATTTTGGCTACGTAGACAGGTCATAGTTAATCCTCCCGTTTTCCAGCAGGTTGTCGGATACGCAAAAGTTTCAGGTGTCCGCTAGAGATATAAGCCGGCTAGATTCCCGTAGTAGCAACCGTCCAGACCGAAAGAGAGGCCGGTTTAACGTTCGATAAATACGGGGAAAGTTTCCCATTGAATACGTTCGATAAATACGGGGAAAGTTTCCCATTGAATACGTTCGATAAATACGGGGAAAGTTTCCCATTGAATACGTTCGATAAATACGGGGAAAGTTTCCCATTGAATACGTTCGATAAATACGGGGAGGGTGACCCCATTGGTGCTTACGACGATTACAAGAACCGGTCGTGACTGGTGCCGAAGACCTCAATAATTGCGGCTGTTTTCTCATCTTCTTTTCCCTGTAATATATATACTTGGATACCTAACGTGGTCATACTTACCCCCTGTAATATATATACTTGGCTACCTAACGTGGCCATACTTACTCCCGCGGTCTACCGCGATATCTTTATTTGAGTGTCTAATCGCAATATCTTTACTCGCGGTTTCTCCGCGATATCTTTACTTGCGCGTCTGATTCGCAATATCTTTATTCGCGGTTTCCCCGTGATACCTCTTCTTGATTGTCTTACGGACTTTCGATAAATATTCTTGTTGGCTACCTAACGTGGTCATACTTACTCCTGCGGTCTTCCGTGGTTTCTTGACTTGCGTATCTGATCGCAACATTATCTTTACTCGCGGTTTCCCCGCGATATCTTTACTTGTGTATCTGAACGCAGTATCTTTAATCGCGGTTTCCCCGCGATATCTCTTCTTGATTGTATTACGGTTTTTCGATACATATTCTTTTTGGCTACCTAACGTGGTCATAGATACTCCCCGGGTTTTCCCGAAGTCTCAGTATATATTACGGTGTGGGTGGACAACTGAAAAACGCAGAGGACGGTCAATCGTGGTGCATGATAATTTATACGTGCGAGGCCGGTATGCTACACACGGACATGGAGCGAGAGGTACATGAAGAGTGGAAGGTGCGATTTCCGGTGGATAAGTGTCTGGGAAAAGACGACGTTAAGATCAGTGGCCAGTATTGCCTACGGCAAAGTGACGAAGGGACTTGTTACAAATATTTCTGCTCTCCGGAACAGGGAGAACGTTTGATGCCCTCTGTTGGCGATTGTTTAAGAGTCACGAGATGTGGAATGATACGACGAAGCTCAGGTCAGGTAGAGAGAAAGAGGAAAACCGTCTCTAAGCGAGTAAACAAGAAAGGGAAGACTCCGGTCGCTAAAAGAGCGAACCCTGTTCTGAATAAAGGCCATCCTCAGGACGGTTGCCCATCCGGCGACCGCGGAAGTGATAGAGTCTGATCCCGAGACAGAGCCATATACTGCTGCCTCTTTTAGAGAAACGGTCAACCCCGATTCTCCTCTGACATTCACTGCTACGATAGGCATAGATGGAGAACGGTCAGGCTATGCTAAAAAGCGACTTAGAAGTGACTCGAGTGGCTCCAGACACAGAAGAGGGCTGGAGCCCACACCGTTGGGCGACCTGGTAGCGTCCGAACGGTGTACGCCACAGTACCTCCCTGTCTATCAATCGATCTATATAATCACGCATCTATCAAGCTATCTAATCTTTTCTCTCCCTGCCATAATTATTGTCTGTCTGCCATATCTGTCTGTCTGTTTATCTATCTATCTATCTATCTATCTATCTATCTATCTATCTATCTATCTATCTATCTATCTATCTATCTATCTATCTATCTATCTATCTACCTACCTATCTACCTACCTACCTACCTATCTATTTATCTATCGATCTATCAATTCCATTTGTCATCTACCTCTGTCTCTCTCTCACCTGCAGTTGTTACCCTATTTTTCGTCCTCAATCTTCAAACTCCGTTCCTCTGTTTCACTATCGATAGGCCTATCGTTGTCATGTCTGCTTTCTCACTCGCCTCCTTTAAATTATCTCTCTTTCAGTTTTACTCTCACAGGCTTTGTTTTCGTTCACTCATTCGCAGTCTTTGATTTATAAGCATATATGCTTGTGTAATATGTCATTTTCAAACTTCCTCTTGCTATTTCTACGCACAATCGTGTCTCTAATTTGCGTCTTTTCGTGTTTTGCCCCAGCGCCAATGTTTGCCTTGCCTTTCAATCCAAGTAAAAGCAAATAACTCAAATTTAAAATTTATAAAATTGGCCTATTTGTGGGTGATGCCAAACTTGTGATGACTTTCTACTGCCTAAGAGCTGCAATGAATGGCCTACGGAGACCTTTGCCAACACCTCCTCGTGGTGGTCTCTGGGCGTGCAGTTAATCAAACTGGTTGACTGCATGGCGAAGATTGGCAGCAGCACGTTGCCATTCTCTGTCTGTTTTCAGGATAGTGTGCGTTGCTGTTACTGCTGTACTATCTGATGACCAAGCCAGTTCTTAATTTACCGGCGGTAGCGACATTATCTTATTTTGGTAAGCTTACTTCTAAGCTTTAACGTTTCGCCGCAAAGTTATCCACTGTAATGGCAACAGGCCTATATAGTAAGTTAATAACTAATAACCTTCAGGCTGTTGCAATCAATAACTCGAATCTTACAGAATTTTTAATATTTACAAGCACCAAGCTTTCTACACAATTACGTATTTTATCAACAGTAAATAGAGACATGCCTTTTCCTTTAAAAAAAATTACATAGATAAATGTTATTATTTTAGAGTGGTGTGGTGAAAAGTTACTTGTGTAACCGATTGATTGTCCACACGTGTATAGTATTGGGATGAAACTATTCACTCATCCCAGAACTTTGCAGAGTGAGACTGAGAAGCACTGGGGCAATGTGCCTGTTGCCTCTAGATTCAGCGCCTACAGCTTCTCTTTAGCTAAATTAGACACGACCCTAAAGGTCACATACTCTCCAGGCTACACATAGTCTACCGCTGCTCCGGTTGCTTGTATATCAGATATCGCGACCTTGAACTCATCGTAGTGGTTTCCTTCTCTTCTGACCCCATCCACCTCTGCATCTCTGTTTTATCCTGCATTCTGTTTCGATGCCCACTATCAAGTAATACATGGGACTTATTAGCCATCGCAAGCCTAGCACTAAATTGTTGACAGAGAGCTCTAAGGCACTCTGCCATAATTATAATACGGATGATATGGGAACAACATTGCACAATTATTTGAATACTGGGTTCCATGATCAATACACGTTTCTTGAGAATCTTGGCAGGGTAGGTATCTCACATATAGTTAAAACAGAAACACGTACAACACAGGTCTAGCAAGTAGGCCCTAATATTCGACAGCTGCATTAAAAAACATTCTGAACAATCATGATCAATTTGTAGATCAAAGCTGAAGATCAAACGATACTGCTTACCTTCAGTGATCTTCACCGGTGGCAATTAAATTCATAGCACTTAGCACAGACAATTAGGTGACCGTTTCACCAGTTTCTTTTAAGACATTAGCAAACTAAATTTCAATTAGCATGGTCACGCTTCAATAAGAATAGTCATGGTTGGTAGAGTATCATTTTCATATGTCAACACATTCTTCAATCTTGCCTAGGCTGCCAGATACCGGGATAGCCCAATGAGGATACAGACAGTTGGAAAGGAGGACAAATCAGGACATATCGAATGCTTCACTCCGCAGTTGGAGAGTCTCCAAACTAACCAAGAAACGAAGTCGCATTGGAACACTGTATGAAATCAATATAGGCTTTTATCATAATGTTATTAAGTATTTACTTAAGCAATCGATTGAACCTTCTCGATCATACAGAATTTTTTCTCCACAGTCAAATCTCTGCTATCTTGCAAATCTTTGTTACCAATACATATGCAATAGAAACGTCCTTCGTATTATACTTTGTAAGAATGATTCCCTTGAACATGTTTGTGTGTAAAGTCGTTGTAAACTGCCATGAAATAATTGCCAATAGTTTAATACAATAAACAACCCTAATCTTGCTTCCCAGTTACTCAGTAAAATCCTGAACTACTTTCATATCTTCTGGATATTTGGTTCGATCTGTTCTACTTCATAAATTAATAACTACCTCAGCTTCAACTGACAAAAAGGTAATGTAATGACAATGTTTTAAGTAGCAAATAACATTGATGAAATTATATATCGAATTACGAATTTATAAATTATAGTTTCACATTTTTATAACTATCCATTTGTGTGTGCACTATTTGCCAAGGCAAAAATTGTCTCGGATCCTCATTGGATAATGGACGTCCACAAAGAGAAATGGGAAAAGTACCGCCAAAATTAATGTGGGCAAGAGGCGAGTATACAGAGTAGGAAACTGTTCAATTCTTCTCGATCGAAACAACATTCGACATTGCAGGCACTTGCAGCTGCTCTGTATCCTCTTTAATCTGGACCTATTGACAGCGGGCAGACTGGGACTTTCTTATGGCTATTCTTTTGAACCCCTCTCACTAGATGCAGCATTCGTGAATAAGCTGGAACCCTACCCTATGCTTGATTCTTAAGTCACTCTTTAGACGTTTTGAATTTGCGATTATGGTCAAACGAAGGGCATATCCAGAAACTCAACCGGACATGACTGTATCTCATTTTCTTTGGGCTGCACCATTACGTCTCCATTCCCTCCAAGGCTCCAACTGCCTGGCTAGATTGAGGGATCTTTACGAAAATTATAAAGCAAAATTTGCCGTGATGAAATTTGGACACTGTAAAAGCACTTGGTACTAATCCCGATAGCCAAAATCCAGCCAGCAACTCCAATGACCTTCAGAAACTTCACAAAGTTAAATAAGGTTATGATATATACAACAATGTTGCTCATTACTTCTGCCTTTTCAAACTTCTGGTCTGTCACTGCAGCCAGTCAACCAAACAGACAGCAAAAAACTAACCAGTAAATTAACCAGCCAACGAAACTCCATAATTCAGCCAGTCAGCTATAACCATATTCCCAAATAATGGCTGTAGATGATAATTAGTATATAGCCCATAATTATTTTTCTTCAATGCACTAGTTGCAATTTGTGAATTTCATATTTCAGTAAAGAGAGTGTGTTCACAGCATTGCAGCCAACACTTCAGGTCAGTGTTGAAAAGTTGAGGGTATTGCATAACAATTTCCTAGACTTGGCACCATATAAATGTTCAGTTACAATACAGCCACATAACATTACATTAATTATAACAAAAAGCCCAACTCTGCTTTAAACCTGCTTACAACTTTTCCATGTTTTCCTAGATATTTTAGAAGTCTGTCAAATACAATTTTTGCTAAGAACAGTTTGTGGATAAAAACTTCCTAAATGTGTAGCTGTTACATGCCCTCTGAGCTCATGAAAACTGATCATTGCTGACTTTCTGTAGGAACTTCCTAAACTCGTCATGCTTGCGTTCCATTGTCTCCTTTTCCCGCAGTATTTCCCTCATCTCGTCCTCGACTTCCATCATCCGTTGCTCTGCAGCCCTCACCTCGGCTCGCTTCTCGCACACCAGCTCCTCTAGTTTCCGTTGGTGACCTTCCTCTTTGAGGTCGAGCTGCCTACGAAAGGCGTCGTCCATCGTCCTCATCTTCTCCTCAACGTCTGCTTGTCCCTTGAGGGCTGCGTCCCTCTCCTTGGTCAACTTCTTTAGATCTTCGTCCCATTTCGATCGATGCTGATGCACCCTCTCTTCCACGTCACCAACCTTCGCTTTCATTTCTTGCAGTTCTGCACTGAGGTGGTCATTGGCCTCTTGTGATTTCCTCAGCATCTTCTGAAGCTCTACTTTCTGCGTCTTCAGCTCGGCCGATCTTGTTCTTACGCAGCTGAGCTCCTCCCGAAGTTTCTGATTCTCCAAGGTCACCTCTTCAACCTGTCTGTTGAGATCGGCCTGGATTGTGATCAGGTCATCCTGTGACTCCTTCAGCTGCCTGTCCTGTCTGGCAGTTTCCTCCTTCAGTTTGCGCACAGTCTCATTCTGATCATCGATAATCTTAGACTTTATCCTCACCAAGTCAGTCTCATCCGCAAGCTGCTTCTTTGTAGTCGCCAGTTCCATCTCAAGCGCTTCGATCTTTACTTCCAGTCGTCCACGATCCTTTGCCAACGACGAATCCTGTCGAGCGAGCTCTTCACCCCAGAGTCTCTTTTCCGACCGTAGCCCTTCAATGATCGACTCAACTGCACGAATCTGTGAGAGCAGCTTAATGTTCTCCTGTCTGATAGCGTCCAGTTGGTTCTTTTTCGTCTCTCTCTCTTCGAGTCGAGACTCCAGCTCCTTAATTTTCTGGCTTTTCTCCTGCTTTGACTTTGACAGTTCACTGAGTCTGCCATTCTGTTCCTTGATTAATTCGTTGAGTTTCATTATCGTCTCTCTAGCTTTTTCGTTCTGCTCTTGTGCCTGTGAGAAGTTCTTTCTATGCCTTTCGTTTTCCAAGGTCAGCTTCTCACAGGCCGCCTTTAGTTCGTTATATCGTTCCTCTTCGTAGATCAGTGCCTCTCGAAATTCGTCTTCCAGTTTCAGGTACTCCGTTTTCTGGGACTGCAGAGAGGAGTTAAGGTGCAACGTTTCCATGGAATGTTTTGCCTCAACTGTCGCTATCTCTTTGGCTACCAGGTCTTGGAACTCCTTGCTTCCAACGTAAATTCGCTGGCCGAGCTCGTTTGCGTGCGCCTGTTCCCGATTTGCCAGTAGCTCTTGCAGCTGATGGATCTTACCATTTCGGTCATTTGCTTCGATCCTCATCAGTTCAACTTCTCTTGCCATTGCGGCTGCCTTGAGCTGGAACTCCTGCGCTCTTTTGCCAAGCTCTGCTTTTCGTCTAAGATATTCCTGTTCCATCTTGGCAGTCATCTCCTCTCTTGTCCTCAGGGACTTTCTAAGCTCAGTCTCCGACTGTTCCAAATCCGTGAATTTCCGTTGTTCATCCTGCAGCTGGTCCCGCAGCACCTCCACCTCGGCTTCCAGCTTCAGCTTCTCCTCTCTCTCATCAGCCAGTACACTCTTCAAGCGGTTTCTCCCTTCCTCAGACATAAGCTTCTGGTCCTCAAGTTCTTTGGTCTGCTGCGAAAAACGCTCAGCAAGCTTTCGAGCCCCATGCTGGACTTTCAGGTGCTCTGCCCTTTCCAATTCCAAATCCTTCATCAGCTCAACGCACATTTCCTCGAGTTCATCACGCCGCTGTTGGTCGGCCTCTTGAGGTTTTACTGAACCGCTCTGCAGCATCGTTCTAACACCTGGTCTCGTTGCCAAACCCGTGCTGCTCTTTGCCTTTCGAGGTGGATCGCCGCTCTGCTGCCCGTTCCGAAACCTGGTGGGACCCGGTTTCCGTTTATCGACTCTGCGTGGAGCATCATCATCGCTTTCATCGGTTTCATCGATATCTCTCTTTGCAGAATGATTGCGCGACATTTTTTTGCTTTCTTCAGTGGAGACAGCAGCCGTGGTTGCTGAAACCATGTTCTGCTGTAAGCCAGCCAATTGCAACTCCAGCATTTCCAGGCGTTTCTCATAGACACCAGCATTGGGCTGACTCAACCTATTCTTTATTGTTTCAGAGCAATCGAGAGGACTCGTCTCAACATCACTGGGTCCTGTTGTTGATGTGAGTTCTGCCACGCCAGAAGTCTTTCTGCGATGTGCGGCCAGGAGGGCATCGATCTTGGGTGTTACCAGAGGCAGCGAACCCGACTGCGATACGTCGGAAGATGAGAGAATATCGAGGTATCGCTCAAGGGCAGGAATACTCTCGATTTCATCCTTGGAAACTGGTCTGCCCTTTCTGTCCTTATCGTTAAAACTGCGAAGCTGAGGAATAGCGGCAAAGAGAAGCCTCTCGTGTCCAAGCCTGTTGCACAGTGGATTGCTGTTTTCGCTATCTGATAGCACAAGACTCTGCAAGTGGACGCACTTTGAGAGGCAGTGCGTCACGTGTTGAACCGAGTCTAACATGTTACCTTGCAGTTTAATGTGGCTCAACCTATACTGACTTCCACTCAACTCAAGAAAGCCATCTACGTTTCCAATCTCATTGTATGACAAGTCAATTCGAACGAGGCTGACTAAGGTTCGCAGGCCCTCAACTCGCTGTATTCTATTAGATGACAGATTCAAAGTTTTTAGACACGTCAGAGTGTTCAGGCCTTCGATTTTGTGGATCAGATTCGACGAGAGGTCGAGGTAAACCAAGTTTTGTGACTG
The DNA here is from genome assembly GCA_959347315.1 of Bimastos eiseni. Classification (NCBI taxonomy): domain Eukaryota; kingdom Metazoa; phylum Annelida; class Clitellata; order Crassiclitellata; family Lumbricidae; genus Bimastos; species Bimastos eiseni. The sequence continues at coordinate 36,855,814 of OY365811.1, read as the reverse complement.
CAACAGGTTTTCAATCCGCACTATTTGGTTGCAGTGCAGATCAAGTGAATGAAGGTTGGGCTGAACAGGAACTTCAGTCAAGCTTCTGATTCCAGAATCAATTAGACAAAGTTCATCTTCAGAGTCCATTGTTTCAGAGTGTGAAAGAATTTCATACAGTGAAGAATCTGAAATAGAAACAGTCACAAATTTGTAACAATAATAAACACCACTAACTTTTTAATTTATGTTAATAAAATACATAACAATATTAATACTTTCAATGAATGAATAAGTACCTTCAAAGCATTTTCTTGATGTTTATGCACTTGATGACAAACTAGTTTCATATAAAGTCTCAGATATAATTTTCAATTTCCAAACCACTGACTCAATGACACAAGTTTCCAATTGAAGTATTTGTCAATTTTAGCACAATTACTGTTATCGCTGCAGTAATCCTCTTGTTCTTATACAAGCTTTAAGACGTCAGCATTTGATGTCTGTATATATATTATTATTATTTTTAATTATTATTATCATTAAACTGTCATTTTTAACGCGCTTAAACAACATGAATCTTCCACAAAGCGCACAACAGAAAAGTCAAGTCATAATAAATCTTGTTCATAATAAGTTTTAAGATTAATTTTTCAGAGCGATAGTATCGAAGATTTGCGAATAACGTCCGCTAGTTTATTCTATTCATCTGAGCAAAGAAATCAATCTTAAACTTCCCTAAGCCGCAGAATGAGAGAAACTGTCATAACTTCTAATAGTTCTGAAAAAAGTCGCAGATTTCAAAGCCTATGCGGGAATATTATGAGATCAGCCTTAGGGTCGATTTGGAAAGGATCCGCCGAGTCAAATACCGTGTAACTCCAAACGCATACCTTGGAACAATTATAAATAAACGACTTAATATACCAAACGTGGTTGAATAAACTCACTATCCAGCTTTGTTTTACATTAAAAGCACAATTAATTAAAAGTGAACATCAAAACCCCATGTTTACTTTCAGCGCAAGTTCAAACACAACAGCAAACCATGCCATTCATTTACAAACACAGCTTACATATCCGAATCTGATTCACCACCATAAGCAAAACAAAAAGGCGCCACCATGTCAGTTGGTCGGTTAATGCGGCGGTGTGTGCGTGTATCAGTTGATCGGTTGATGCGGCTGTATGTGCGTGTATCAGTTGATCGGTTGATGCGGCTGTGTGTGCGTGTATCAGTTGATCGGTTGATGCGGCTGTGTGCGTGTATCAGTTGATCGGTTGATGCGGCGGTGTGTGCGTATATCAGTTGATCGGTTGATGCGGCGGTGTGTGCGTGTATCAGTTGATCGGTTGATGCGGCGGTGTGTGCGTGTATCAGTTGATCGGTTGATGTGGCGGTGTGTGCGTTTATCAGTTGATCGGTTAATGTGGCTGTGTGTGCGTGTATCAGTTGATCGGTTGATGCGGCGGTGTGTGCGTGTATCAGTTGATCGGTTGATGCGGCGGTGTGTGCGTGTATCAGTTGATCGATTGATGCGGCGGTGTGTGCGTGTATCAGTTGATCGGTTGATGCGGCTGTGTGTGCGTGTATCAGTTGATCGGTTGATGCGGCGGTGTGTGCGTGTATCAGTTGATCGGTTGATGCGGCTGTATGTGCGTGTATCAGTTGATCGGTTGATGCGGCTGTGTGTGCGTGTATCAGTTGATCGGTTGATGCGGCTGTGTGTGCGTGTATCAGTTGATCGGTTGATGTGGCGGTGTGTGCGTGTATCAGTTGATCGGTTGATGCGGCGGTGTGTGCGTATATCAGTTGATCGGTTGATGCGGCGGTGTGTGCGTGTATCAGTTGATCGGTTGATGCGGCGGTGTGTGCGTGTGTCAGTTGATCGGTTGATGCGGCTGTGTGTCGTGTATCAGTTGATCGGTTGATGCGGCGGAATGCGCGTGTATCAGTTGATCGGTTGATGCGGCGGTGTGTGCGTGTATCAGTTGATCGGTTGATGCGGCTGTGTGTGCGTGTATCAGTTGATCGGTTGATGCGGCTGTGTGTGCGTGTATCAGTTGATCGGTTGATGCGGCTGTGTGTTCGTGTATCAGTTGATCGGTTGATGCGGCTGTGTGTGCGTGTATCAGTTGATCGGTTGATGCCGCTGTGTGTGCGTGTATCAGTTGATCGGTTGATGCGGCGGTGTGTGCGTGTGTCAGTTGATCGGTTGATGCGGCTGTGTGTGCGTTTGCCAGTTGATGCGGCGGTGTGAGCGTTTGTCCGTTGATCGGTTGATGCGGTTGTGTGTGCGTAGGTCAGTTGATCGGTTAATGCGACGGTGTGTGCGTGTGTCTGTTGATCGGTTGATGTAGCAGCGCGCGCCTGTGTCTGTTGGTGGGTTTTTAGGGCGATACGCTTGCGGGTTTGTTCATCATGTTATTGGGCACTGCGCGCGTGGGTATGTATATCGGTTTATGTGGCGGTGCGTGCGTGTGTCTGTTGATCGGTTTATTGGGCGGTCTTGGTCTCGGTCTCGGCACCTCACTGTCTCTGTCTCGTCTTGTTTTTGAAGTTTCAAGTCTTGCATAGAGCGCTGGTGGATCTGCCGGGAACGGCGTGCCGCCTAATTTACTCGCTGAGGTGCCTGAAGCCCTGAACGCCGTTCTGGTTATCCCTGAGGTGCCGGAACGGTGTTTCGGTCGTTTCGGCTGAAATTGACCACTGAACCTAGGTGAAACCTCTTTTTCCCTACCTACCGGTATCGAATATTTTAAAAATTAATAATTTTCGTTTATATCTCAAACTGACAACAACGCTGTATGACTACAGACGTAGTGTGAGCGAGTTATGTCGAAAGCCATGCAAGGCGTCCATTTTGCTATACGTGTGAATGTAATTTAACCTACGCCTTCGCCGGGTTACGAACTTTTTAATCAGCTCTTCGTCCCGGTGTGTTTTCCTTTATTCTACGCCGTCCCCAATAAATTAATATAATGTTCATCGTTAACACTGTACAAAATGTTTACAACAACTATTTCAGTAACAGCAGTAATGATTTTTTGGTTTAATTTCAAACTTTCAAACTGTTGTAAGACTACAAGCATAGTATGAACTTTCGAATGATGGCAAGTTATTGATGGCAAGAGTTGAATTCAACTGTTGACGGCAATGCAAGGCGCTCAGTACGTTATATAACAAATTTCACCAGCGCCGCCGCCTAGCGAAAGAAGAACCAGTCAACCTCACGGGGATACGGAAATTTAATTCGGTCCCTCAGCTCTGCACCCTTATGTCATCCACTACTTGATAACTATATACTGGAGTCGAATTTAAACGTGTGGCATCATTGCAAAGAACCATTCACGTCCGACTAGTGTATAAAAGTGACTTCGAAAGAAGTTCCCATCTCCGTTAAAAAGGTTAATACAATTTTATTATTTTTTTATCTCTCGCAGTTTGGGCTTGTTTTGGGCCAGTAGTGATTTAGCCGATCAGCTGTATGGTATTAGCGAAACTATTAGAAGTTGATTGACAGGCCAGCACCCCAACTGTTTCTTACATCAAGGTTTCTAACTATCAGTGTTTCTTACAATATCTGGTGGAAAACCGTCCCGAAAACGACATTTAGAAAGTTTTGATTTTTGATACTTTTTCATTACTAGCATTTTAGACGTGGCATGCGCTCAGAGGTAAGACGTTATAATAAAATTATACAGTAATAATGCATACGATCGGTCTTACTTAGCAATGCTGCTGAGGACTAGGATTTTCCATAAGTCTGGGAAAACTCGGTTTTTGTCGAGACACCTAGCAGTGTTGGGCACGAAACCAAAACCTCGAGACCAAGACCGAGAGGTCCAAGACCAAGACCCGGTGGTCCGAGACCAAGACCGGGTGGTCCGAGACCAAGACCGATACCCTTTTTTATGAACAATTCAATTTATTAAGACGCTAAAACGAAATAACACGCTTAAACAATAATTTTATTGCTGAAGAATACCAATCTTAATAGTGGTCCAGAAAACAGTTTTACCGGCCTGTCTGAACTTTTGCGGGTTCAGCCCTTGGCTTCAGCCTGAGAATATCACACTATAAATTACTTTCATTATACATAGGCCTACGATAGGTAAATACTTTAAAACATCTGAACAGTAGACTATTCGGAAGTGTTTGCCTTGGCTAATATTACACCCGCAAATAGCTAAAAATAAATTTTTTGATAAAATAATTTTCTTTCATAATAAAATAATAGTTTTTCATAAAATAAATTGAGGACTAACGGACTTACTTATAAGTTATTGAGTAATTAAACAAGAACTTAACATTCCATTGAATTTTCTTTGAAATAATGATGTTAATATTTTAAATTATTGTGTTTGCATTCCCATGGTGGCAACCAAATCTTAATTTTACCGCTTGAAATGGCTCCACCCACTTTCCGATAAACATTAGAGAGTAAAGACGTCGTTGATAATTTCATATTTAAAATTTTATAACAAGGTTTTACATTTTTTCACAAGTGAAGTTATTAAATAATAAATATATTGTCATAGACTAGAGTGCGACGATACTCTATATGAAGGATATATATGAAGGATTGCTATAGACTCTGCATTGACTATAGATAGTTCTCCATAGCTGTGCACGTGGCAGGTTAACTACGCTTTGCCTACGGATGATACTCGCTGCCGTCGCTGGCCAGATTTGCCGCTACTATTCGGTTCGTACCCGGATCCGGCAAATAGTTCGGATTCGGTACTCTGTGGAAATTGTCTACTCGGTTGTGCCCTACTATAAATACATGATGGCGAGTTTCTGGTAGCTCGTGCTGCGCCTCGACCAAGTGGCGCTGCGCCTTTTCCCTTTGACCCTACCACCTGGAACACACTCCCCTTAGAGATGTGACTGTTGCAAAAGAGTAATGTGCCTTTGTTTTTGCAAGTTGCTCAATCCTGATTTGTATCACGAGTTTATGCCTATGTTGGGTTGGGGTGCCTCCGAGTTGACCTATTGAGTGTGGGTGCTATATAAGTATAAAAATGAATGAATACTTACATGCATTACAGTATACTACTTTAGAGTGAAATGACCTATACTGTATTTCACTGCTATACATTTCATTGTTTAAGATTACATACCTCGAAGTATTTGTACATGTATTGAACAATAAGGATTGTGAAATTTTAATTGCTACTTAGTTTATGTGCCAACTGTGTGTCGAATAAAGAGGGTTGTTCAAAAGTATCTTGGAGGGTGTGAAGACATGGCTTAGAAGAACTGGGAGATCAGGGAGGAGGAGGAATAAAGGGTTGAAGACATACAGAGAGCTATTGTGGTGGGTGGTATTTGGTTTAAAGTTGTACTGATGTGTTTGGCAGAGTAGATTGGAATGACAATCAGCTGCAAATTGAGTATTAGTGGCGGCGCTGCACGGAAGCAAAATACACAATTGCGTACCAAAAGAAAGCTAAAAATCTCCTAAAATAGAATATTTCACTAAATTTTAAAAAAAAATGAAGAAAATTAAAATATTTAACCAATTAATTTGTAAATAGAATGAATTTTCAACTTCACCAGAACATACTTTTAAACTAACATCATACACGGACCATGCGTATTGCCGCTATTGCGTATCAAATTTTCAAAACCATGCCGCGATTGTGTACCAAATTTTTGAGGTCAGTGCCACCACTACTGAGTATGCAGAAAATATTTGCCAATTGTATTTCCCAGGTGTACATAGTGTACTCGTATATTCTTGACCTTTGTGAGATTAAAAGGAGCTATATAAATAGCCATATTATTTGGGGTGAACAAATTGGTTAATTGGTGTAGCCCTTGCCTTGTGTGATGAATGACTGGTGTAGGTTTGAGATGCCCTGGTCATCTTGTAAGGATGTTGAGCAAGTTTTTAGCACACAGTTACATCACTTCATCAACTAACACGTTGACTGGTGAGTAAGGACACATTAATGTCTTTTGTTTGATACAGGTCCAAATGTAAACATAGAAATGTTAGAGGCAAGAGAAAAGACAGCTCAATGAATGTCTGTAGTTAGATACAGGTAACGCAAACATAGAACTGAATGGAGAAAGAGTAAATGGCTGATCTGATATGTCAGTAGCTATGGGTAATGTCAACATAGAAACGATACAAGTTACAAGATAGAGTGAGGGTATCCCAACTATTTAGGCAGTGAACGTAGCTGATTGTGACCACATTAAAGTGCATCCATGTTGCAGATAATTAGCTATATTTAGAGTTTTTATTTAAAGGAAGCATTGTGCTTTCCAAAAGCCCTTACATGGGTTTCCCCAATAGTTTTATAAAGTTTTTAAGAGCAATTTTTGGCTGATATTTTATGTAAACACTAACATATAGTCATTTATAAGTTAAGTAGTCACATCACCTCTTGGGTCATTGCATAATTGTGTAATTATGCAATGGCCCCTTAGTAATTCTGTTGGTCAAGCACCGATTTTATTCATCTGCCAAGTTCAAGGAATAAATTGCATCATTCAATGAGTGTTGGAATGGCTTTTGAAATAAATATTTTCGATGAACCATGGGTTTTGGGGGCCAAGGAGGGTCCTCCATCAGGTCGTAGAATGTTGTGAAGTCTAGTATCATCATTGATTAAAAAAACAAGACATAGGCGGCAGGGCCGTACCGAGGGCGGGGCCAGTGGGGCTGTGGCATAGGGCGCAAATATGGAAGGGGCGCAAATTTCAGGATGGAATAACTTTTATTATTCCATAAATTCATTCTTGAAATATGGCACTATTTTCATTCACGAATAAAAACTAAAATTACAGTTTCAGTGAAAAAGGGCAACTAAGAAAGTGTTTTGGTGGGAGTTATACCAGTTAAATTATTTCTTGTGTATTAATAAATTTTATATTATATTTGAAATACAAAATGTGGGGCACCAGATTAATGCTAGGCACGGTACGGCCCTGATAGACGGTGGCAAAACAAAACATGGGTCTTATTGTGGCCACTTCTCTGTGGTCAGATTGAGCTTTATTCATCAGCCAACCCCAAAATGTGATGCCTTTGTTCAGGCACGGTTGTATTTCAGGCTTTAAAAACAAATTCTTTGACGTGGCAGAGGTTTTGGTATTTGGAATACAGCAACAGCCATGAATGTTATGAACATGACATTGACCTCCTGAATTATGTACTTGTACTAAATGTGTTTTTGATGGTCAATAAAGTATATTGAATTGAATAGTTGAAAATGTTTGATTAGATGAAACAAAAGCTGACTATTGACTAAATTCGTCTACTTATTAGCTTACCACTGTTGCTACAAGTTTTCCTGATGAGTGATTTTCAATACATTTTATTCTTTTCTAGAAATTTAAAATTTTTTTTTATAATTTTTATGTTCATTTAAGCCAATAGGAAGTAAAAACATGAGGTGATCAACCTATTTAGACAAAATATATTGTTGAGGTCTAAATTATGAGCAAAATTATATATGTTGTGTCTTAATTTTTTTAACGAATGTTTCACTAAGTCAATTAGCAATAGAAATTGCTTTGTAAGCTTAAAATGGTTTTAGTAAGATTATTTGTATAACGTTTTAGGGGAATGTTAGGATGTAGTGCTATGGGATGGGTTGGGGATGGGGTGAAAACCTGTGGATGGGGTGGGGAATTTGTGGATGAGGACAAAAACTTGCAGGATGGGGGACACTTACGTGTTACGAAGTGGGAATGGTGTCAAGATTATCTCCACATATCACTTGTACTCCAGAGGCAGCCATTAGTATGAAATGTTAAAACATCACTTTCTTAGCTTTGGCATAGAAATGGTTACATTTATGTACGTATTGGTTGCAATATTGGTTGCACTTGTTAGTGTAAGTTGCTAAAATTTCAACCTTCCAAGGAACATATCTATTTTCATGTCAGATATATTCCGTGGGAACCTGGTGCGGTTTCACCCCAGTTTCTAACTGTGCAAAGCCACAGTTTGATCTGAGAACAATTTACACCAATTAGGCTGCTGTTTGTTGTTGGACAACTTAGTCAGACATTATTATGACCTTTGTTGAAGTACAGTTAGTACTTGAAATTTTCTAGCAAGAGACAGCACAAATTGACACCAGACAGCCTCCTGTTGCATGGAGCGTCTACACTGGGTAGTCATAAGACATGACTGATGAAACTTTGGACCTTTGAAAATCTGACATTTTGTGTCAAGCTATGTCCTGTTGCAAAGGCTTGCGCTTCAAAACCATATGGGATGAGTTAATGCATATGGATACATTCTTAACAAGACTCCTATGAAGAGCCAAACCCCTAGGTTACATGGAGCAATCCTTCCCAACAGTCTCATATCTTGCTTATGTAACCAGAATATACAACAAACTCAACTTCTTCATGTTATACAACCCCAAGCATGTCCTTCACCAACTCCTGCCTCCATTCCGCTCCCTTCCAATTCAGCAATTATGATAGTCCTAGATCTTAGGGATGAACCAGAACTCGGCTTGGTCCAGTTTTGTTGGTACTCGTCTAAACTCAGACAAACAATGAGTCTAAATATTAATCTTTTCGATTTTCTGTTTTCAGAATGAATATCATATTTTTTTGGGCAAAACAACCATTGATGTAACTAAAAGTGTAAAATACTGTTTCTCTATTTACAAAATGGCAACCCACCTAACTAACGACACGAATACTACTACTGCCTAGTGTTAACTAAGGCAAAACTAAATAATTCATTACAGTTGTGCAAACTGCCAATCTAAACATCTAGAGAATGAGACTTTTTAATATTCCTAACTCGACCTCGGACTCGGCTAAGTTCAACTCGTAAAACTCGGACTCGGCAAGAAATTCAAGCTCGGTTCATCCCTACTGGATCTCACAACCATATCCTCCCACCCAAATACAACTCTCAATTATTTATCCCCAGATCTTAATATAAAATAGTTGCTCATTTATTTAATTATTCTAACATTTATTATCTATTATCTCTCACCGTAAATTGTTTTTCTCTGACAATTTTACTAACAATGATTATTAGCATCAAACTCTGCACATGATTTATTGTACATTGTATATACATTATAAATGATCGATAATGTATGAGGGTCAAGGACAGACCTGCTGTGGCTCACTACCAAAGTTAACCAGAGAACCCCAAATGCTTGTTAAGCAAAGTTGGGTGTTCTCCCTTCCTGTGTCTTGCTTACATTGTTGAGTTTTTTTTATATACTTATATATGATATAAATATAGAACAATAAGGGTTTCGGTGCAACATATGTAGGTCTATCAACAGTAGGGCTGCCACAAGTACCCGAGTACTCACGAGTACTCGACTTCAAAAGTTATTCGAGTAATTTGTTTACTCTAGTACTCGCATGCTTCCACTACCAGTCATAAAATTGCAATTTTCGATTCCGGACGACTTTCTGTAGCCTTTTTTTTCTGTGTAAGAAATCTTATGCTATGGTCTACTTAGTATCTCTATAGTCTATAGCAGAAGCCCTGCAGCTTGTATTAAGCACTTCCGGTATTAGCGAGTACTCGACCGATTACTTGACTCCAAAACTACTTGGCAGCTTTTCCTAAAGTAGGAACTTGTAATGTTGTCTGTTGCGCTGCATGATAATGATGATGCATGCAATTAATTAGATGACCCAGATACAAGAGATTCACCACTGCTGGTGCAGAAGCACTAGTGGAAATACCACTAATACTTCGGTGATAATTACCATAATGATGTGTTCAATTAACTTTGCTGTGACTCATTATCTTTAGCGTAACAAACTTTGTACCGGGTTACCTGTATTTGCGACCAAAGTCTACGAAATGGAATCGAAAGTGAAGAAGATGCTGAGACAGGACATTCGAATGATGCTTAGGAGTAATTGTAATCGCAAATTTGTATAGCACCTCTATGGCAGAAAGGTGCTCCAAATCGCGATTATGAACTACAAACTTCTAAAGAACCACTCAGAAGCCAATCACAGGGCACCAGCTTATTCATGAGCTCTGCATCGGGTTTGAGGGTAGTCAGAATATCCGGTTTTAAGAAGGTTCATATGAAGAGACTATGGTCAAACAGAATGGTTGATTCCCAGGTGCTTACAGAAAGAGACAGAGATGATAGCTCCTGGACAATTAGTATCTAGGGGCTTAGTGTTTATCTAGATGATAGAACAATTGGTTGCATAAATTGTGTCTTATTAAGGCGGGGCTCACAGAACACTGAAGTTAGTTACTCATGCTCTACCACTATAAATAAATAAATTATTATCATTATTATTCTTATTATTTTTATCGTGTGCATTAATGTTCATGGCATTACCTCTACTTCATTACTACTGTCAGCATTGTTATTACTTTCGTTTGTGTTCAGTGTGTATTACAGAATATGCAAAGGATTGGCATGATGTACAGTTAATGCAGCAATGATTACATAATAGATTTAAATAATGGCTATGTTTCTTTTGATTAAGTGCACGGATGTATCCATGATTCTTTGATTTGCGGAGACCGTGCACTTTCACACTTCCTGAGGCTGATTTGTGGGCGCTTCAATGTCTGACGGTGTGGTAGAGCGAAATGGAAGAGCAAGGGAGGCAGCGGAAACACTCCTTCCCAACAATCAACAAGGCGCCAGAACCCTTCGTAACTATGGGTTCGTCTTCAGTCATCATTGTTTCAGCGTTATCATCATCATTCATTATCTCTCTTAACATTGTTATTGTTGATGTTGATACTGTTACATATTTGGGTTGCTCTATAATCTGGTGTAAGGTTTAACCATTCATTAATTGCTAGACTTCCAAAACGTGGCCTTTGGCTTTTTTTCCGCTATCCTTTAACGCTGCATTCTGGTATATTCAAATTCCCATAAGGCTATAAAAGGGAGTTTGAGAGGCAGGACATAACATGAGGCACACGATGTTGAGACTAAGAAATATGAAGATCTTTAGACTTTGTATCCATTGCAGCCTCGTGGATTCAATTTAAACGCATGTTCTAGAATAGCTGCTGTTAGTATTGCATTTAAATTGGCCGAACTATCTCTGCTCTGTTCTGTACTAGTACTAGTAAATATTGCACTCAATGGATACCCTGTCTCTTGTGCCATGGGACATTTTCACGAGCATTCTCAATGGACAGTCCACTGCTGTGAAATTAACTGCGCAGTTTCTTGTGTTTTATTACTTTTACGTTGTCATTCAGAATGTAACGTAATCTTAAAATCTTCTGTTTCAGCATGATGACTCTTTATAGTTTAGGTTTCCAGATTATTGACAAGTTGGAGTAACCTGACATAGATGTTATTTCGTCTGTGGACAAACCTTATGACAAAGGGTGTTAAAATGGCTGCTTGTAAGGACGTATTCTGCTGAAAGAGTCAGAATTTAGAACTGTACGTAACATTGACCAAGTAGAATGCGTTAAGTTAGTTGCTTTGGAGGGGGGGGGCATAACACCAATTTCCTTTAAGTAGAATGGGGGAGGATAGAAGCGAGTGAGTCCACTCTTTACATCCATGTGGTTGAAGTGTCCAGGGGCAATGCCACATTGTTCTATGCCAACCTGAAGACTGTACTGTTTAGCCAGGGTTGGGTTGGGAGCGCTCATGATCAGATGTTCTTCTAGGGACACTATATAAATCCTCTACATAATTAAGTGTAAGTTATTGTATTTAGTATTCATTGTTTGTATGTGCATTGTAATTAAACATTTCTATATATTGTTACTGTATGTCAATTACTTTTTCTTGTAGTTCTGATTATGTATAGATGTGTATAATCACTGTTCTAATGTCGCATTGCCCTAACATGTTGCATTAGACAATGCTTGATTTTCTTGCACAAGACAGTTTTGTTGTGCTGAACTCTTTTTTTGCTTGAGTGTAAGTATGTATGTTTGAAATTTAGGGGAATCCGACGCTTTCGAGATTCCAACGTCAATCAGCGGATGAGAACGGTTTGCTGTGGTCTCATAACCGACGTTCGTCGAACATTCTGCCTTCTGGTGACCTTCGACCTCATCCTAACCTTTGTCCTTTGGGGCATCTATGTTCAGGTCGGTGGCATATGACATTGGCGTCTCTCTGTAGCGTAATGTTAAGTAATACGATACGTAAACGACGGAACTTACGGACGATGTAACTCGAGTTCTGGCGATCGTAAACAGTTGGCGCTCTGTCTAGTATCTGTTCAAGGATGGCTATTAATATGCAGTCCAACTATACGGGTTAGTTAATACGGGCCACTGGGAAACGGGGAAATGGCTGAATGGTAACACTCTGGTATGAAAGTCAGAAGAATGCTGGTTCGATATCCGCTAAGGTTAACTAATCCTTTCATTCGCTAGGTGGCATTGGTAAAACGAGCAACAGTTCATTCAACTCCTGTTAAACTTTTTATTGTCTGTTACTTCTGAATAACATAATCATACCGCAATTTGTCAGTTTTAATGGAATAAACGAACCGTCACTCTCAGTGAGCACTCTGACCATGTCCCGCAGTGAACCTCTTTTCATCAGAAATGACAAACTGATTACAAAGTAAATATAAACTCAATATAAGTTGGCAATTGCAGTCTGAAATGTAAGCACTTTTTCAAAGGTGAACTAATAATCAAACTCGTAGAATTGATTCCTCGTTAGAATTAACAGATTAGAATGCTATTTACCAACCTCCAACAACACAATTGTGGAAAGGGAAGGACATTAGCAGAAACATTGGGTAACTCTTTTGCAGACCGTTGTCATCCAACTAAGATGCTTAATACTACGATGCTTAATAATTTTGAGCGCATCACAATGTGAAGCTTGCACTAGAACAGTTGCAGGTTGTAATGAGCTGTTATTATAAACTATTTCTATTATAAATAAATTTGCATCTTGGGAAAGGGGCATCAATCAATCCCCCCAGGGTGATGGAGGCAAATCCCAGGTCCATAGTGTCAGGAAGGCAAGATATTCCCCCATAAGACTCAAAAAATATCCCCCTTACTTGAAATTGTAGGCATTTGCCTCCTCTCCGCCCAATCTGGATGCCCCTGATCATGGGTACATTTGATTGTGGTATAATGGATATCTGCTGTTTTACAATTAGCTGTATGCCGCCCTGTATTCGTATTGGCTACCCATGTTTTTTAAATCTTTGCGACATTGCCGAAGTTCCTTTCCAAAGTTAGTGTTCCCAAGTTGGTGGAGTTTCCTCAGACTAGTTTCCTATGATTGTTGTTACGTGAATACCTGTTCTACTTGTGCCATTGTTCCAAACATGTCATGATTATTGTTTTCTAGTTGAAAGATGAAAAGTCTGTGCTCAACGGATCCGACAAATGTCTTATGAACAACACGTTCACGTTCAACTTCTGCGAAGAAGTTGTTGCCTTTGACATTCATTATTCGCTTTTTGACATTGTGGTACGTTCTTTTGTCAGGCAGGATTTTCAGTCTTGAGTTTGCATTACGATAGTTTTATCACTGAACCATATATTACCAGCGCACGGTGGCCTTTTCATCGACACCTCAGGACTGATCTTTTTGCTCGGGCCTGGATTGGGAGCACCTCTGAGTAGTCGTCTTGAAGGGGCGCTGTATTAAATTCATATAAATTAAAATATGTGTTTACACACACACAGAAATAACGATCGTAACGCAAATTTATTAAGGCGCCGCAAATGAAGCCCTAGCAACTACAAGGGCGCAGTACAACCTAAAACGAAGTCAGCAGACAGGATAAGCCTTGGAAAACAGAAACAATTTCAAATTAGTTTTAAGGGAGTCGGCCAAACGAATCGTAGGTGGGAGACTGTTCCAACACCGCGGACCAGCGGCCGAGAAAGCACGATTGCCGAAACGTGACCTCATCCTGCGCACATGGGGATCGGCTTATCTGACGCTGAATTTTTCATCAGGAATTGAGATAAGATTTTGTTTAGTTTTTTGTCTGTTTAGATATGCACCGTGCTTCGTGTGCTGTGTCTTCTCTTGGCTTATGGTCTCTGTCGCATTGGAAATCCATCCGTCATAGCGGTAAGTATTTCAACTGTAGTCTCACACACGAGGAATTTTTAATGAACATTTGCATTGCATTTTAAAATATTATCTAATGTATTGTAATGTAAAGAGTAGCCTTACAGTGACAGGAGTGGTGACGTCAGATGTGTGAGCCCTCTTAATGGGCAGAGAACCAGATGTAAGGGCTCGAATAATCTGATGTAGGTATGATAACATGAAGAAATAATAAGTGAAGATGCGGGCAGGTGTTCAATTGAGTGTCTTGTCACTTTCTTGTCTTACTCCCGACAACGTACTACCTTATGATTAATTATTAACGGCGCATTGCTTTGTAAAACTACTTGTTGCATGTTGTGTGCTTGTTGCAGGCATGTTGTAGGCTACTTCATATCAATGTGTTAAACTTTGGGTCTTAGTTTACTGGTTAAGACTGCATAATTTTGACATTCTGAATATAAAACCAGTTGCTGTCTGTTTCTTTTGCAGGGGTATTCCACTATCCCTGTCAGCGGGACCTTAGTCCCTTAATGGTCTCTTTCCCCATGCCTATTGTTATGCAGTGGTTTTACTATGGCTGTTTTGAATCATTGAAGCAAGGAAACTTGATCTAGCGCCTCTTCAAGAAATCTAGCCTACATGATGTTTAATGTCGTTTTGGCGACTGCTTGAACAGTTAGCAAAACAGTGCACAGTAAGTTGAAAGAGTCATCAGTGGTGGGCCCACACACAAGCATGGAACCATCCAATGAATTTCTGTTATAAGTGTACTTGTGCAAAGAGATGGCAATAGAATCTATGGTTATGTACAATTCTTCTTGCATTACCACCTTTGCGGCACGGTGGATGATCGGTATGAGCGGTTGTCCCGTAACACTCATTGTGCGCTGAGTGAGTGGGTTCGAACCTCGTCCGAGGCATCGGTCACTGTGTAGGGACCTTGAGCAAGTCCTTCGTGCACAATTGCTCTGCAGTGCAACTGCAATTGCACCGTCGAGGCGTGTGTATGCACTTCTGAGCAAAAAGGTGTTGGAAGAAGGGCGATATCAAATTTCAAGAATTTCAAGAATTTGCATTGCTTTGAGTGTCTGGCCACAAGTTATTGATAGGCTACATACGTCTACAGGTCTAATGCTTTGCTAAGGCATGGCGTCCCATAGGCTCCAGTTCATATACCCCACACCACTTGTTGGGGTACTTGGCAACATTCAGTGAGATTAATTTCTATGTGGGTGAGGCTAAAGTTTTCATTTTGTTGACAGTTTGATTTTATTTGCAGGTCACAACATTTTTTACAAGTTTGTTCATCATCGTGAAAGTCTTCCTCTTTAAAGTAAGCATCTTTCACGTATACTTTAAAGTAGTTAAAAATGTGCTATATTTAGTGTTCTCATACGTACATACAAACATACCTACTCAAATACAAACATAACTACTCAAATACAAACATACCTACTCAAATACAAACATACCTACTCAAATACAAACATACCTACTCAAATACAAACATACCTACTCAAATACAAACATACCTACTCAAATACAAACATACCTACTCAAATACAAACATACCTACTCAAATACAAACATACCTACTCAAATACAAAACATACCTACTCAAATACAAACATACCTACTCAAATACCTACTCAAATACAAACATACCTACTCAAATACAAACATACCTACTCACATACAAACATACCTACTCAAATACAAACATACCTACTCAAATACAAACATACCTACTCAAATACCTACTCAAATACAAACATACCTACTCAAATACAAACATACCTACTCAAATACAAACATACCTACTCAAATACCTACTCAAATACAAACATACCTACTCAAATACCTACTCAAATACAAACATACCTACTCAAATACAAACTTAGTGCATTGTGTTTGTACATATGTGTATTTGACTAATAAGCAAATTAAGCATCTTTTAAGTACCGTATGAGTTATTATTATTACTATTATTAAACAGAAATTTTTTATGCAGACAGTTAGCACTTACTTACTTACTGACATTATTAATTACTGTAACATATTTTAAACTTTGTCTTTTGTCAAAACCATGCTTTGATCAGATAAGTACCCAGATTAGACAGTTGAAACTGATAGGCTTAAGTCTTAAGCTGAGAAGAACATCTTGCAAGCAACTGAGTAGATAGAACAGATGTGGGGAGAGATAAAAATAATTATGTCCTGTTACCAGAATAATTTTTATTACAATGAACTATTAACTATTAATTTGATTGGGAGCAAGATGTTTGTCTGTTAGAAAAGACTGAATTTCCAGTTGTGTTGACATTGTCGATATGATATCCAACAAATTGAATGGAAAATAGCTGTATAAATTATTTTATGCCAACTATTGATCCACTTGATGATGATATTGATGTCAATTTTTTCTCTCTTTAGTTTCAGAATTGCACAGGCAATCCGCCTTCGTATTTGCTCCTGATCACGTCATTTATCATTGCTTGGATAGAGACGTGGTTTCTCGATTTCCGTGTACTTCCGTACGAGAACAGTTTGCCTACACGTTCCACAGACGGTAACATTTGTGCTGTAGCTCTGCTTTGCATTGCGATTGAAAGCAATTTTATACACTTTGGGTATAGTCACACTTTTAAAACTTGATCTGCCTAGAACAATTATAAAGAGAACTTGATTAGACTTGGGCTCTTGTTGCTTTCACTTTGAATCTCTGGTTTCTTATATAGATAAATAAGGATGTTGTCGTAAATAAATAAATTTTACAAATGGATGCATTTTTTAATAATTATATTGTGTTGCTGTGTTTTGTTGCTCTGTGACGTCATAAACCGGTCATTATCATTTTGTTCTTTCCAGGTGATCGTTCTTCTTTAGGTGGTGGTGGTGGGGGTGGTGTGATTGATGAACGCTCATCACTCCTGGGAGGAAGAGCAGGGCCAGAGAATCCCGACTCAACTTTTGGAACGCCCGAGGAAGGTAGGGAACTGACTCTAATGATTTTACAATACAGGGTTTCAGTTGGTGGTTGCTTAATAGGATATTTGTGAATTACGGTCGTTAGATAATCTGCTGAATCCTACAACAGTGCGGAACCGGTGCAGATGATTTTTTTAAATATAATTTTTAAAGGAATTTAAGGAACTAATTTATATAATATAATATTCTATTTATTTCCATAATATATGTTTGATTCATGTTAATTACAGGAATTCTTATAATATATCTTGGTTTTGTTAGTTATCTACACTTACCATGCGACGCGATTGCAGTCGTTTCTGTTAAAGAAACTGCTTACTTACTTGCGTTATTAATTATAAGAACATAAATTTTTTCTTTACTTCCTTTAATTACTTGAGTTTCCTTATCTTGTCTTTTAGTGCGTTAACAGAGTTTGCCATAGTATAACATGCCTCCTAATAAGGTCATGCCATATAGCATACGGTCCAGATCTAACCCTGCCCAGAGTTGATGAGGATTTGCCAAGACAACATTAAATTATGCAAATGTTATATGACCTTGTTTAAATTACTGCTACTATTTATACCTCTTGAATGCTATTGTGCATTTGCTTTATCAATTCTAATAAAGAACGTTCTTACTTACTAATTACATTACCATAATATAGTTTAACTTACTATTACTAAACATTCATCTCCTGTTTTGTTTCCAGGCTCAGATTTAGAAGATGAGGTCAGGACGGCTGTGGATGTTCGGAGTCCAAGTGGTTCGATAGTAAGTAATACTCAATGTTCTGACTCAGAATTTACCTATAAGTTTGAAGCACAACAGCAATTGTATGGAGACATTTTATGGTGCTCTTTCTCAGAAAACTAATGGTGTGAAATGTCTTTTGGAACTGAACAATCACCATTGGTGGGCCCATGCGTCAATGAACCAACCAACGGATTCCTAGTCGTATTTGACAGAATGATGACATCATGTTCATTGTTTCTCAACCAATTTGAACTGGCTTCCTCTTACTGTGTACATTGAGTTCAAAGTCCTTGTTTTTGTCCTAAGTACAATCAGAATTTTACTCTGAAATATCTCAAAGAATCTCAAATGCTCCTCTTTCATTCTGCAGGTTCTTTCCAACGTCTCTGCTCTTTCGTCCGGGCATGATCTGTCCTGCCAACTAGGACCACTTTTTTCCAAACTAGATTATTATTTTCCACCACTAAGCCTGTGGATTAACCCTCCCCATCTCCATACTTGAATCTGTTCCTACATCTCTGTCTATCCATCGACAGACAGTGAGACGAACAGACTGCTCAGAGAAATTCCCTTCTTCTTCTCTCGAGGTGCTCACACTGGGGGCACCACTAAACGGGGACGCCACTTGACTGTGGTTGAAATGTAGGTTACTAATTATGTTATAAGTTGCATTGATGTTGTGGAGAGGCAACAGGCAGTATGAAAACACCCCCTCCCCTCTCTTGGGTCCCTCGTTGGTGGTAGATGATGGATGTCTTTCTATTCTCTCACATGCCACATGCATTGACAGAACAGCTGTTCATTATCTCACTTTTAATTCCTTAAACTGGCATGTTCTCTTTTTTATGAAAATTATGGCCACTATGGCCCAAACTCGATCTTTTGCCACCTATTGAATGCCCTTTCCTCCTCTTTAAGTGTTATCCATGAACTATTGGTGTTTTGCTTTGAATTTGGCCTAATTATTTTGTATTATCAATCAATCAATGAAATCTGATATAGCGCCTCTTCAAGGAAACTACTCAAATGAGTTCCTAGTCCAACCATGGCCAAAGAGATTTGAGAGAAGAATAAAAAGATGAAGGGTTCCTAGCAAATAAGGTCCAGATGTCCAGAGGTAGCCAATTTCAGGTGGTTAGGCCTAAGGAACCGAGAAGGCACGATGCTGCATCAAGGCGAATGGGACGATGAATGACCCGGGGCAAGACGACGCAATGCCAATGGACGTCAACAGTAGTGGGGCAGAATAGTTTCTGGACAGTTGTTTTATTATTCACTATATGTACTGTAATTCTGAATTCTCTAAACATGATATTTCTGTTCTGTGTGTGGCTAGAATTCTGATCTTCGGGCAAAGGCGGACGAAGCTTGGCTTCTGGCGAGGGACTTACTCAGTATGCAGAATGGGTGGAAGCAGGAACAAACCACTGACGACATCTGTCTATATACCCAAAACATTGACAAAATCGGGAAGTTTTACCGAATCGAAGTAAGAGCACAAGGAAGTGCGCTTCAGCTTTTCATCTTGCGTTCGCTTTGGTAGTTTCACGATCGCATTGTATTGGCATCTGCTGATTCGAGCAGCGCTACATAAATGCTTGATTACATTACATCTGTTAGATCTGTCTTTGCATTTGCCCCATGACTGGAACCACGTTCCTTATTCACTGAGTTTCATGACTGAAACCGCGTTCCTTATTCACTGAGTTTCATAACTGGAACCATGTTCCTTATTCACTGAGTTTTATTTTTGAATTTAGACAACGATCAGCTCTAGCGTCAATGATGTGTTCCACTTAGCAAATAATCGTTTTGGTGATATGGTGAGATGGAACAAGACAGTCACAGAGTCAAAGGTCAGTGTCTTGATTTAACAGCTGAGCCATTCGGAGCATCTCATAGTAATGAGGGTGGGTCTTAAGTGGCTCAGAAGATGTTTTATTTGTGTTAGAACCACTGCTAGTTAACTTGGAACATGCTGAATCGACCAATTTTACTAGCTTCCTCTTTAAAGCTGTCATAGTGTCCACTGAGACTGTACCAAGCCTGCTGAGAGAGGGGCAGGGATAAATGCCAAGGGGCCCGGTGATTTTTAGGGGCACGGTGATTTTTAAGGGGCACGAATTGAACCCGTAATCAATTTACCAATAATAAAAATAATATTAAGTTTATGATTTATGCCTTTTAAATATAATATATTTCTGACACTTTGTTACAATCAGTTTGAACTTCGTATTAGATTATTACTGTGCTTAGCATTTAATGCTATAGAACATGTCCAATTCGGTCTTTGAGACCTATGACTGCGCTGCCTAGGGACCTGGAATTTCTCTGCCTAGGGGTAAGGAATTTCTTTGGCTAGGGACCAGGAATTTCTCTGTCTAGGAGTAAGGAATTTCTCTGCCTAGGGACCTGGAATTTTCTCTGCCTAGGAACATGGAATTTCTCTGCCTAGAGGTAAGGAATTTCTTTGCCTAGGGGCCCGTAATTTCTCTGCCTAGGTGCCCGGAATTTCTGTTGATGTGCTTTCATTCAAAACCATTCCACAAGTCTACAACTTTTGCACTGAACCAAGTTGGCCAGAATCTGGATTTAGAATTTTAGTTTTTATATTAGTTTAGTTAACCATTACCAGATAATATTAATTAGTTGACCCTTTATCGACCAGCGTCATTGACTGCCTCATGTTTTACTACATACTGATCGTTAAAGACATCATTTCTGTTATAATTATGATTTGTATTTGTAATGGTTACAAATCATGTAAGGTAAAACAGCATGTGCCTGGTGAACTGGCAGTGATTCCAACAAAGACCAGCAGCTTTAAATGTGATAATTTCAGGTGCTATATAAATGTACACAGGTTTAAGGTGCTAAATAATTCTATGCAGGGTGATGGTGCTATATGTAACATTGCAACAGATTTTTGTTGATTTTCTAGATTTTGTTTTCTCTTGGAGAATATTATGATGTGACATACAGTGTAACTGCACCTACTGCTAAGGGGTTGGTTGGTAGTAGGTAAGTGACTCAACGGCTATTATCATCATAAGTAGGTAAGTAGCTCAACTGCTATTATCATCATAAATAGGTAAGTGGCTCAATGGCTATTATCATCATAAGTAGGTAAGTGACTCAACGGCTGTTATCATCATAAGTAGGTAAGTGGCACTGCAGGTATCATAATCATTGGTATTGAAGTTGCTCAATAAGTATTATCAGCATTAGTAGGTTGTTGGCTCAACAGGTATTTTCATCATTAGCAGGTTATGGGCTCCATAAGCGTGCAGCTCAGCCATTATTAACTATTATTTTTATTAAAAAATGTCTATAGCGACCTTCAAGAATTCTACTCAGAGGCGGAAGTCCTGCGCTAATCTACGTGACGTTAAAGTCAATATAAATGATGAAATAGTCAAACTCAAACTCAGCTTATATATAAGATTACAAGATGAGTCACTAATTGGCAAGATCCCACAAGCACAAAGAGACCAGTCAACAGATTCTCATCCAGAATTGATGGTTGGAATGTTATTCAAATTTCAAAGTTTCTGGTTCTCATTTTAATTTTATAAAGTGCTAAATCATGTCATTAGTAGGTAAGTGACTCGACAGATATTATTATCATTAGTGGTTAAGTGCCTCCATTTGTATCATAATCATTGATATGTTATTGTCTCGTCATTAGTGGGTAATAGGCTCTCATAATGCTATTGTCATTAGGAGGTATGATCATTAGTAGGAGGGTCAGGAAGTGTTGGTAATTGGCTTGGTAGGTATTATCATCATCGAGTGATAAGTACCTCCGACGGTATCATCATCATTAGTAGGTAATAGGCAGATGCTGTTATTTCTGATAAATAAATATCTTACCATTTGCTGTTTGGTCTGTTTTCTTCAGGGATTTTGTTACTGTAAGACATTGGAAGTCATTTCAGAATGGGGGCATTCTGTCCGCTGGTTGTGCAGTTTCCCATCCCCAAATGCCTCCTCAGCAGCAACATGTCCGGTATGTGTGCAAGTTATTGCTTCGATCATGCTTTCAAGGTCCACAGTAAAATTGTTAATATATTTTAGTACTAATTCCTTTACTAACTAAATTATATTGGATTATTCTTAGAGCTGCACCGATATCATTTTTTGCAGATTATGCCGAAACCGATTATTTCCGATTATTCATTTACCGATACCCGATTATTTAGCCGTTTATTTAGCCGATTATTTTGCCGATTATTTCATTGTGTTTCCCAAGATGTTCGGTTCGAAAGATAAACCTCCTGCTACTGCCTATTGTTGTGATACAGGCAAACACTTGCTCCGTAGGAGACGTATGCATGTAGTATGGACTAATCCTAGGCAAGTAATACAGATTAGACACACCGCCTGCTGTCGAACTGTGCCCATGGTAATTAAAGGCCTAGGAACGGCTGGCCTATTCACAGCCACCCATCTAGTCTCAGCCTGAGGCGACTGAAATGTTTCTGGGAGACTCTGCACAAGACGTGTGTTGACACATTCCCACGGTCTATACTAGCACGCTGGGTGGTCTTACCACTGGTCTGAAGAAGCCATTGGCTCGACAACACGATATGGGAACGGAGCGAAATGCCTGCCGTCGTTCACAGACCCAGTGATGTTGCAGTCGTCATTTTGCTTTTATAGACTGAAAATAACATAAAATTAAATTTTTTTAAAATATTTGTGCCGATTATCTTGCCGATATCCGATACTGCCGATATCTCTATAATTGGCCCGATTAATCGGTACAGCTCTAATTATTCTTGTAAGTATTAATGTAATGTAACAATAGTTTCTGCTCTATCTCTGGTGACTCAATTGATCAGATTAAAGGATTTTCTGTTTACAGTTGCATTGCTTTTTATATGGGTTAGACAGTGGTGTAAGGCCTCTGAAAGGTGCTATATAAGTGTTTTGTGACATTAGATTGAAACCACGCTTTGATTACAACATCTCGTAATGTAGCTGCTGTTTCCCTGGTGGCTAATTAACCAGACCTCTGTTTCTCATTCTGCAGGAATTTGCAAAAATAAAACAATGTGCCTTACAATAATAATAAATAATGCTGAAGTCCCTGAGTCATACTTGTTACCTCAATTCAGTAAATAAGAATAACAATAATAATTACAATGATAACAATGATAACTTATTATGAACATCGACAGCCACACTGGCACGCTCCTTGAGGATCATGACCTACTTACTATTGTGCAAATAGCCAATTAGCTGATTTTAGGGTTCGGTGCAACAACAATCTTTTGCCAGCTATATTTCTTTGTCCAATGTTCAGCTGTTCATACTTACTTACCTTACCAGGTACTCCGACTCGTTTCACAGACCCTTTTCCCGCACAAATATTCGACTTTTCTCCATTAAATTCCTTGGGATGCGCATATGGAATGAGATACCTACTATGATCCGTCGATCCCCAGGATTGGCAATTTTTAGGAATAGGTTTGTTGCAAAGGATGTTATTGTTTGCCAATAATAATAATTATTATTGTAGTGATGATTGGCAGTTGTTTGTAAGGCGCCATTGTAGCCACGTTACGGCGCGATATAAATGTCTTTATTATTATTATTATTATTATTATTATTATTATTATGGCAATACAATAGTATAATAATGAACAATAATAATAGTAATTATAAGTATTGTTTTTCTTATTTGACTTGGTTTCTGTGTGTATATTTCTTGCAGCGGTGAGAACCGTTTGGCTGGATGGTATTTACAGCCAGTAGAAAACAAGCCAGACGAGTGTTTGATAACGATGATCGCCAGCACTGACATAAAGGTAGTTAGAGAAGGCAGAATAGTACTGGCAGTAATGATGATCGTGATGGCGGTGATTGGCAGTGGAAAGGCAATGGATATGATAATCATGGCGATAATGAAGGTGATAATGTTGATGATGACACAAATTATGGTGTTGGTGGGTGAACGTGTATGACGATCATAATTAATCAATCAATCAAAACGTATTTAGTGTCACTTCAAGATCCCTACTCAGTAGAGCTGTACTGATTAATCAGGCCGATTATAGAGATATCGGTGGTATCAGATACCAGCAAGAAAATCGGCGCCGATATTAAAAATTATTTTTTAAAATTTTTTAATATTATTTTCAGTGTATAAAAGCGAATGATGACAGCAACATCATTGGGTCTGTGAAAGACAGCATTCCATTCCGTTCTCACAGCGTGTTAACTCGAGCTTCGTCGAGCTTGGCCATGTAAGACCACCCAGTAGGTGTGGGAAAGTGTCAACATAGGTGTTGTGCAGAGTGAGTCGTAGTAATTACCCTGGATACAGCCCACACAGGTCATCTCTGCTGGCCCAATGTTGCTGCTGGCAGGTATTTTAGACCAAGCGGCATGTTGTAAAAGTTGGGAGGGAATGGCATCATGGCATGTTTGATAGAAGAAGGCGTCCAGTTACATAGATATCTCTTTTCTCTCCTCCGTCATGTAAGGTCGACAGCGGTGTGCTAATCTGTATTGCCTGCCTAGGATTAGTCCCAAACTACATGTATACGTCTCCTACGGAGCAAGTGTTTTGCTTGTATCACAACAGTAGGCAGTAGCAGTAGGTCTATCTTTTGAAACCGGACATCTTGGGAAACACAATGAAATAATCGGCAAAATAATCGAGTATCGGCAAATGAATAATGGGCAATAATCGGTATCGGCATAGTCGGCAAAAAGTGATACCAGTACATCTCTACTACTCAGGCTAAGCAGAAGAAGGTAGTCTTAGGTAGTTGATGGAATGGAGACTAGGGGACGTTCAGGAGAAGGCGATTGATTAGCTGAGGGATGCCCCGCTCATTCCATGTTGACGGACAGCCCATGGGGAAAGAAGGAAGCTGCATTGTGTCCGAATGGACAAATGATGAAGAAGGAATGACTGACTCTTCAGGCATACATGTACATGTGGACGTAGTTGCATACTCATTTCTCATTCACAAATGCGCAATTGCACGTGCAGCGAATGATGTTTGAGTCAAGATTTAATTGACTTTAGAGTTAGTTACTAAGGATGATGTTATTGTTTGTCAAACAATAGGGTTGGATTCCTCAGTCTGTTGTTGATCAGGCACTTTCAGGTGTCCTCATCGCGTCCGTAAGGCATCTGCGCAGATACCTAGGAAAGTCTTCCGTGGTCATCATGTGAGTCTTTGGTCCTCCTAACTGACCAGAGTTACCGTCAACGAACAGTTCATACTTTCCATTATGTCAATCAGTTGACTCGTTAAGTTCTTTGCGTCTCAATTTCTTACACAAACTTGTATGCCATGCAATTGTACGTACAAGCCGGGTTTCTTGTTCAGTCTCATATAGTTTACAGCCAATGTTACTATGATGGTTTGTAATGTTTACTGTGGAATGGTGATCTTTACAGTTTAAAACATTTAGAGTTACCCTTTACTTTCAGTTGGTTGATGATCTTTATGATTTATAACATCGATGTTTAGAGCGGACTGTGATGATCTTTACGGTGTGTGTGTACATCGAAGATTACAGTTGATTGTAATTATCTTTACAGCGTAGTACATCGATGTTTACAGTTGACTGTGATGATCTTTATGATGCAGTACATCGATGCTTATGGTTGACTGCGTTGATATTCACAATGTTGTACATCGATGTTTACAGTTGACTGTATTGATCTTTACAATTTTGCACATCAATGTTTACAGATGACTGTAGTGATCTTTACAGTATGGTTCATTAATGTTTACAGTTGACTGATGATGTCATCAGTTTTACAAACAGTTATCATACGAACGGTTACAGCTGAGTGTGAAACTGCATACTTTCTGATAGCTAACTAAACTGTGCCTTACGCTCGGCCATTGCTTTTTGATACATTTGTGGCAATTTTGATAGCAAGCTTTTTTGATAACAACAAAGATAGTAGGCCTTTTTAATAACAATTATATGATGACATCTTTATGCTGAGCCCTGCCTAAAAAAAATGCCTTGACTTAATTTCTTGACATCCGAGCATGTCGATCGACTTGGCCGAGAGAGGAATCGATGGCTGTTGTCGGCAACAATTCACAGGTCATGTGTTGCTTGTTTTCCCCACATTGCAGAGCCAACATAACTTTTGCTCCAGATTCAATTTTGAACTCTTGGTTCATTCATTCTGATATCCCTACTCAGAGGCGCTCTCAGCCAGGCAGAAAAGACTTGAGGTTAAACATGATCCTAATTGTTTTCTCATTATTATTTGCTTCATATCTATTTCACGACTGACTTCGGTCCCTATTATTATTGTTATTTGTATTATTATTATTATTGGAGAGTGCTGTTGAAACTGCTTGTCACTGATTATGGTCATTCAGGTAGATTAAATCAATATATATTCCTTCATTCATTTCGCAAATTTATATAGAACCCCTTCCGGAAGACTACTCGGAGGCGCTGCAGCCGAAGAGAAAGTATTTTATACATAGAAGCTTTGTATCGTATCGTATTTGAGAATTTATATATGGTGTATGCATTACATTACATTGCGGTAGGTGGCATGTAATGACAGATGACAATCACATGTGTCTTTGACGGTTGCAACCAGGGTTCGAGTCCTGGTTCTTCTCATAAACGACGTGATATTCCTTGTAAGGGAATTAGTTTACATATGGGTAATAGATAATTCTGCATTTACTTTATATCGTGTAATTTGCAATTGTAATGTACATTTTTAAGGCGTTGAGTCAAGAGAGGCTAATCAGAGACGCTGTTCATGATCGGGCCCTCTGAGAGGGGGTCAGAGGCAAATGCCTGGTGGGCCTGTCTGTGATGTTCCCTCTAAGCTGTGCGCATGTGCGTGCTCACACCGACCGTGGAGCCAGCGCACACAAGAATTTAGTATGCGCACACAATTTTTTGGCAAAAAAAAACGAGCCTCGACATCGTTGCGACCTACCTTACTCCATAAACTTGGTTTCTTGACAGTAATATACGTTCCCTTATTTATCTTTAGACAAGTGACTTTTCTTAGGTTATCAGAACTTATCACCATCAGCTTTTAGATTTGGTCTAAATTTAGCTATCATCGCATTCAGCTCGGACCTGCACACAAAAGTGTGAACCATTTATTAAATGTTGCAAAAAATTAGCGGGAACATCGCCTGTCTGTGCTAGCTGAAGTAGGTATATCTGTCTATGTGTTGATGTAGTTACTTTGGGTTGCAGTAAACTGCCATTTCCATCTCATTAGTTTATAGACCGTTTAATTTGTAGTTTTGTCTGCGAATTGTTAACGCTCTTGTGTTGGGAGACATCTGTCTGTGAACGATCCAAGGCAGAATTAGGAGGTTTTTAGTACATTTTGTTGCCAAAGTGGTTTGTGAATTATGATGTTTTGGGCCGTCTGGTTTTGAATTTTTATATTTTAATCGTGTAACCTTTGAATTGTGTAATATTATAATTGTAATCACAAATTTATATGGCACCAGTTTCAGGGAGACAGATCAGAGGTTTTCTGAACAACAGACTAGTGAAGCCACAATCGAATAGAAGGCTTCAGGATATGAGGCAAAGAAAGGGGAAGAGTTCAAGTCATGAGTTGCTGGGCAGATAAATACAACTGCTCAAATGGAAGAGGTTTTAGTGACCTGAGAGAATACTGATAAGAAATGGTCCTTTGTAATGATGCTGTAAGGTATGACATTGACATTGGGAATGGTTTATTGAGTTTAAGTTAGGCAGCTCTTTTTCTCTTGACTGCTGTTTTGAATTATTATTGTCAAGCAATTACTGTTAATTAATTGTTATTAATTAGTGCATACAAAAGCAGTAATTTGTACTGGAAGTCAGTTAGGAGTTGGATTGAAAAGTCTTTTGTTACCCTACTCTACCTGAAATAAATATAACTCGTCTTAAAGTATCATTCCTTAACTAACCTTACCTACTGCCTTACTTACATACCCAATAGAGGAATGTGAAATTGTAATATTTCCATGTGTTGAATAGGTTTGAATTTTATTGAGTTTGTGAGCACCTGAGGAAATACTGAGTGAGCCATTGTGCACTTAAAACTTTTCAGAGGATCGTAGTAAGCATAGAATGGACCTGTAAATTGAGAAATTTATTGTGTATGTTGTCAAAATTGAGTATATTCAGTTTATGCAAGACTGCAAGTACAGTGCGGACCTGATTCCAGTTCACATGCCACACTGCCTGCTGCAGGAGAGTGCTCTATCCTCAAAACTATTATCTTGTCATTCCATGCTAGTTAATACATTGAGGCTCGATCTGCAATGTTGCGATACATTTAGAATTTTTCCAAACTATCCATTATTATGTGTGGCATTGTTTATACTCTGTATCACAAAGTATTGTCTTCACATTCACAGGTTCATTCATACTGTACTAGGATTCTTGTTCGTTCCTGTTGATTTAGTCATGCAGTAATAGTAATTTAGCGAGTAAGTAGTTCCACGGCAACTGAGTTCTGAACAACATAGTTATGATGAGTGAGCAGTACTTCAGCAGTTTAGTACATGTGAGCGATTGTTGAGCATTCAACTACTTTGAACAGTTAACTTTGAGCAATGAATAGTCGTGCATTTGAGCCGCAAAGTATTAACCAATGAATACTCAACTTTGTGGGACTTGGTAGCTGATTGGTTGGAGCGCTCGCCTTGTAAAGTGCAGAGTGCAGGTATATGAATTCTCTGAGTAGATTGACGTTTTGAGCAAGCACTTCACTGGCAATTGTTCGATGCCGTAGAAGGATGTTTAAAAAAGGATGTAATGATATTATTAATTATATGTAACAATGATAATAATTGTAATAATAATTATACTATTGTTCTGTTGCTGTGGTCACATCTACGCTTGAGCCAAATAATTTTTCACTGGAGGTCCTTGCAACCCTGAGAAGTATGATCAGTGTATAAACGAAGCGATAATGAAGGCTTGGAGTGCACATTAAAAGAGCACTGGATTTGCCAAATGACCGACTACAGTGGAAATCTTGCTTGCACTCATCGCTGTCAAACGTCTTGGGTCAGGAACTGTTGATGATGATGATGATGATTATGATGGTGGTAGTGGTGGTGATGATGATGATGATGATGATGATGATGATGATAACAACAAAGGTTTTATGCACGTGTGTTAATTTTACATTTTATACAGGTACTTGCACATGTCAAATAAATTGACATGAGATGAATATAACATGATGTTTGAGCACGCTGTCTCGCGCTACGGTGCATGCATAATTATCGCTTGCAACAGCAATAATTGCGTCTATCATTCCAGGCTGTCTGTTGAGCCTCTGCTGTAATCGATCCTGTGCTGCGTTATGCGCGCTGGACGATATCTTATTTTTATGACCACTGTGTATTATTAAATTAGATGCTGCTTTGAATGCAAATGACACTGTTTAAGGGTGTAGAACTGAAGAAATCTTTTCCGATTTTATGTTTTTGTTGTATTCTGGGCAGCCAGTAAGTGCCATCTAGTGAGTCTGTAGTGACTCTGTGTCCTCTGCAAAGGGTCGTTTGAGGTTTGACTGTTTGAAGCGAGTAGTTATAGTTTAGTTACTGTAGGAACAATTTAGAAACAATGACACTTGGTGGCCAGGAATGCGTGTGTTTGATTGAAAGAATTTACTGTGGCTTCAGACAAAAATGATGCCGCTTTGTCTGGTAAACACAAAAACTGCCCGATGTTGCCAAATGTGACTACCCATCAGGGCCGCCGTCAGAAATTCCGGGCCCCTAGGCAGAGTAGTCACATAAATCCGGGCCTCTATCCACAGTAGTCACGGATTTATAATTATCCATAGGCTCTATGAGAAACTTGATTGCGAACAAAGTCCCCGGACGTCTGAGCATTAGCCTCCTCTCGTCGGGAATGCTAGCCATAGTGAACGTGTTGGTCAAAATGACTGGAGCTAGCCGCAATGGGTCGTATTTTTGGTACGATATAGTCCTACAATTATCTTGCAATGTATAGCTTGGATAATATTTTTTTACATAATTGATAGCAAAAACCACCGACGATAATTCGATATATGTGTCTGACAATACCTTTCTTCTGATGTAGGTCGCGATAATTAAGGTGCTCCTGCGTTTCCTGGTGATCCATAATCCGGCCATGGACGACGTCGTATAGTTGCTCACTTAGGCCCAGGACAGAGGCGGCGGTCTCGCTTGACAGGCGGGGGACACCCAATGAGAGGAATAGGAAATGTGGGGAGACGTGTATAAATTGTCCCCTCTCTGTAAAAGATGGGATGACTTGACCCCCTCGACCCTCCCCCCCGGTATCGCCGCCTCTGGCCCAAGACCACACTTCAGGCTTCCAGGGCAGACCGTCCGTTACTGATATTAGGTTCCCAGAGGTTTAGTCAGGGTGGTACTATACATGGCTACATTAATTAGGCCTAGTACGGTAACAGTTCGGAACGGGTGATCTCCACACGGATTCTAATTAGGGTCTAAGTCATCTAAAGAACCTCTACGGCTACGCGTTATTTTCTTTGTGATAAACCCAGGATCAGATTTGTAAAAACAGAAGCAGGGGTCTGCTGACGAGAATTTCTGGAGGTCTGAGGGATTCTGCACACTGTCAACTGAAGCTGGGTCCAAACTTCTGAACCCCCCTCCCGGCAATCGTACATGGTTAAACCAGAGATTAGCAGTATGGTCGGTCAGCTCGGATTGTTGACGCGCTATTCCTGACAATGCACATTCTTTCTATGATGTTCTTCGGGACAGATCCATATGATGACTCGCCAATCTGTTTGTTGTCTTGCTATCAGTTTATCACGAGGACACACTATCTAATCTATCCAGAGGCAGGTCTACCGTCAAAACAAAGTGGAAAACGGGAGAAGCGAACCCTTCCTTGCCTTCATCTGTCCTTCGTGTATTCAGTCTATTCAAAGAACTCAAAAGATATTTTCACAGCTCGGTTGTTTGTGATCAGATTAGATCAACCAGTTTGAGTAAAATATGTCAGTAAAATAAGTCAATAGCAAATAAGTGAATCAAAAACAAGATTTGTGTGTAATAAGTTTATTTAACGACGCATCAAGATTGCAACCTTTTTATAGAGGCCGGTCGCCTCCATTGGGCGGGAAAGAGATGTTTCGTGGGTTTTTAATTGTCACTGACGTCTTCGACAGAGATCGGTTTTACGGGCGGGAAAATTTCTCGGGCGCTTGACTCTTGGTGTGGCCAAGGCTATCAGGCACTCAATTTGACTCAAACCACAATACTAACCAATTATTTAGCTCTACCATAAGCTCGCATGAGAGCCCGCAATATAAAACAATCGTACAAAATATCAACAAATATTACAATATAAAGCTTCCTGTAGAAACTGATAGTAGTTTTGTACACATTGGTACCATAATATATATATATATATATATATATATATGTTTATATATATATGATCATGGCTGTCGAGTGTGGGTCAATAACGTTGGCCGAACGAGATTACGAGCGTTACATTATATTACATTACATCTGAGTATGTACATGTAGGCGTGTTATGTATGTAGGTGAACATTTGTGTAGCGCCGTTATAAGAGCCTCTTGAAGGCACTGTATAAACGAGATGGGTATTATGGAGGGCTAAGGATGCCTGGATAAACATCCCAGACCCAGACAGGGTTCTACGCATTCACGCCCCTTGACGCAGAATTGTCAACAATCGGAGAGGATAGCCGTGCAGCGAGGAGATGGGGAGGAAGACTGGGTTGGAGGAGAAGGAAGAGGAAGAGGAAGGAGAAGGAAGACGGAGGAGGAGGAGGAGGAGAAAGAGAAAGAGGAATAGGAAGAGAAGAAGGAAAAAAGACGGAGGAGGAGTAATATGGAAAAAGTAGAAGACGAAGGAGGAGAAGGAAGACGGAGAACGACGAAGATGGAGGAAAAGGAAGAGGATGAGGAGGAAGAATAGGATGGGAGGAATAGGTTGAGAGGATAAAGACAATAAGGAGGAAAAGGAAGGGAAAGAATAGGAATAGGAAGGCAAGGAGGAAGAAGATTAGGAGAAATAGGATGAGGAAAAGGAAGAGTGAGTAAGTACGACAAAGATGATGAGGCTGTCGAGGAAGATGATGAGACTTATGAGCACAACAAGTAGGAAGAGATGAAGGAGGAGGAGGTGGTTGAGAAGGAGGAGGAGGAGGAGGAGGAGGAGATGAAGGAGGAGGAGGTGGTTGAGGAGGAGGAGGAGGAGGAGGAGGCAGAGATGTAGAAGGAGGAGGAGGAGGAGTAGGAGAACGACGGCAAGAGGGAAGCTGAGGAGGATGAGAAGGATGAAGATGTCCCTCTGTTCATAAGAATCATACGTACAGCGTGATCTGTACGGATGCAGTCGAGAATTGCTTCAGATATTGTTGGAGAGATTGTCGTCCACTCGACGTTCGTTCGCAGGGAAAGGCTATACATGTCTGCTCATTGAGCTGTTCGGACAAATATATTACGACCGGTGCAAGGGCAGACTTGATGGCAGGGCAAACACATGGGAGGGTCGTACACGATGGGATATCTCGAGCAGAACTGGGCCACATTAAACATATCGGTCGGAGTTATCGTATAATTAAACCAGAGTTACCAGATTATCGTGGTGCAATGTGGCATCAGGGCTATATTTAGCTTTGGGACCATATTTTTGCAGTATCTGTTCAGACGACAATTTTAAAATTACCCCAGTATAAAAGGTATCAAGTAGGTCCCTAATTTATTTGAAATTAATTTTCGTGCAATTTGTTGGCTAAGTGTGTAATAATAAAGTTATAATATTTGTTGTAAAATTAGGACAATGATGAAGCCATTACTTTCTTTCTCAATCGAGAGAAGAAGACGAAGAGGAAGGAGGAGGAAGAGGAAGGAAGAAGAAGAAGGAGGAGGAGGAGAAGAAGAAGATGAAGAAGAAGGAGTAGGAGAAGGATAACGAGGAGGAGGAGGAGGAGAAGAAAGAGAAGCAGAAGACGAAGCAGAAGTACAGGAGAAGAAGAAGAAAACGAGGAGGAGGAGGAGGAGGAGAGGATGATAATGATGATGATGATGACGACGACGACGGTGACGATGACGATGCATACAACCCATTGTTGAGAAAGCTCTGATGATGATGATGACGACGACGACGACGATGATGATGATGATGATGATGATGATGATGATGATGATGACGACGACGACGACGACGATGATGATGATGATGATGATGATGATGTGAGACGAGTCTGTTATTCCATATTCCGTCTGTCTGATCGCATTGTTAGGTTTTACGGATTTATGACCAGCGGTTGATTCGTGTTAATTGCGGCAATTGTTAGGTCATAGGTCGCGATCCTTTCAGGATCGCTTTATTGCCTTTAATCGAACTGAGATCGTCTGTCAATAGCAAGACGATTTTCCGTCTAATCGAGTTAGTTTCGACATTTGATGTAATGCAGACCGTCTCCGTAATTACCATTGCAGTCGATGGTCTCGATAAGGAAGATGTGAGGCTCATCGTAGAACGAACGCTTTTTATCTGCTAGTCATTTTCCAGGGCCTCCCATATTTCCAGAGCCATCGATCGAGAGGCCCTATTAAGGCGCTATATAAATAATATATACAATAGTGAAGCGAAGATGATGCGTCGCAAGATGACGACGATGACGCTGATGATGATGGTAATGCCTTAGAGGACGACGTTTGAAACCCGTGTTTCCGTAAAGCGCTGCAGCTCAATTCTCGGGAGTTGAGTTATGGCCGAACTATGAACTCAATTTCTGTGCTCAAATGAGACTCAAGTTAATCGTCCTCTGAGGAGGACATCCGTCTGAGTCATACTCTATAAAGAGCTTTACATCTTACCTTACTGCCAAAAACTACTAATTTTCGGACAGCACGCCTAAAAAGCGGTAGTACCTTGACAATATTAGCGCCGATGTTTCAGCTCAGACCGTTATATAGAAGTTGTCCCAATAATATCAATTAAAATAATAATGATGATAATAATAATAATAATAATAATAATAATAATAATAATAATAATAATAATAATAATAATAATAATAATAATAATAATAGGGATCGAGCGAATCTTCAACATTTCGATGACCGATGACCAATGGGGTCAGGCCACTCTCCCGATCAGGATGGGAGGACTGGGAATTAGGAGGGCGTCCTCGCTGGCACTTCCCGCCTTTTTGGCTTCAGCCGCGGGCACTCTCCAGATCCAGTTCCTCACCTTAGAATCAGTAGCGGTGAAATCGGACTCAGCATGCGACTCGGCGATGTCTACCTAGCTTCAACTTACCGAAGCTTCTGCCCCGACGACGCCAGGCCATAAACAAGCCCACTTTGACAGGCCGCTGTTAAACGCGGTTCTGTCTGCACTAGAAGAAAAGCTACAGGATCCCTACGACCAGGCGAGACTAAGGGCCTAGCAGTCACCGCACGCCTCGGACTGGCTATACGCTCTCCCGCTCGTTTCTCGCGATCTCAGACTGGAGGACCATACCGTGAGGGTGGCGGTCGGCCTACGATTAGGGGTGGCCATCTGCCAGCCGCACACCTGCGCATGCGGCGCCTTCGTCTCAGCCAGAGGCGCACATGGCCTGTCCTGTTCATTAGGTTTTGGCCGTCAAGCAAGACACTGTAATATCAACGACCTTATCCATCGCAGCCTCAACAGAGCCGGTATTCCAGCGGTCAAGGAACCGTCAGATCTTTCCAGATTAGATGGAAAGAGACCGGACGGGCAAACCCTGATACCGTGGAGTGGGGGGCGGGCCTTACTTTGGGACGCGACTGTGGTGGACACAGTGGCCGCTTCTTATATCCCCGAGACAGCTTCCACAGCTGGAGGAGCGGCGGAGATAGCAGCCACAAGGAAACACACAAAATATTCTGAGCTAGAGAAGAAATACACTTTTGTTCCAATCGCTATAGAAACCTTCGGTCCCCTCAATAGTGAGGGCCTCGCCTTTCTGTCTGAGACTGGACGCCGACTTTCTACAACTACCGGTGACACCCGAGAGACAAACTTCCTTTTCCAGAACTTGTCGGCATTGATCCAACGTTTCAATGCGGTGGCTTTTCAGGGCACTATGTCAAGATTACAATCCACTGACAAGCGGCGACCCAGATAACCTGATGACGGATCCGTTGGCAATGCCAATGAATAATAATAATAATAATAATAATTAAAAAAAATAATAGTAATAATTATAATAATAATAATAATAATAATAATAATAATAAAAATAATAATATTTAAAAAAATAATAATAATGATAATAATAATAATAATAAAAATAATAAAAATAATAATAATAATAAGGGCTCCATGGACTAATTTGTAGAAGAGGCAGCGGAAAACATCAACGACATAGCATGTTGAACGATGTCATCTTGAGAACTCTTGGCAGAGCGAAGATTCCAGCGCTAAAGGAACTTCTCGGCTTGCTAAGAGAAGATGGAAAGCGACCGGACGGCGTCACGCTCATTC
The DNA here is from genome assembly GCA_959347315.1 of Bimastos eiseni. NCBI lineage: Eukaryota > Metazoa > Annelida > Clitellata > Crassiclitellata > Lumbricidae > Bimastos > Bimastos eiseni. The sequence goes on along the minus strand of OY365811.1, from coordinate 36,820,612 downwards.
CTTGGACACGTGGTCGATGTCTGGCATGGGATGTGACAGTGCCCGACACCTAGGCCAAGTCACATCTTGTCGACACATCTATCAGAGCTGGCGAAGCTGCAGAACGCTCAGCTAAGACGAAGAGGGCCAAGTATTCCACCATAACCAACACCCACGACTTCGTAGCCCTCTCCTTGGAATCCGGCGGCGCTTGGAGCAGTGAAGGACTGCAGTTCATCTCAGAGTTGGGTATTCGAACGAGTGCTGCAACCCACGATCCAATGGAGACGTCATTTCTGTTCCAACGTATCTCGGTTGTTCTTCAGCGTGAGAACGCCGCCTGCCTCTTCGGGACATTGCCACCACTCACTTAGCTCACCAACATGGGCGAAAACAGCATAATAATAATAATAATAATAATAATAATAATAATAATAATAATAATAATAATAATAATGCCAGTAGTAATGTTGTAACAGTAGTAGTATTGAAGAAGTGAGTGTCGAAGAAAAATTAACTTTCCAAACGTGGACGCACCAACAATGAATTTACAATAGAAAACACCGTAGACATTATACCATTTATGAAATATTGGGATGGAATATAAGCAGTTCCATCCACCACCTGAAATCCGAGAGGATATCTTTCCCTGCCGTTCCTTAAGTCACCCTCCCTGATCTGCCTCAACTTAACGAGATTTAGTCGACCGATGCATTTTGTTTCTTCATAGCTTTTTGAGGCTTTTTCCTGTTCCTCGATAAATTTAGGAAACATAATAATAAACTTGCCAAATCAGAGCAATAATAGTTGCGCGGTGTATACGGATCCGTTGCGTCCCCTGCGAACAATTTCGGATATCTCCGGAAATCTCCGGAAATCTCTTCATGTTTCCCGATCCGTCGTACGCTTGTGTCTGGAGAAATGTCCCAGCAAAGGGACCCGAGAGACTAGGGGAACATTCAACTCCTATCGATCACGGCCTGTCTATTCTAGCGGTTTATATCCGGCGGAATAGACCTGCTATGCAAAGACATGCGCATTGGATGATCGGTGTGATTACAAATTCAAAATCGGCGAACAGTCTCGATAAATACAACACGATGTAATGTAATGAAACATTTATATAGCTCCCTGCAATGATTTGGTGGAGTGAGAATTAGGACGAAGAAATCCAGCATCTAAAGGTAATTGTAGTGGTAATCGTAATCTGAAAGTCACTGAGGTGCTACACATAATATTCGCGGTTTGGTCGCGAATCCTGAGTCTTGTCTTTTCCGACGGATTACGATTTTTGTTAATTCATTCAGGGATTATTGATACGGAGATTCTTAAAAGGCGGCTACTCAGATATGCTCCCGATTCTGCAATGTAAAAAAGACTAGTTATCAATCGATTGTTGAACGTGTCAGAAAACGACCTTGGAGGCAGACGCAGCGAGAGATAGACAAAGACAGAGAGACAGAGACAAAGACAAGGACAGAGTCAGAGACGAAGACAGAGAGAGGCAATTCCTCACTACTGGGTTCATTACAGACATAGTGCGGTTTAGCACGGTAGTGGTGCTGGCGTAGGCCGATAACGGTCAAAGTAGGTCAGACAGAGCGTGGCCTTGCTGGCACCGCCATACCAATGAAGCAATCTTATATTCTACATGTATGAACTGATACTTGTAGACAAGGAGTGAGCGCAGTTAAATCGATTGCGATTTACCTTGGAGTGACTACTGGCTGATATCTGCGACATAATGATAAAATTGCTATATATATAAGCTAAATTATTGATATATATATATTTATATATATATATATTGTTTCTTCAATATAACTAACGACCAAGGACCGGACAAAGAGGAAAGTCTTGAGAAATTTGTAGAAAGAGCTATATAGGATGCGCTGGTGAGAACGCAGGTCATATAGGAGGCTACTGCATACAACCCATTATTGAGAAAGCTCTGATAATGATGATGATGATGATGATGATGATGATGATGATGATGATGATGATGAGGGTGATGACGATGACGATGACGATGACGATGACGATGGTGATGATGATGATGGTGATGACGATGGTGATAATGATGGTGATGATGATAGTGATGATGACGACGACGACGACGACGACGATGATCAGTATGATGTTGTTTGTTGCAATTTCATTCGTCGAAAATCAAACGGTGTCCTAATTAAGACTGCTGCGAAATCAAATTCTGCTAGCAAGGTTTGCAAGGATATTTGAAGATCGCTTCACTCTGTCGTAGTCTGTGTACAGTGAATGTCGCCATATCTTGGCCTGGGATCTGTTTTCACCTTGGTACCGATTTGGTACAACACTTGTTCCTCATTGTTCTAAGCAGAAGCCTTGTTTGGTATTATCTGGACTCGTTTCGATTGGCCTAATAGCAACCAATGGGTCGTTTTATCCTGCGCCTACAGATAGTTCAACCGAGGTTAGACTAGGCTGAACTCGTCCGCTCTCTGCGCTCTGGCAGTGCCAGTCCCAAGCACTGAGAAAGGAGGAGGACAACACAAATGATATTCGATATCACACTGCAGTGTCGATAAAGTTAAACCCCCACAATCAGAACAGAATTATGCAGTAGCTTCGTTTACCTTCAGCAACAAATGCCAAAGAATCCGTGAACATGGCGCTACATAAACTGGCTATTGAAAGTGTAATAGAGTTCAATGATGCATCACTCTGTCTCTGTCTGTTTGTCTTTGTCTCAGCCATTGTCTGTCTGTCTTTGTCTCTGCCATTGTCTGTTACTCTCTCACGATATCTTCATTCTTCCATCTCTCCCTCAGTTCTTCATTTCCCTTTCGTCTTGCACACTGTTACGATACTCCATTTCGACATCCCCTCCCCGTGTCCTTTTCTGTCGCATCATCTCATACTCTCCCTTTCTCCTACCCCCCATTTTCTTCCTATTTTTACCCCACATCTTACGTATCCAATTCTTTGTTTCCTAATCTCAATTTCTTTCTTTCTTTAGTTCCAATTTTCGTTTTCTGTTCGTTTCCCTTCACTTTCGCTTTCCGCTCCTTCCGCACTGCCGTATCCCATTCTTTCTCCTCACATCTTCTTCCCTCTATCTTCGATCATCCCGCGTCCCCTCCACCCGTCTTTCCATCCATCCACCAATCCATCTGTCTGTCCTTCAATCCATTCCTCCGTTGATCTCTCCTTCCATTCGTCTGTCCGTCCGTGCGTCCGTCCAACTTTAATGACTCCCTTAAGTCAGCCACAATAGTCGATATCTGTTGTCGTGGCTTTGTATACGGTTCTCCCAACGGACATCCGACCGACCAGTCGGTCCTTCGGTATAACGTCTTCCATTCGGCTGTATTTTTTTCTCCCATCGGAGCAGTGCCTCCGGTCCCTACTCACCCGGTCTATCCATTGCATCCTCCTCTAAGTCTGACCCTTAGTCTGACCCTTATTCTGTCCTGTCCTTTGTCTGTCTGTCCCTTAGCATGTCCGTAGTTGCATCGCTGTGTCCAGCTGTGTCACACTGAGTCCAGCCCTTAGTCCGACCGTCCTAGTACGTCTAACCCCCTAAGTGTGTTGGTTGGTTGTGTTGAATGTAACGTTGGTTCTCTTTGACTAATTTAAGGCAATCGATGGATATCAACGAGAGCAAGGGGAGGTTGACAGGGTAATTTTAATGTTTGAGGGATCGGAAGAAGATGGAGAAAGCAGACTGATGGAGATAGAGAGAGCAGATCAGATAGCGATAGAGAGACAGAAATGAAAGCAACAGAGAGACAGACATACATACAGAGAGAGACAGAGAGAGAGAGAGAGAGAGAGACAAAGACAGAGAGAGCGAGAGAGAGACAGAGTGAGACAGAGAGAGAGACAGAGAGACAGAGAGAGACAGAGAGAGACAGAGCGAGACAGAGAGAGACAGAGAGCGAGAGAAAGAGAGCGTGTGAATGAGTGTGTGTGTATGTGTGTGTGTGAGAGAGAGAGAGAGAGAGAGAGAGAGAGAGAGAGAGAGAGAGAGAGAGAGAGAGAGAGAGAGAGAGAGAGAGAGAGAGAGAGAGAAAGAGAGACATACAAACAGACAGACTGACATGTGAACGCAAACCTAGAGGAACGAATGCTGAAGAGTCAACGAACAGAAGTCAGTCCATACACCAGTGAACGCACAAATAAGTCCGACTGAGTGCGAGGAGCACAGAGGAAGAGACATCCATGGATGATACATCGAGATGTTAGAAACACGGGCCCTGGTCGAGCCGTCAGATGAAAGGGGAAATGGAAACCGTTCTCCCTAGAGAGGAAAACCTGGGGAGGTGCGGTCTATGTGGAGACTTCGGTCGTAATTTACCCAACTGCCTGCAGGGTCACCCACTGCCGAGCCAGAACCCCTTCCGATTATTGTTCGTCCAGGGTTATAGAAGTCCGACAGATTGCTCTCGCAAGATATGGCGTCACTCTTCCAACTCTGTATGAGAGGCACGTATCAGACGAATGACTGTTAAAAGCAGACAACGCATGTTGTGCGTCAAGAGTTAAGAGCAGACCACATTGCAATATGTGATATGGAATATGTGATCAACGGATAGGCAGTGCTCTAGTATTCCACACAATTGAAGCCACGGTGTTGAACTGAGATGGTGGATCGGTGGCCTTGCTGCGTTAACTATTTTTAGGCCCAAATCACTGCATTTCATCACATAGTAGGGTAATTGTACAGCGGTAATTTAGGTTATACGTGTATAATTATGGCTTGTTGAACACCTCTGCAATATAGCCTAACAAGCGTCATCGACTGCATAATCACATTCACTACTGGCGGAAACGGAAGTTGAGTAAAGGGAACACAGACAGACAGACAGTCAATGACAAAGAAGGCACACAGATGAACAGAGAAACAAACAATTACACCAACTAAAATCCGAATTTTCAAATCACCTGAAATTTCCAGCATGGTCAATGCTTAGACACTTTAGTTTGGTACTGTATAGTTTAAGTCTTGACCACTCTGCTCTGACGACTGTTCTCGCGACACTCTGCTGGCAATATATATATAGCGCCAATTGATCCGTGGTTCTACATTTTCTTTCGTCCAGTCAGTCATATGACAAGATTGCACATTTCGAGATTCAGTCATCACATTTGTCTCGATTGAATGCTCTAAATCTCCGAAGACTATCAGGATTTTATGATTGACAATTACTCAGTGTATCACACCACGCGATGCCCAAACATTCATCGTCAGTGTTGTCCTGTATCATACATTTCAATATGTCAATCAATATACAGGCCACATGCATGTAACTTGTACTTTAATAATCATGCACAATAATATATGCCACCAATGTTCCTTCTAAGCTGTATGCATGTGTGCGAGTAGGCCTACACGGATCGTGCAAGAATTTGGAGCGTGCACACATTTTTTCTCTCTAAAAAACGATAAGTAACATGAACTGTAAACCAATATTTAAATGGCTGGACTGGAATGGAAAAATACGAACAAATTGAATGCTAGTAACAGTATCGTGTAATACGATGAAATGTTCTAAGACACATTTTAGTCAATGGACATTTCCTAGGTTGTCAGAATTTATCACCACAGCCTTTTAGAAAACTTAGAGTCTTAAGTTAACTATAATCGCATGCAGCTAAATCCTGTGCCATTAAAGTGTTGCACACGCAAAATTTCTCGCGCACACTGTCTCCTAAAAAATAAGAGGGAACATTGCATGCCACGTAATGTGATGTAATGTAATCGAGTTATATGTATCTATGCTTCAATACTAATGTCAATACACAAGTCATTGTAAACTTACGCTTTGATACTTTGTCATTATATATTCGGTTTATATATATATATATATATAAATAGTATAATCTATATCATATGTAAGACATACAGATATATATATTATAGATATTATATATATTGAAGACTATGTATCAACAAATGTGCTTATTTTGGCTCTTACATAATACTGGGCAAACATGCATGCTCTGAATAATGCATAAATCTAGTCTGCAAACTTTTGTATCGATGCTATCGTGAAGCCAAGTCATTGCTGACCACTTCTAAGCAAATCCACATTTGAAGATCACAGTACATAAGATCAGAGACAATGCATCAGAGACAACGCATCAGAGACAATGCATCAGTCGGAATCTGTGAGCCTCCTCCAGAGACCAACAGAGAATGACCCACTCCATGTTCGAAAATGATGGCACCTTCAAGACCCAATGTCTTAATATATATATATATATATATATATAGAGAGAGAGAGAGAGAGAGAGAGAAGAGTACGCGCGTGCGCATGTGCGCGTGCGCGTGTGCATGCATGCATGCATGGGTGTGTGTGCATATGTATGTATGTATGTATGTATGTATGTATGTATGTATGTATGTATGTATGTATGTATGTATGTATGTATGTATGTATAATATTTATTGTATATGTATGTATGTACGCATTGAACTGAATTGCTATGACTAGAATGATAACGCTGCGGTTATTGGGTTACGGTCAACGGCGAGTCAAACGTGACTTCCGGTCAGGGCAAGTATGCACGTACATACATTGTGTCCGGAATTAAACGGACCCCTTAATAATAATAGGAAAATAAATAGTAGATATTCGTCAATTTTTAAAAATCTAAAAGCGTTTTAATCCTAACATATTTATCTAATAGGTCTACTGAATAAAATATGATTACTTCTGACATTTAGGAATGACGTCGTAGGGAAGTCAATTGCATCAACATTCGAGTTTTAAGGACGCGGTCTAAAATTCATCTACAGAATTTTCAACTGTGTTTAAAAGTTGTCGATAAACCGTCATACATTTAGTTCAAATTTACTGTTGTATTTGAATAATGTGAGACCGCAAGTGTGTTCAAATAGTCCACCTTCTGCCTCAACACACACTTCTAGACGCGTGCGTCATTGGCCAATGGAAGATTGACCAGCTGATCAATTTCCTCAATAGCATTAACTTTATAATTTACAGACGCAAATATGACATACCTTTTTCACCAGGACTTTCATAAATTATAAATTTTGGATAAATAGGTCAGGATTCAAAAGGTTTGCGAATTTAAAAATTGACAAATGCCTAGACATACTATGTATTTTTCTGTTATCATTAGGGGTCTCTTTATTTCCGGACACAGTGTATGTATGCATCCATTAAATATATATATATATACATTATATATACATATATATATACATGCATATATGTGCTATTGTGCATGTTTGTAGGTATGTAACAATAATTGGATGAATTAATAAATGGATGAATGGATGGTTGAATGGATGGGTGGATGAGTGGATGAATGAATGTACGGATGGACAGATGGATTATATAAGAATGCAGAATTATATTAATATTTTAATGTACTGTTATAATCCTGTCCATATACGATTATCGTGTTGCTTGTTGTTGTTGGCTTTGACATTAATTAAAGCCTTTCGTTGCTGTTCTGTTCTCGATCTGATCATGCCAATACCATTTGCACAGCGCGTCCAGTGAAGAGGGAGGAGAGGGATTTATAGACGGAAGAGGGATTGGCACGCATCTGTCAATTGATTCATTCGACCAAGCAGGAACGTAGGGATCGTGAGAAGGAAGAGAAAGAGGAGGAACAGGAAGAGGAAGAAGAAGAGGAAGAAGAAGAAGAAGGAGGTGCAAAGAGGAGGAGGAGAACTAGGGGGAAGTCAATGCAAGGAGAAAGACGAGAAGTCGCGGGGTGATGCGTAGGAGGGAAGAGCAGGAGAAAGAGTAGGAGGAGGAGGAGTAAGCGGAGAAGAGGGAGGAAGATTGTGAAGAAAGGCAGGAGGAGGAAGAGGACGGGTGGGATCATCGGAAGGAGGAAAAAATATGCAAGAGAACATAGAAGAATGAAGAGGTGGAAAAGGACAGAGATGAAAATGAGGACGAGAGCAACGGGAATTGAAAGCCAGTAAGGTTGCTCCAGCGTCAATGTGAATGTGACTATAACCTGATTTCGGAATCCACAAATGAAACGATTGGAGGCGCATTTCATACTGACTATTACTGGGAGTCTATTCAAGACCCACCTAATTAACTCTTTATTGCGGAAATATAGGAACGTTATGGTATCAGTATTTGATATGATTTTAAATGATAAGCCGTTCTAATCTTAATCTAGATCGTATGTCCAATATATTCAACTCTAACCTGGTATATATCACGCCCCTTTGATTGATTGATAGATAGATATTTTTTATATATATTATATATATTTATATATATTGAAGGAAATATTCTGGTCAGGCTGTCGTCTGACTCTCCAAACGAGAAGTTGATTATGTTATATATCTCTTTGGCAATTGGATGACCTTCACCGAAATTCATATAATACGCATTGATTCAGCGACTATCAGTTATTCGTTGATTCAGAGAAAATCTGGCATAGGCCCTATTCTACAATCAATAGTACAATGTCGTCATTGCCGTAATCTGAATTTACTCAGTTACTCAACAAGCAGGGCGCTTTCTCCTTCTTTTCTTCTCCTTTGGAGGAAATTGTCTCAATGCATGTAGATGGTCAATCTCTCATTTGCGAAACGTGGGCTTCGAAGGCGAAAGCATTACCAGAAAGCGAAGGTAATGCGCTGAACTGCCGAGAAATTCATATAATATTCATGTCCTTTTTTGACAGTCTATATTTATTTACCTGTCATTGATTTTCACAGGGTCCCTGTTGCTCATTGGTTCAACGATGATCAGCTATTCAATGTTTCATGGAAACTCTGCTATAATCTATTCATTGTTATGATCTGAATTTGAGTTTTTGTGATTTGTGTTTTTTTATGACGAGCTTTGCTTGTTGCATCCATATTCCCAACGACTATAACGATTGATCTAGAAAATTTTACCTGACTGTTAGGTTTACACTTGCCTGTTTGATACTCTAAGCTGCGGTTCACTCTACTCTGTCCCTGAGCTAAGGTTGCCAGACGTCAGGTAAAGAAGGAAATGTCCTCCGTTTTGGCCCCACGTCTTCTTTGCGGAAGGTAAGCGTGAAATCCTGGAACATATCCGGTTTTTGTATGTGCACTGCGTTGGGGATAATTGGGTCATTGGCAATGATTTTGCTGCATTAAGCTTAGTTGCCTGTTTTACGTTGACCCTAGTTTCCTCTGCAATAGGCATAAGCAAAATTATTTCACTGGGTCTTATTATTACAGTGTCTGTTCAAAGGACAATAATAATATTGTCATAATCAGAACAGAGGAGAGTCTACTTTGACCCCTTGCTTGCGAATACGCGTATGCCTTGACACGACCTTAATTATTATTAAATGCAGCATTAATTTGGACAGAGGGCTGGCTACCAATTCGGAAACGCCATCGCTGCCTACTACACCATTTACACTGTTACACACACAGTTTTAACTAAACCAACAGCGCTCTGCAGAGCACGCAGAACATCCCTCACATTCACCAGAATACGGTTTTAGGTAACTAAGTAAATGAATGGGCAAACAATGAACTCCTAAGAAGCGAATAACATTACAGTGAAACTGCAACGGGACAGACTAGAGCAAATAACCGCCGATGGCCTGTTTTTTTTATTGGACCACGGTGTACCTTGTACCAAAGCAACAGGGACGGCCAAGGCTATACAAATCCGGATTTTCTCCGATTAAGTTATCCTCCTGAATCTCCTATCATCCTAGACAGACTGGAGGAAGAGGAGGAGTACAAATATATAGACATCAATGGCGCCCGTGTTCTTAGCGCTACATTGTAGTTGCTGGATAGAACAGACATTGCAGTAGGGAGCATAAGGGACTAAACTAGCTGATCACACTATCTGAACATTAATGAAAGCTTCTCATCACTGACGTGTTTTGTTGTGGCTTTTTTCTTGCGATTGTTATTCCAGGTTTATTTGGCATACTTTGTTTGCATGGAACTTAGTACTTTTATGGACATCACCCAACGAGCCGTATGAGAATATAGATGAAAGACTAAATTAGAATTAAAAAACTCATCATAGACTTAGTAACCATGTGGCCATAATCAGCTGGACGTAAGATCCCTTACCGTTTGGTGCAATGACAAGTTATTTCAATTTGCTGCTATTCACACAGTTTATTCTATTGCTGGTCCAAGTAAACAGAATTAATTGAATGATTGAGTGAGTGCTTGATTGATTGTACTGCGTCGCTTGATTGAAATCTGTCACTTTCGTCTGCGGTTTGATCATGATATAAATATATTATAAATAATAATTTTAATTTTGAAAATAATTACAACCTACCTTCTTACCTGTGTTTCCTGGGTACACACATGCCAAAAGATGGACTATGTAAGTAATGTAATGTAACTGATCAAATATTGAAGTGACCGATTGTAATCGCTCCATCCCAGTTTGCTACATTAGTTAGAGCGTACGTCTCATTCATCATGGTAGACTGGGTCTGGGGCGTTAAGTTCACCCACATGTAAGTCTATCGTTGGATTATTCAGGAGATCGCATATTGGGCTGCATGGATCGCCAGTGATTTTTCGCCGCGGCATAGTCTTCCTCCTCCTCCTAGTCCTCCTCCTCCTCCTCCTCTTCCTTCTCCTGCAGTCGTCTTCCTCGTAATCTTAATTCTCATACTTCTCATCGTCATCCTTATTCTCATCTTCCTCTCTTGCATCGCCTCTACACTCTATAGCGCTACACACTGCGAGAGAGAGACAGACAGACAGAGACAGATACAGAGACACAGAGAGACATATAGAGTGAGAGAGAGAGAGAGAGAGAGAGAGAGAGAGAGAGAGAGAGAGAGAGAGAGAGAGAGAGAGAGACTGACCAACGACTCTCAAAAGCCATGTCTGATGAAATGAAGGCGCAGACACTTCCCTCTGGGGTCATTTTAAGGGACTGCTCTACATGTTCTTCTTCTTTTTCCTCTTCCTCTTCTTCTTCTCCTTCTCCTCCTTCCTCTTCTTCTTCTTCGTCTTCTTCATCATCATCTTCATCAACGTAATCATCATCGTCATTATCATCATCTTCCTCTTGTTCTTCTCCTTTCTCGTGCATGGTAAAGATGACGTCTTCCAACGTTACTGACAGTTAAGCTACGCCATCTGTTTAGCATGTACAACTATCTAATACGCATTAACATGTATTTTTCCTATATTAAAAGTGTATTTTGGCATGTATTTATTTGCATTCAGCATGTATTTACCGTGTATTTAATGTGCACTAACATGCATTGAACATGTTTTTATTCTGTATTCTATTTTACGCTGTTCCGAATTCGAACTCGGATCGCAGAGATAGAAAGTCGTCGCACTAGACACTCAGCCACTCTACCACCTTTTGACCAGGGTCGTGTGTGGTGTCTGTCTAGTTACTTCCTGAAAGGGCACTTGTATTTCGGTTTCCGTGGTCTATTCGCGCTCAGATATCTCTGAAATCGAATGAAACGTCAGTGCTAATCGGGTTAAGTCGAAACCGAGGCATTTCGTCTGCCGGTCTCGAGTTCTCCAGATCCAAAATCATGACTGTATATAAATTATTTTATCAAATAACTTCTATGTCGCCGTTACCTCTTAAATCGTTGTATCGTAAGTCTCCTAATTGACAAGACATAAATCGATGATATGAGTGAGTTCCTCTATCCTGAATGCTGTGGAATGGTCTCTCCCTCTCTAGCTTCGCCACTTTCTCATAACTCACTCTCTCCTAAGTTCATTCAGACCACATGTTCGTTTTTGTCCGTGCTGGAGTTTGGAGGGAGCACCTGTGCAGAATCTTCCAGAAACGCTACATCAATGTTTGATGTGACTAACTGTATGCATGAATGAATAAGTAAAGGCATGAATGAATGCATGAGTGGCTAAATGAATGAATGAACAAACGAAAGAACAAATTAAGGAACGAACGAATGAATTAAAGCAAGAATGAATGAATGAGTGAATGAATAAAAGCAAGAATGAATGAATGAGTGAATGAATGAATGAACGAATGAATGGGTTAATTAAAGAAAATTCGCCTAGAGTGAAATCGCAATAGAAGATAGTAATTCAATGGAGAAGCGTCAGAAGCCAGATCAGAATCAATCAGATGAGAGAAAATTTTGAGAACCCCCGTTGCGGTGGATATGGAAGTTGAAAGAAATGGGTCTTAAAGTTTAGACCTAAGTGACATTAAAGTGTCGACAGAACGAAAGGAATTGGGCAGCGAATTCCAAAGCGAATTCGGACATGCGACCGAGATATACCGAGAAATCCCGAGAGATTCCGAGAGTTCGAAACTGTTTTGGTGCCGGTAACATCAACGGTCCATTGATCGAGCAGGCGCATGTCGGATGGGGATTGGAGTCCTATGATATGGTATCCAGAGAGAAAGAATAAGAGAGTGAGAGTGGGAATAAGAGAGAGAGACAGACAGACAGACAACCAGTCAGATAGAAAGAGAGAGAGACAGACAGACAGACAGACAGACAGAAAGAGACAGAGATAGAGAAGGAGGCAGACAGACGCATTCACAGAAATAAAGAATTAGAGCCAGACAAAGACAAAGAGAGACACACAAAGAGATGTGTACATAGGGCAAAAAACTAATAACATAAATAATAACAATAACCATAATAATAATGATAATAATAATGATAACAATGATATTGATGATGATAATGATAATGATGATGATGATGATGATAATAACAATAATAATAATAATAATAACAACAATAAATAACAATAATAATAATAATAGTAAGAAAAAGAAGAAGAAGAAGAATTATAACTAGAATTATAAAAGAATAATAATAATAATAATAATAATAATAATAATAATAATAATTGGAGTCCTATGATAGTATATTATTGGGCAGCGAATTCCAAAGCGAATTCGGACAAGCGACCGAGATATACCGAGAAATCCCGAGAGATTCCGAGAGTTCGAAACTGTTTTGGTGCCTATGATAGATAGGAGTCCTATGATAATAATAATAATAATAATAACAGTTTGCATCCAGCGCTTCAACGCAGTTGCCTTCAGAGGCTCTTTTGTGCAGCTGCAGTTTAACCAAACAATATAAACACTCGTGCACTCAATTTCATAAACTATTTTTAAACACCAACCTAATAATAATAAAGACAATTATTTGATATCCCAAACATATAATACCATAATAATAATAATAATAATAATAATAATAGCAGTAATGGTATTTAAACTTTGTCAACCCATTATACAATGAAATCTTCAACATCGTTGTTTCGTATCAGATGAATCTACGATCGAAGGAGACTTTGATGGAACGCAGACGCCATTAGTTGTCCCTATGGACTAGTATATAGAGAGGGAACTGAGGCAGAAGGATGGACAGAGAAGGACATGAATAGGACGCACGCATCTAAGCAGACAAACAATGTCAAGCAAATTTTATTCGATGGTAATTGGGCAGCAGTTGGTTGTCCTTCGATTGTTCTGTATTGCGTGAAATTACCAAACACGGGCAGGAATTAAGTGAACATTCGTGATAATTCACGACGGCTGAGTCATGATTCTTGAGCAATTTTAGAGTCAATAGCGAATCTGATTCATGTGTGTACATGAATGTGAGTCATCAATGAGTGTATCATGATTTATAGTGACTTTGAGTCATATTCGATTTGAGCCTAGAATAAATATGAGTAACGATTCCTCAACGAAACTGGCTCAAGAGTTGATCTGAGTGATGATGAGCGCAAGATTTAATGATGACGGATTCAAGTAATGAAGTAGAGATAGCTGAACTTTCAGGTCTTCGACATGTTTTGATTTTTTAAGAAGAAGTTGGCCCAAATATTTATTTTTTCTATTCAGAGGTTGAAAATTTGTCGAAGTATAGTATTCAAAATCGTATTCGACCGTTTCCACCAGTCCTATAGCTACTCATTTGAATAGAGGCTCGCATTAAAGCAATGTTCAAGTTATCGTACAAATACAAGATTAAGTAACGGTAAGCAACTGTTTATTTGTTTCTTTTTAAGTCGATCAGTCAGCGTGTGCCTATAGTCTTAAGTGGCGTCAAAATCGTCCATGTAAACCGCAATCCTCACCTCTCCACGTTACTTGGCTCGAAGACAAACTGGACCTACATCCCCGACACAGATACTAAAGAATTTCCGTCTAACCTCATAGCAGCGAGTTCTCTAAGGAAGCTGATGCTGGTCGGTCGAGTGAGTCAGGCAATCAGGGTTCCATGGAACAACGCTAGCAGGGAGTTTCTGTTCGCGATTAAGTTCATCCCCAAGACCACTATTATTGTGAATTGTTTCCGTACCTGGTGACCAAGTCCTTAATAATTGCTGCCAAACAGATTGCGGCAGTCTGGAAAAGTACGGTACGAACAAGACGTATTTACGTATTTATGTGTTTACTTATATACGTGTGTGTAAAGATACTTGGCATAGCAGCTGTAAAGTACCTAGCAGAAGAAATCTTTCGTGAGGTACGGTATACGCTTAAAAGCTGTCCTTCCAACCGAAAAGTATATGTATTGTATGTACATATATAGGTGAGGTGTTCATTCCTCCATCGTTCAAATGTCACCTTCTTCCAGCAACTACAAACCATGCATTGGTCCTGTTTTCTCTATAAGTCAGTCGAATGGTTTTCAAGCGCTCCTGATTTAAGTCCCTTTATTTACAGCAGCCATCAATCACAAGTTGTTGCAATGTGCGTGTTATCAGTAACCCTCATCTGTGACATCTTGAATTCAAATCACAGTCGCATCTACGCAGAGTTTGATCCGGTAGCTACAGCGAGAGAACTGTTTCTCTATCACAAATCCAAACGATTCAGGAACATATGATTTCCCAATTCACTGTGCTCCCGTCACTCCGATGGCTCCTTCCCCCACAGACGAGTCGCAACTTCGCCTAGTTCCGTCGCCAGTCGAGTTTCAGAATGCGAACGAAAGCCTTCTTGAACTGTTGGTTGGCGAACGCGTAGCAGAGCGGGTTGAGCGGACTGTTCAGGTAGCAGAGCCAGTAGGAGATGTCGTAGAGCAGCGGGGGCACGCACCCATCGGAGATCGGGCAGAAGCCCATGATGAGCGAGAGGACGTGCCACGGGGTCCAGCAGACGACGAACGCACCGAGGATGATGGTGATCGTCCGGACTGACTTCCGGGTGTGGTTCTCGTGCTTCGTCTTCTGGGAGGAGGAGGAGCAGGAGGTGTCGCTGAGGAACCGGGTGCGATGCTTCCGTGACGACCACTGGCGCAGAACGGAGAACCTCCAGCGGCCACGCCCCGGTGGGCCGGCCGTCGTTGGCACTCGTTGGAGCTTGACCGGGTCTCTTCCGTGAGCGAGGGGCAGGCAGCGCGTCGTCGCTGGCGCTTTGCCATTCCAGGCGTCGCTTGGGTTGACGTGATTGCGCGTGGTGACGACCATCTGTCTTCGCGTTAGATCACTTGCAACAGCAGCAGATATCGGTTCAGACGTTGATCTACAAGAGACGTTGTTCCAAACGGACCTCGTTGAACCGATGACTTGCGGGGTTGCACCTCTTGTCGCGGTACCATTCGTTTCGTCCTTCACGCCAGTCGCCGAACTCTCTTCCCGATCCAGGACCTCTTCCGTGATTGTTATGCAACGATTCCTACTCGTTTCCCGACATTGAACGGTCTCTTTGGCTGAGCAACCGACCGACTCAGCCACCCTACCACCGCAGTCGCCGTTACTCAACCGCCGACAACCGCCATCTGAATCGTCCAAGTCATTTCTTCGATCCAATGAACCGCCAATGACGGGTGACCCTGACGAAAGGTATTGCCGATCTAATTGATGGAACTTACCCCTACTACTACTTCCATCCGTCATGCCCTCTCTCTCCATTCTTCCTCTACCCGTCTCTTCCTCCTTGCCCTCCTCCTTCTTGTCCTCGTTCTCCGCCTCAACCACCTGTTGTGCATCTCCTTGCGTCCGTCTGCGACCAAACGATAAATTAGATCGGTTGGTCGAAGTCTTTTCAAATCCGATCCGGCGTCGTTTTTCTGCTCGTGAGATTGCCTGCGCCAGCAACCGAGGCTGTGACGATGGACCCTTCGTCGCCGTCGCATCGACGCCGCTCCTGCTGCCACGGCTGATTAATTGTTTGTCTTTGGTGCCTGGCGCTGATTCCTCAGCCTCGGCATCAACAGCCAGTTGCCGTTGATAGACCGCTGATCGCTCCATTCCTCTTCCCAGTGATTTACGATCGGAGTCTCGTTTAGCGAAGTAGCGATAGCAGCCCGACCTGTCTGCCGCCTTCGCTCCCACTTCGTCCGTCTTTGCTCTTATCTCGCCAATGATCACCCTCTTCCCTCCGACTGCCGCCGTCCTTTCATCTGCCGCGTCCACCGGGTTTCCTCTGCGAGATGTTCCCACCGCTCTGTCACCACTAGCATCCTCATTCTCCTGCTCCTTGTCCTTGTCCGATACCAACTTCTCTTCTCCAGGAGCCTCGAAGACGTCATCCGTAGGCAGCAGCATGTACTGATTCTCGGCTCTTTCCGTGAAGACCCTTCCTCCAAGGAAACCCGGCGACGACCGACCCTTTCCACCTAATCCACTCCTAGTCACCATCGTCAGACTCTTTCTTCGCGATGGTCTCACTGAGTCCGACGCCTCCGGAGCCCGCTCCACAGAACTCCTCCAACATCTATCCAGGCCACCTTTGGGCGTCTCCGGACCCGACTCGGACCCGAACCCCTGACTGCTCGACCCTTTCTCCTCCTCCACCTCATCATCATCGTCATCGTCATCATCATCATCCTCGTCTTGACGTTTTCCACCCAGAATCGTCGTCGTGGTCTTTCCTGCACGGTTCGAGACGACCTTCACCCCACTCCCTCTGCCTCCCAACGGTAGCATCGGAATCGAGATGCCACGACGGGCGGCCGCAGCCGAACCGGTCATCCCGATTCCGATCCTGGTAATCGTCTCTCCGGCAACGGACACCAGAGACACCATCCTTCGGCGTCGTGCGTCCGCCTTGCGGTGCAGGCGAAGGGCCACTCGGTAGATGCCGGCGTAGAGGGCACACATGACGACGAGTGTGGCCCAGAAGTATCCGACCTGGAGCAGACAGTTGAAGACCGCGCTCTCCATATATTGGACGTAGCATTTGTCTGGAGGAACGGTGCGTCCTACCTCGACGAAGTACTGCCAGCCCATGATGGACGGGAAGAAAACGAGGACCGGAACGAACCACGTGACTGCAATGACCCCGATGACCTTGCGCTCCGTCCTCCATTTCCGGTACCTGGCCGGAAGCGTGACGGAGCAGTAGCGGTCGATGGTGATGCAGAAGACGGTGTAGATGGAGCAGAGGCAGAGGGTGTAGTCGAGGGACAGCCAGAGGTCGCAGAGGATCTCCCCTAGGAGCCACGTCTGGTCAGACAGCAGGTAGACGGTGTAGAGGGGCATCGAAATGCAGCCAATCAGGAGATCGCTGACGGCTAACGACGCAATGAAGTAGTTCGACGTCTGGCGGATGGATCTTTCCAGAATGAACGACAGAATGACGATCAGGTTCCCAATTATCGTCACGATGCTAATCAGGCCGGCCATTGTGCCCAGCGACGCCAATTCCCACACGCCGAACGACAGACTATCCTTCTCGCTGTAATAGGAACTTCCTGCCGGTGCCTCGTCAGATCCGAACGGCGACGTCGAGGCATTGTATTCATCCGAGCCGTAGTCACAGCTGAAGACGTGACAAGGATCGTTGCTGAAGTCGTAGATGAAGAATCCGTCCGTGGAGGAAGAGGAGGCGTCTTGCGGAGGGAAGAGGAGGTCGTCCGCTGACCTTGAAACCCGTTCCTCCTCTTCCCATCTATCCGGCATGGCTTGCTGCTTCGCGTCGTTGTGACGAGACCGCATTGAAGTCTGGGAGGGATGGAGGAAGGGAGGGATACTTTCGACTCGTGTGACGGCTGCCACTACTTTGTCGACGCCCCGTGATCCGGATGAGTGCAACGACCTTCCGGTCAATTAGATCGTAAAGAACAGGAGCAAGAACGCGAAATGAACGTTCTTTGTCGGCAGAGAGACCGACCGACCGATCGGCTTTGCCAAGAGCTGCGAAGACTGACAGTTGGTCGGTGTTTCGTCTTGTCACTATGTTTGTTTGTGTAACTGTTTGTTTCGCTTTTCGTCTGTGTCTCTTTGTCACTAGTTGTCTCTCCGTCACTGCAACGATTCAGATTCCTATTTGTCAATTCTCTGCCTGTATGTCGCCCTCTATTCCTCTCTCTATTTCTCTCCGTTTCTGTCTGTGTGGATGTCTCACTCAACTCCTCTCTCGGTCTCCTTCGATCTATCCGTAAATCTATCTCTTTGTCCGTCTCATTGTACCTGTCCGCATGTTTGCCTTTCTCTCCTTCAACGCCTGTTCATTTAATTTTACATTGAAGTGTCTATCTGGTTTGGTTAACTCAGTCTCTTTGTCTCCACCTATATGCATGCCTAGCTTTGCATGACTGTATGTCTGCTTGTCTCTCTGTCTGTCAGTAGACTTATGCTTGTCTGTCTGCGGATGTCTGTCTCTATATGTGTGTCAGTAACACATTGTCTCCGTCTTATAGTCAGTTCATGCCCGCCTTCTGACTGTCTGTCTGTTTGTCAGCCCTTGCGTTCGTCCGTCTGTTTGTCACTTTCTGTATGTCTGACTGTCTGCTCGTATATCTCTCTGTCCATTTGTCTTGTCTATATGTGTGTAGGTCTGTTTGTCTGTCAGCTGTATGTATGTCTATCTTCGAGTCTGTCTGTATGTATGTATCTCTGTGTAAGTCTACCTGCCTGTCCGTCTGTTTCCTTGACTCAGTCAACAGTGTGCTGCTGGTGCTTCGACCGTGATACTCAGCCCTGGATAATCGCCGTCGCTTCTAGCGCAGAAGAGGAGTCGCATCTTTTATGGATTCGATGGTCAACATGAGCGAAGAGCGAAAGCAGCGACCGACAACGTCCTTTCTAATCACTGACTCAAGTGGATTAACCATCGTTAGTATCAGTTGCACCGCCGCCTGCTCCGCTGCTGCTGCTGTCCTTGACGGTTTAATCTGAAAGAGCCGCAAGTCACCAGGACACTCTTAATCTGATCAGCTATGCAGCCATAATATTAATGTTGCCATTTTTTTTATCACATTCAGTTGCTCCATCGCCTCTACAGTGATCAATTGCCCAACTGCTATGCGCCAACAGAAACCACAGCATAAACGACAATCTAGTCGTGTTCCTTATCATTCTCAATGTCGTCATAATCGTTGTAGTAGTTGTTGTTGCTGTAGCATTTGTGAATTTAGTTGTAGTTATCATAGTCTCGTTCGTCGTTGTCATCAACATCATCATCATCATCACAATTATCATAGTCATCATCGTCGTCATTATCATCGTCACCTTCGTCGTCCGTCATCATCATCATCCTCGTCATCATCATCATCGTCGTCGTCGTCACCGTCATCGGCATCATCATCATCATTATCATCATCATCATCATCATCAACAACAACAACATCAGCACCAACACCACCATCACCACCACCATCATCATCATTATCATCGATAACAACAGCAAAATCATCAACAGCAACAACATTGTAGTCAATATCAGCAGCAGCATAAACGACAGCAATGTCAACATCGTCAACGACATAATCTTAGTTCCCGTCGATATCATTGTGAATGTAACTATTCATAGTCATCACCATTATTGTTGTTGTCATCATCATCGTCGTTGTCAATATCATCATAGATCATCATTGTCATCATCATCATTGTTTCATATCATCTGTCAGCTGTCGACGAGATTCCGTTGGTTGGTTCCACGCTTCAGCGTGGACCCACCACTGGTTACTCTTTTCAGCTGAATGTGCACTGTTTTGCTAACTAATGCAATTAATTCTATCACATGGGCATTTAGCATCATATGGGCCAGCGTTGATATTTTTTAGAGGCGCTATATAAATGCTCGATTACATTACATTACATAACACATTGAGCGACAGTCACTATCAAATAATCATTCAAGCTTAGGAATTTCGTTGATCCAGTCACTTCCCAGGAAATGCTTCCAACACTTGAGCAAAACCGTTTCCAACACACTTCAGCAGAACCATCAAAAACGTTTCAAAGCACTCATGAAAAGAACAGTAAAACTTACCAGGAACTTACCAGTTATTCCCGGATGAAAACCATCCCTCGTCTTCTGACCAATTCAACATAGAAGCCTCGAATCAATCGCAAATTAAGCGCTTACTGTCCGCATCCACAATCCTATTCGGTCTCTAGGATATATTCCTGTACCCAGAATGCATCAGCGCATCTGACGATTGACATAGCGCAGTTTGTTTCAGTTTGTTATTAAGCGATATTGCTGCTACAGTTGTTCAGTAAGAAGAAGAAAAACTGCAATCCCTATTACATAGCATTCGTCAATTGCTTAACAGTCTTGTAGTGCCTTCCTTAGGCTAAAATCACATCCAGCTTTGATTTCGCACATATCCTCTTATCCATTTTCATCTCTTACGCACCTTATTTCTCCGAACTTCATCAACATCTCTTAAGTTTCTGCGCTATACTTAACATTTTTTATTCAAAAAACTTTCAGGCCTATTCGCTGCTCGTATTAGTCAAACTAGATTCTACCTCATTTCTTTTAAATTATCCAACCTTTTCGCCTGTGATTCAGGCTATTTTCCCTCTCTGGTTTCTTCTCCTTCTCTTCGCATTCTCTTCCTTCTCTTCTCTTCTGTTCTCCTGTCCTGGAATGACTTCACCCGCCTCTTATAAACGTCGCTCCCCGTCGCCTCCGAAACCCCGCAGCCCATGCACCGTTCACCATTCCATCGGCTTCTTTCTTCGTCCGTCAATCTCTTCCTTCGTTCGGCTTCAGCCCATGCGCAGTCCGCCACGTCGTCTCAATGACGCCCGCGAACGCCTGTCTCGAAACGCATCGTGACCAGCTGATATAGACGAACGCAGGCGGACAGACGAACAGAAACATAGATAAAGAGGCAGGCAAACACAGACCCAGCGACAGATGTGTTCTGAGACGGGCTTAACGTTGGTCCAGGGTTTAGAATGCAGACATAGACCTACATGAATGACATCGTGTCTTAATATTCATATTATTGTTTTGTACACAATTATGATGTACCGTTTTATA
This sequence comes from Bimastos eiseni, assembly GCA_959347315.1. Lineage (NCBI taxonomy): Eukaryota > Metazoa > Annelida > Clitellata > Crassiclitellata > Lumbricidae > Bimastos > Bimastos eiseni. Next base: position 36,799,481 of record OY365811.1, on the reverse strand, counting down.
CATAAATATGCGATCTATTTATTCATAATAAGTGGTGCATGTTGGTTAATTATTAATGATTCAGTTATGGATCGGATGGCAATAATAATAACTAATATCATTGTTATTATTAAATATCTAAAGATAGACCTACTACGTTACGTATATACTTGTATCTATGCACGATGTCATTGACGTGCCTTATTTATGTCTGAATGATGTAGGTATGTATGTTTGCATAGGCGACTCCTGGCATAAGCGACACAGGCAGCCGCCTAGGGTGCCAAATTTTAAGGGGCGCCAAATTTTAGGGAAATTGTTTTTTCCAGAAATGCAAATGTCGTGATTAAACAAAAGTAATTATCAAAACTAGATATTCAGAAATAATTGGAGGCTAATTCCAGCTCAAATGACAATATTCCATCCCCTAACACCTTATTGGAGACCCTCTCCTTCCCTAGAGCGATATTTCTATGTCAGAATCGAATATATTTTTTATTGAAGAATATTGCATTTTTATGTGTACCTGATCCCACGCTTCTCATATTGAAATTTTCGCAACAACGATAGGGACGATCTTGTAGATGACTTCATAGGGCGCCAAAATACATGAGGACGCCTCTGTAGGGTTGTATGTGAGTTGGTTTGAAAGTATGGGTGGAGCCATTAAAACGTAACCCCTCAAGTGTTTTGCTAATAACATTTATATTGGCCAGGAATTAACAAATGAAATTTTACAGGCGCAACACTTATTCATATTTGCATACGAAGACCAAATTTTGCCAAAATATTTCAAACATGAAACATTTATAACGCTTTTAATGAGTCCAACCACAAGTTTTGATGGTCAAAAGTGTTTAACTCTGTAAGAAGTAAAAAAGTCGATTTTATGAAATCACATCTCAAGTAATTGCTATAAAAAAACTTCACAGTGTTTCACAACCTGTTTTCAAGGTTTCCACCATCAGTTGTCACACGTGCTATGAGTCTCTTTGAAAGTTATGATGGCCTTGTTGGTGGTTTCCTAATGCAACTCTTCCCATATCAGCTTCAATGCATGCTCATCGTTTTTTACTTTGGCCGCAGATTTTGGTACTTCTCAAGCATGACTCTCGGCATGTGATAATCCAGCGAGTTCAAATCTAGAGAGCTAAGGGGCATTTGGTCCTTCTCATTGAAACCAGAGCAATTGACCTTGAGCCAATCTTGCGCAAGGCAAGCAGTAGTATGCGCTGGTACGCTGTCTTGTTGAAAGGTCAGTCCAGCTGGCAGCAGATGCTTGCAATCGGATGTAGAAGCAGCCACTAACGTAATATGCACTTTGGCCATTTCATCAAAAAAAGTGCAGTCGAATTTTGCCACCAAAACAAACAACAGCCGATACCATAACATGTGGAGCAAACTGCTCGCATTTGACGATGAATCGATCAGGTTTGATACACTGATTTTTTGCCGCTGGATCAAACACAGTTGTTTTGGTTGCCATTTGGAGGATTGAGGTAGAAGTTCTTCTCATTCGCGAGGAACACACGCTTCGTGTCGTTAACCTTCAGCCGACAAAGCAGTGCTGAGGAGCTTTCAAGTCTCATCTGACCCACTGCATTGGTGATAAAATGCCCAGAGATGTGACGGAAAGCGATGTTTATTATTTTACCAACTTGATCGACTGCTCGCTAAATGACGTCAAAGTGACGTCCATATATATCCTATGCCTACGCTTGTAAGCCGTCTCATTTCTCAATAATAATAATTATGAAATTATGAACATGTTGTTTTATGACAATTACTTGAGCTGAGACTTCATAAAATCGTGTATACTTAAAAGTTTTTTGACCATCAAAGCTCTTTGAAATATTTAAGTAAATTTTGGCCGTTGCATGCAAATAAGCCAAAAATTAAATTCATTTTGCGTCTGTAAAATTTCATTTAGGACTATTAATGCCTACTGTTGACTGAGATATTAGCAAAAAACCTGAGAGGGTTACAATTTAATGGCCCACCATATATATGTATATGTTATTGCATGAAAGTATGCATTTATGCATGTAATTTATGTACGTGTTTATGCTTGTATATGCATGTATGCGATCAGCGTTGACAGTTGTCGCTCTACTTATCGACGCAACTTTACCCAGAGACTCTGAACATCCACGCCATCTGTCAGCTGTCGACGGGAATGTCATCAGTGTTGGGCCGACGCACAAGCGTGTATACTTAAAAGTATCCACTACTGATGACTCTTTTCGGCTTACCATGCATAATTTTGCTAATAGACTTTTCTTGCATGTTAAAAGCGAAAATAGTTACATCATTAAGGCCAGCGCAGAGTAGATATCTTGAATAAATGTTTGATAACATGTATAATTGTACATAGGCCTACGTATGTAGACCTATGTGTCCATGCTTACTTGTATCTATGGCTATGCACATGATAATTATAATTATACATGTCTGATATTGTATATGTATTTGTGATTGTTTGAATATGTGCATGTTTGTATGTATGTAGGTCTATGCATGAGTGAATGTATTTATACATACAGGGCGTATGTGTGCAACATCTATGCATGCATGGTTATTAATGTATTTATGTATATATCTAATATAATGTACATGTAATATATTATATATGTATGTGTATATGTATGTTTGTATGTATGTATGTATGTATATATATGCATGTATGTATGTATGTATGCATGTATGCTATGTATGATTTGACTGACAGGCAGCTGTGCTGTGGTTGAGCGAAGTGTTCTTGATGACCATAGCGAGGGGCAATCCCAGAGAAATGGAGACTAAGACAATGGCACAGATACAGCCAATAAGACACCGACGGCAAGAGAGGCAGACGGACACATACAGGCAGACGTACAGAACAATTAAGTCTGAGAAACAATGGAAAATTGAGGGAAATTAGAAAACATTAAAACCATCATCGTCCGTTGTCTGCGCTTCTTCTTCGTCTGATCAGAACGAGGCCCCTTGTGTTTTCCAAATGGTTTCTCTTCTTATAATGGCTTCCAAGTAATCCCTGCGGAATCCCGAAGAGACTTCGGACAAAGCCCTGCGTATACGCATATCCCATCTAAACGCATGTCTAACCACATGTATATTTGACGTCCATATATGCATTTGCAAGTACATATATCTCCCTATATACACAGGTCTATGTGTGTAACGTATATATTTATATGTATAATACTATATGTATATATATATATAGCTGTATATATATATATATCTGTGTGAGTGTTTGTGTTACTTTGTTATAAGTATTGTCGTGTGCAAAGTACCCGTTACACTTGCCAACCCGTATTCGATTCGCCAATAGGTTGTTTAAGAGCTTATTCAATGAATATGTAATATCTATCAATCTTCTTCATCTATGTCCCAAGAATGGTTGGCTGTTTGCCTGGCAATCGGCTTGATGATGTCACACGCTGTACCTCCGTTAGTCTGTCAGGTTTAGAGAAGGCTTTATCGCCGACCAATCCACTGGTCTTACAGTCTGCGAAGTCTTTACTCTCCTTTAGTTTACACTTCACAGCTATGTCAGAAACAATGTCTGTCTGTCTCTCTGTCTGTCTCTGTCTTTGTCTCTTTTTCTCTCTGTCTGTTTCTCTGTCTGTCCCTCTATCGCTGTCACTCTGTTTCTCTTTAACTCTCTATCTCAGCCTCTCTGTCTATGTTTTTGTCTCTGTCTGTCTGTCACTGTCTGTCTGTCTGTCTCTGTCTGTCTCTGTCTGTCTCTGTCTGTCTCTGTCTCTGTCTGTCTGCCTGCCTCTTTCTCTGTTTCCATGATTCTGTCTATCCCGCTTTGTTTATGCACAATCCTACCTACTTTCACTCTCTCAAGGTCCGTCATCTCTCCCTCTCTAATTATGTCTCCCTTTCAATGTATTTCACACCTAAGAGATTCTGCCAGTGTATCTAGCAGTCTGTAACTCCGTCTCTCTTTCAGTCATCGTAGGTCTCCAACACGATATCTCTCTTACACCCTGTTAATTCTTTGCACCCAGTCATCCGTTCCTAAATCTACTGAAGTGAGCGATAATGGCATTACTTCGGACGTGCGTCTTAATTGCCTTCATCCCCCTCTGCTGTTCCGGACACCGATCATCCACACTCCCATGCGAATGCTTCCATACTGAGTGTCAATTTCATCCTCGGTATAACGACGTCCTAATTAACAGCAGTGCCCGACCAATCTGGCCTCGCCTCGTGCACCGTTGACATAAGGGCACCCAGCGCAACTGACGGCCCGTCGTCACCAATGTTCGCCTCTATTTTCGGAGACAGCGTGAGCAGGAAATATTTTGTGATTAGACATCCTAAAATCCTATAAATGCCAAAAGGTACACACTACTGCACGTGTACTCGATCTGAATGCAATTATGGGCCTAATTAAATTAAGACCATAATTTCATCTAATTGCCTGTGGTGACAAGTTCTGATAACGTAAGAAAATTAACTTGTCTACAGATAAAATATGGAAACGTATCAGCCAAGAAGCCAAAGTTTCTGGAGTAAGGTAAGCTGCAGCCGGATACGAGACATGAGTTACGTAGTTAAAAATTGTGGCTATAAAGGTGTTATTATTGAAACAAATGTGCGTGCGCACACTAAATTCGTGTGTGCGCTATCTCCACGTCCCGTGCGTGCGCACAATCGCAGACCTTAAAGGTTACATTGCCCGTAACATCGAGCGAAAGGAGGAAGCTTTGAGTTAGCATACCCTCTGGCTCCTTCCCCGAGCCATCATTCCTAGGACGTGTAGGAATATTGTTTACTTCTTCGTGGGATCACATAGGCCTACTGTGTAAATTTAAAATGGGGCATGGCAAAATTGGCCCCCATTGAATTCGCCATATATAAACTGATAATTTTAAAATTCTCGTTTCGGCTGGTTCTTTTGCCTCGCTTCCATGATGATCTACAATAGCAGAAATTTACGAAGAAGTTCACAGTTCACGGTAGCATTTTTTAATACGGGCAAAATTCAATGCGAATTTATAGTTGGCCTGAATTTACGAAAATCACTTCTATTCGTTAAGATCCACTAAAAATATCGCAAAAGAAAAAAACTACTCGTTCACTATTTATGTATGACAAAATGTCAGTAGCACGTTCTACACCAAATCTAATTACAATCCTACCAATGTAGGCATAACGTATAAAGTCACGTTAAGTGTCAGGTTAATAGGCCTGAATTTAGTTTCCGCAATGATTATAGACAAGCATCCCTTTTGTACTGCGCCAAGTTTATCGTCTATAAAACTTGTACATTTGATTCAACAGGTCATGGAATAATAACAAGGATATAGTTTGATTCACCCTGACCGAAGGTAGGCCTAAGGGTAAGAATTTGCTCAGAGGCATTATTCTATCCTATCCCAAACTTGCAAAATACCGTTCATGCATACCATGGCGCTCATGGGTCTGAACTCTGAACTCGTTACCCTGCCAAGATGAAAGACTTCTTGAAACTATATATAATTCCCATATAGGGCTAGCGGCCGTGAGATCTTGGCTTCTGATTTTTCTGGCGATAGTCTTAGTACATGTACATGTATGTGTATGCACTCACGAATAAGGCTGTCAAAAAAGTTGAAATCACTGCCCGGGTACCCATCGACCAGAGGTACCCGACCCCGCGGACATTTTGTTAGGAAGTGTGCATTTTTACGGAATGTCGGGCACCAGAGAACCGATTTCATTGCCCGGGCAGTCAGTTAATATGATCAACGGAACATTTCTGGCATATATGTTCAGGACAAAGAGCTCGCATTTTAACGGAATGTCAGGTACATCCGAGAACCGATTTTATTGTCAGCTAGGGTAATTAGCCTCGGGCGGGTACCCGTTGATAGCTTTACTCATGAACCAACTCGCACACCTACACACACCAACACTTGCACACAAACAGACAAACGCACACACAATCAGGTCAATGTAGTTATAAGGGTGGCATAAAAAACCGGGGCAACCGCGTGCCGGCCCTAACTCTGGTATAAATCAAGGCGGTTGTTTTGAAAGTGCATTTTTGTTCCGTTAAAACCGGCGTTAAAAATTAAAGCTGGTCTCTTGTTACAAAGCCCTGCTGTGTCAAATCGCGGCCGTTTGCGGCTAATTTGAGACCGATGGCAAACTAGAGACATTTTTGTCAACGGATATCACAAAACAACAAATGGGGTAGACCTATACTAGCGGAAGTTCGTGGAGACACGGCTAGGCCAAGGCTACTTCCAGTATCCCGCGTAGTCGCGTTTTCCTTTTGACGGTCCAGTTCACGGTTTCATGCAGTAATTAGCTGTTATTATTTTTATAGTTGGCCTTGCACATAATTGAGCCACGCTCCTACTGACATCTTTATTCTAGAGTAATAGAGAAGCTGAGAAACTCAATCAGAGTTTCTGATCTGATCAGTGATTGTAAAGGCATTTATTATTGAAAAATAGGGCTCTATAGATTTTTTGGGGTGTTAGGTTTTATAACTTCCCGACGACTTGAACAGAGCCAAATGGTGTTACATAACAGATTTAACTCGAGTTCGGTGTTTGTGTGGCACAGTAGCACGACTTGAGCTGCTTGTAAATACTTCGTCCAGCATGATATCCGCCATTTATTATTACTTCCAGTTGACCTTTAACCAGATTTACTTGTTTCGTTTTTACAGTGAAAAACAAACGAACACTAAATTCAGAACATGCGCTAGATTTTACTTTTTAAATTAATAAATCTAACCAACAGCTTCCAAGACTCTAGTTTATAAAGTCTTAGATAATATGTTACCGAATACAAAGTTTTTTTATGATAGGCTTCAACAACCTTAGTTTAACAGAACTACAGGAGCCAATATAACTAAGCAAGAACGCCTGAAATTCTGCGGAGCTGCGACGAACTTATCTAACTACTCATGACTATTGTAAAAAATAATGTAATCTTTATCTCCAAATTCATAGGTGCTACTCTAAACTTTCTAGAGCTAGGCGCAGGGGGCACCATCTGATTCACGAGGGCTGCGTCACAGTAGAGATCAATGTACGGTGGAGGCATGAGTCTTGTCAGAAGGGAGACGAGACAGAGAGAGACAGAGACAGAGAGAGACAGAGAGAGGGAAGGAGGAGGCGAGGAGGGGAGAGGAACGGAGGCAGATCGGCTGCAAGCCTGCAACCCATGGTACCCAAGCGATCGATGGCACTGGTCCGATTTGGTTTTTCTGGCCCAATGCTTACGCTTCCATTCCTGGATTTGTCTGTTTACATTTTCCTACTGCTTCTTTGTCGCTGTGTCTGTAAAACCGTGTGCCACGTGTGCGTACGTATGTGTTAGTGAGTGTGTGTATGTGTGAGATTGAGTGTGTGTGTGAGTGAGTGTGTGTGTGTGTTTAGCATGCCTTCTGCATTCCTTCGCAAAAGCCTTCCTGTGCGAATTGGAACTCTTGTATACCTAATGTCGAATAGGTTCCTTAATTAAGCTTTCAATTAATCAGCTCTGAATAGGTGTTAGTCGTCACCAGACAGTTTACCTACATAAGCAGCGTGTGTGCTTGTATTACTGGGCTCCAAAGCCTCACCCGTGCCACGTGAGACTAAGGACACGGAGAGGTATTGGGTCGGCAATTCCAGGAACCCCGCGTATACAAGACACAATGGACTTCGTAAACATCCGCGAGGCAGTAACAACACGCATCCTACACCTCGTTGACGCAATGTAGACGCTGAGCGAAGAACTACAGAGTATATTCCTCATGGTACATACATCGTACAAGTTCACGCATGCGTAATTACGGGTCCCTACAAAAACTGCACGTGTGTCTACGGTATCTAGACATACGATCGCCGTCGTCGCTCGTGGCGCATTCCTCCGCTCGGTTTTTGTGCCATCGATCAATGGTGCACACCGCTTCACGGAGTCTGTTTCAATCTGTGCATTTTTCTGTGCTAAAAATCGACGTTTTATTGGCGATGTGCCAGGTACGAAGGTGTTAAATAATCCCCAATGAGGTGTTGTCACTCCATGCGAAGCGCTAGGAAGGGGAATTGATTTGCTAATGGTCATGTTTATAGTAACGAGGACTTTTTAATCTAATCTCCTTTACAATCGCGTTTGATTTTGTTATATTGATGATGATGATGATGATGATGATGATGATGATCATCATCATCATCATAATCGTCGTCGTCATCATTGTCATCATCGATTCTTCATCGGTGCCATTTTCATCATCAGTGCTACGATCATCATCCTCATCGTCGTCGTCATTATCATCATCATCATCATTTCAGCCGCCGCCGCCACCACCATCATCAGCAACAACTTCATCAGCGTTGGTGTTGTATGATGAATCGCGTATTGGGCTATGGACTATCGCTTCTCTCCGGCCTGATTGTTCTGCGAGGGGTCACTTGGTAAGAACTGGGGAGGGACACACGCATAAAGTGTCCCCTCTCTGTAAAAGGTGGTGAGGGGCTTGTCCACCTCGACCCACCCGGGATCGCCGTCCCTGGCTTGAAGCGAAGGGGGTGCTAGGGCGAACACCTGCGCCACGTTTCCTCTTCAACACGCATTAACCATTCCACTCATCATCCCTGCCTTCGCGACTTAGGGCGCCATTTTGTCACGTGATTGTATTGACATCCGGTTCCGAAACGGCGCTGCGACGTGGCTGCGCAGATTGAGTTGGAAGTTGGCAAGAAGACAGACGCACAGTCATACAAGCAGACAGACGGCCCAGATGGAGAGAAGGAGGTGATTTGAAGGAGAGGATGAGGAAAGAAGGGAGACATAGAGGGTGACTTGGATGGCGAGTGGGAAGGATTGAGCGAGCGACGAAGGGAAGCAGGGAGGCAGAGAGGGAGAGGAGATACGCAGAGGAGGATGATAAAGGCAGTGTGGTCTTGGAGAATTTATGCCCAGTGGCATGACATCGTTTCTCGGTGCAGTGATATGACAAGATGATCGTCTGCGTGGTGGATTCTGTCTGGTCTTATCAGTCTGTGACAAAAATGGCGCACTTCGATCGCCCAGAGCAGCAGACGACCCCTTGGGAGATTGGAACTCTTTGCCGAGGCGGAATGCGTTTGTCTTCACGGCTCTTTAGGACATTCCTGCGCGGTATGTTTCCGGGAAAAGAACCGTGTTATGTGGTTTTAAGTGCTGATGTAGTTCCTGGAGGGCGAGACCGTGAAAAGAGAACCTAAACACGAACTCCATTTCAGCCTACCCTTAGGGAAGGCGGAGAGCTAGGCGTCAAATGCTTTCTCCTCTCAGTAATCGTAATTGTAAACTCAAAATGTGTAAAGCACCACTCGAAGGTCAAGCGCAGGGTACCAGCTTATTCACAAGCGCCTGTTGAGTCATTGGGGTTGCTCAGAGGGTTTTTCCAAATGATAGTCAAAGGGAGGTTCTAGTGCGGATGACAGAGCTTCGAGGCGGCGGAGTAGCATACTACACGTATGGTTGTAATTGTTTGACGGGTGTCGTTTGGGTCGAGATTGGGAAGGCTTGCTTGGGGGTGCAACGCGTAGCCGGGTATGGTAGCCTATGGAAAAGTCGAAATGAGTATTTATAGACATCCACGGTCACCAGGTCCGTTACTGCCGGACAGTTCTGCCTATGGGGATCAGGAGAAACGACACCGTGAATGTAGGGCTACATCTTTCTCTAACGATTGCCGTCCTGGCACATGATGGTAATTCACAGAATTAGTCGGATGAGGTCATTCTTCAGCTCTGTCCGTTTGAATGGGTCACGCCAGTTGCTGTCCAAAGTTAAAGTGTTTGAAGTGGAACCACTATCCATACGCCACGACGCGCAGGTTTTCCTCAGGGTATCCCTCAGGTACTCACACAGTATCTTCAGGGTATACATCCCCTCAGGTTACCCGCACGGTATCCTCACGCCCGCACTGGCGGAGGCGCCATGGTGCTTGATAGTAATCGTAATATCGAGTTATTTTAAACGCTAGAGGCGGGCTACATACAAGCTGATCACAGAGCACCAGCTTATGCGCGAGCGCCGCGTCGTTTCAGAGAGCTTTAGTAAATCGAGTAAGGTTTAGGGTATACTTGCCTTGACGTTCTAAGTTAGCGACTCGGAGAGGCAAGGTAGGTCTATAACGTGCTGTATGATAACGACATCTCCTCGACCTCAGTGGACCCATATTAGTCATCTGAGTCTCATCTCATCACCATCGCTGCCTGGAGTTTTCTGTTCGGACTGCGTACACCATTCATGGCAAAGTTGAACTTGATGGAGAGTACAATTAGAACAAACTTCGAAAGATCCTTCTGCTCCTGTATGGATTCGAGCCTATAGAACCGTTCGTCAAAACAGTGTAGGCCCTACCATCTCCTCCAGAGGCGTCCAGATAGGGGGTCAGAAGGTAAATGCCTCCAATTTCACGTAGGGGGATATTTTATTAGTCCTTAGGGGGAATATTTTGCCTTCCATACCATTGGGACCGAGGGCAGAGGGATTTACCTCCATCACTCAGAGGGGATTGACGCCCCGGCTCTCCTCTTCTTTCCCTATACTCACTCCCCTCTTAGAAATGGACACCGCAATACGAGAAGCTTCGACGCCAAGAAACAATAGGTCAACCAAACGCTCAGCTGCACTGCGCTAATTATTACCAGTCGCCTTTGTATCCAGAGTTTAACGACTTCTGACAACAAAGGGCGTTGACAACGACAGGAATCATTTTGTTGAACGGTTCTCCTTTTCTTATTTGAACTGTTCTGACCGTTCTTTTGTTTTCCAAGCAATCTTTTGTTGTATATATATATATACTAATTATTATATATAATAATTGTATATATATATAATATAACATATATAATATGTATAGGCCTCTATTAAAATTAACATAATTATAAATACAATACATATATATAATTATAAAGTATATTCGTTTAATATTGAGTGGCTGACGACATATCTGATCCTAGTGACAGTTCATGTCATGGATTGGCGAAAGGTAGCGCTTTCATGAACGATATATATATATATATATAAATATATATAAATAAAAAATAGTGTCCTGATCTAATAAATGTACAGATTCATATATTACACAAACATAAAAAGAATGTCAAAGATACGTAGACCTAGGCCTACACACATACATACATACATACATACACACACACATACATACATACATACATACACACACACATACATACATACATACATACATACATGCATCATACATACAAATCATTTTTACCCCTCCCACACCCCCATTCGCCAAAAAATTCTTGTTTGCCCCCTCCGATAAAAGCTGAAATAACGTCCCTGGGTCAAGGTGTTGAATGCTAAACATGATTTCAGCGAGAACTATTAAAAACGCTACAAGAACTCAAGTAATTGGAATTGCTCATCAGTCAATCTTTCCTATAGCTCTCAAAGTATGTTTATATCCACGAAGACGGCTATCCAGAACTGCCAGATATTTTGAGCCGAGACGGTACTTTGGTCACTTGCAAGTAACTGTAACACGGGCCCAAATATCTTGGCCGTCAGTGACGAGTTCTACAACCCTTGCAGTGAAGAATTTCGGTGTCATGTTAGGACAATACCAGCCGGCGACATGAACTTCGACGCTAACAACGATCGAATAGGTGTTCAGGAAACAATTGGTCATGTCGAGTTAATTGCTTGTTTCTTATAAACGAACAGGGCCTGTTGTCTTTCAGACGGTTGGTTTAGACTACGTCTTGGCCGAGTGGATCAATGAGTTTATCAACATTATGGACAGTTCGAACGAAGTCTGATTAAACTGAACCCATTGACTATACACTGAAGCTCTGGGCGATGTCATAGTTATACGCTTGGTACAGACCACTTCCGGTTGGTAGCTGCAGACATTTATAAATATTCTGCATTTAATATGTCGTCTATCAATCTTGATTACGACTGGCACTTCAAACTCCTCCATTGATATAGCGCCCGTTTAAGGCTTTCTTGTCTGCCTTGTGTGATGCAGAGAAATTTCAGAATAGGCTACTACATTACAACACAAGACCACTAATTGCCTGTGCTTTCATTGGTCACATGCTATGTACCAGCTTCATGTCTTGGCAATTGCCTCAAGCTGGGCCTCCCTGTATCCTTTGGTGTAGCACTGCGAGTGGTGCTATATAAATCTATGGATATAATACACCACGACATACGTTTTCTGCAATTTTGTATATATTTATGTAGAATATGATACATATTATATGCATCATTTTGTATATATTTATACAATGCATGCATAGGTTTCATGCTTGCAATAATATAAGTACAAAGACGTTCAAATTTATATAGAGCCAAGTTAAGCCTCTGCCACAAGAATTAACCAACTGTGGCGCTATATAAATGCTCTTATTGACTGGTTGACTGAATGAATAAGTTACGAATTAGGGACTCACTGGCATAGCGCAATATAATGTAATGTAAATAAATTCTCTATCTCCCCCAGTGGGGGTAAGGGACATCATCCATTTCTATCCTCCTGCTGTTCCACCCTCCATCAATTTCCCTTGTGCATAATAGGTCACGACCTGCCAGGCTCTGGTGTCTTTTCCAGTTCATCCGGCTTGCTGGTTTTGAATCCGAGGAGTTCCTCCGCAAACATCTCGGCTGTGATCGTCTCTGGAAAGCTCTTCACGAGTATCTCATTGATCGCCTCGATCTCGAGGTCTTCGTGCTCACAGCTACCACCCTCTGGGTTGAAGCCAATGAGCGTGGTCAGATGCTCAGCCATCTCCTGCTCAGTCATGTGCTCCCCTGTCAAAATATTGAATAGAAGGTCAAGGCACTGAGCATAGGCACTGAGCAGCCAAGGTCAGGTACTTAAGACATGCTATATTTCAACTGGGAAGAAGCAGTCATGGTACAATAAAGCGAAAATATCTGCTGGGAGAGGTAGGTTATGGTACAAACGAGTAGGCATAGTAGCCGCATATAACTGGGCAAAGGTATAGGATGTCACGGCACAATTAAGGAGTTCCCATAATGCGCCATTTGTACATAACTGAAACTCGGCTAGGTACGTATGCTCAATCTTTTTGTACTAAACCTTACCTCTGCTCAAAAGATATATATATATATATATATGTATATATATATACATATATATATATATACATATATATATAATATATAAAATTAAAATTATTTTCATGCCCGGTGGGGATTTGAACCATGCATTGACCTTTCGATTGGGAGACTCTTGTACATCTCCGAATATGAACTGGAACTGACCGTAATTCTGGAGTAGATCGAGGAGTTGGTCGCGGTCGATGGAATGCGTGTTGTCCGTCTTGACGCCAAGGACTTCAAAGGCCCACTTGAGTTGGTTCATGTCCAGGCCAAACGCAGGACGGTGGTTGACGTACACTTTTAGGAAAGAGAATATTAATGAGACAATGGACAATTATGGGTTGTTTATTTGCCGTGGATTATTTGTTGTTTCGAGACAATAGAGAAGTCTCTCGTGTATATTCAATTGTCACTGCTTGATTGACAGAATGGCAAAGTCCAAAACGCCCAAAATGTCACTGAAGTGTGCATAGTTGGTTATAATAATATTGAAAGACCAATACAAAAAACTTGTCAGTGGTAGGTTTAACCCTATAAAAATTAACATTTGAAGTAGTTCATATTATCTCTTCTGAGTATGGTACACATCTCAAGATTACAATACAATTATACAATACAATTATGCAATACAATTATACAATACAATTATACAGTACAATTATAATGGGTTTTAAAATATCCTCTGTGTACATTTCAGTTGCAACCTGAATATAATAATTTTCATGACAACAATGATTTTTCTCACCACTGTTTATTTACACCATCTGACATATGTTGCTGTTGTTGTTTTTGTTGTTGTTGTTTGTTCCGTGGTAATACGATTACTTTTGTAAGGTATGAGACTTACATTTAATGAACTCTCCTAAGTTGAGCTTTGTTGTTAGCTCTCCAGTTTCAATGTAATTTCCAAATTTGATTTCATTCAGCATTTCTTCAATCTGCAATAGATTCAGTTGCAACAATGCAACTCCAGCAGACAAACTGTAACAATTATAACTCAACAGGACATCTAGCGGTCATTAATATAAACAACAGTATCACAATTATTTTGGACTAAAAGGTGATTTACCAGCAACGTGATGTCAATCTTATCAGGATATATAGTGCTTTTATTTAGCAGATAAAAATTGCCCTGTTACTAATTACTGATGCCTGGAATAGCCATGACTCCTATGAAATCCATCTCTAGCAGTAATAGTATATAATATAATAATAACAATTATATGTTACATGATTGTTATTATTTTGTTTTATCTGAGGTAGTTCTGATCTCTTGGATGAAAAAAAACTATTACTATTTCTAATTATTATCATATTATTTTTAATATTATTTTTATCGTAATTGTCATTATTACCATAAAAATTGCTAATGCACATGTATTTCACTTGGTGGCGAAATTTTAAGCTGCATGAAGGCAGTAATCGGAAGATGAGATCGTAATCATAATCTAGTTAATAGTAATAGTAATAGTTTTAGTAATAGTAATAGTCAAAATCATTATAATATATCATATTCTCAAAATTGCTATTATTAATCAAAATCTTATGACTTGTCTGGTATTACTGTTAAATGAAGCAACCTATTTTGCTCTCCCTTCACTAGGCGTGGACAATAAAGAAAGAAGAAGAGAAACGCATACAAGCATTTGAGAACAAATGCATGAGGAAACTGCTCAGAATTCCATGGACAGCAATGGTGACCACCAAACAAGTGTATCAAATGGGGAAAGTTGACTGCAAACTGTTGGGCCACATCAAATCCAGAAAGTTGCGCTACTTCGGGCACATCGTGAGACAGCCTAAAGACAGTATTTAGAACAGTGTAATGTTGGGTATAGTAGAAAGAAGCCGAAGTCGTGGAAGACCCAGAATCTGCTGGTTTGACAATGTCATGGCGTGGACTGGTCTAAAAGGCACAAGCTTAATGAACATCGTACGAGACAGAATGCATTGGACATCACTTTCCCATTCAAGTAGTCAACCGTCGTGAAGCGACGATGACGATGTGACATGACATGACATTCACTAGGTTTATAAACTTTCAGCAATTTAGGTAAGATGTAATCAAGTGCTTAGTACCCATTAGTTTGTACCTTATCCGACCATTAGGTAGTCTTGTTATTAGTGCCTGCCAGCATCAGAAAAGGCGCTATACAAATGTCAACGTAAATACACAACTGTACATGAACCTACAAAATACGTTTGGAAGTAGACATTGAATTGCTTTTTACGAACCTCTTGTTCAGTTGGATAATAGCCAAGTGCACGCATCACGTATGGTATTTCACTGACTGCTATTGTGTCCGTCACCTCACGAGTCTCCTCTGCATCAACACCTTGACTAAACCCAGGAAACATCATAATCATCATCATCAACATCACCACCACTACGACCACCAACATCATCATCATCTTTATCATCATCCACACAACCATCATCATCATCAATACCCATAGGCAGAGTCTAGGTCCTGGGTTTGGGGGGTAAGGACAGGTTGATAAAAACTGTGTTTGGGGACAGGTTGGAAAAAATGAAAATTTCGAAGCATAAGAAGCGTGCATGCACAGTAGAAAACACTGTGAAAATTTATCATACGTATAAAATATTCATGAAATATCAAGAGGATACAAGCATCCCTCTACCTGAAATTTCAGAGGGGACTGTCCCTTTCGGCGCACCCCTAAGACTCCGCCTCTGATTAATACAATAATCATCGTCCCTACCACCACACCACTGAGTCCACCGCTATCAAGCTCAAAGACATACGAAACACACAATCACACACACGAGTGTTTCCTACTTCAATAATATTATTATTCAATGTTGCAATGTGCAATAGGATTGAAAAGAGTAAATACCTCCGTATCTGCGCATAATAGAAGAGATCCTCCAGTTCATGGAAAAGTGGACCCTCTCTTCCGCCTTCCAGCAGACCGTAGAACGGGATCAAGTCTTCTCCTCCAAGTCGTGCCTGCACTTCCAGCGCCCTTGGAGAAGGAAAGAACAACAATCCTTGAACCAGATAAAATGATTGAAATGCAACAGAATGTACACACAGTTGTCATAATCTCTATAGTCATTATGGTAGACAATGAAAACATGCTCTGGCTAATATGCATAACAACAGTCCGAGTCATATACAGGGCAATGCTCTCTGGATAAAAACACTGACGCAAACTGCATTCCATAGAGATGCTGATCCCTATGGAACAGCATGTTTCCAGGTCTCAGAGGCCCTCACAAATCTTGGTCAGTTCTGTGCTTTGAATGCCAATTTGCCTACAGGAAATTTGCTGCACTACTTGATAGTAAAAATCTAAGTTTTCCGGTTTAAAAAAAACTTAAAAACGTTGGATCTCGAAATTTATTATTTTATACGTTTTCAGTTATATATGTAATGTTTGTTGCTAGTTAGAATAATGCTTGTAGTCTTCTATGCTGCACAGTCTGCACCCTTAGTGCGCATGGCTACAGACAATTGTAATCTCAACATTGCTACAGCGCCCTCAAAAGTGAAGTCGAGAGAACCAGCTTATTTACAATGTGGTCAGAAGACTGTGTATGACAGTGTATTATCAGCTGTCCATGGTCGTAACTTTGTGTTTTGAGTGCGACTATGCTGCTATGCAGATGCTAAAAACATAAAAAACAAGAAAATCTACAAACATTCCTGAAACTTTTCAGCAATGTTTGCCTAGAAATGACTAACAATTGACGCATTGACGCATTATAATAATTGTACTGTAGAAGTTTCCACTTTGAATTCGATTTATCTAAAATAAGATCAGAAAAGTACAAGAGAAATATCATCTGTTACTCTGAAAAATAGCATAGTCTGACATATGGATCTCAAGATGGAACCTTTGAATCCTTACATGGAATTTTTGGATGTCAACATGGAACCTTTGGATCTCTACATGGAATTTTTGGATCTTAACATCACATTTTTGATAAAAACATGGAACATTTCGATCTGAACATGGAACGTCACATCACAATATCTGTCTCACTACTCGTGGTTTATGACTGAGCAACCACAAGTAGGTCGGTTGTAATCCGCTGGTCTTGTTAACTTTGAAAAAATCCGGAGATTATGATTTGCAATAATAATCACAAATTCTAAATTCTTTAGAATTTCTAGAGCACTACTTAAAAGCCAAGCACAGAGCATGATTAGTTCGTTCACGAGCGCTGCGTCATGTCAGATGGGTTGTCTAGAGATATCACTTGGAGATCTAAGTCCAGTTTCAAGAGATCGCAGAGAGAGAAGGAAGCAGAGAAACTGCTAAGACGGTTTCCATCCACTACTAGAAAGACTGGATCTAAGGTAAGGTCAGCAAGTATCAAGTTAAGTAGGGTAAGATTCTTGGGAAGATGCATTTTTATAAATATTCAGACTCCCAAACAGAAGCAAAGGAAAAAACTGTAAACAGCTTACTGGAGGTTAATGGCCCACATGTGAACCGTAGTGTCTGGTCCGCCCGATGTAAACAAGTACATGCCATCATTGCTTACGGCCATATTCGAAACCTGAAATGAGTTTCATGGAAGGCTATTGTGCTTCAGCTGTCAACGGTTTATTCTGCTTTGGTAAAACTGCCAGACTCAACACAACAATTTAGAAAACATGATTTAATTGGGTTTAATTTACATGATAACCCTGGAAGAGAAAGAAACGGAGTGTGTGTGATAGACATTACACAAACAAAGAGGCATTAAGACTAGGATTGAAGGTGAGAAAAGATCTGCTTAAACGATGTCAAATAATGAGTGGAGATCATTTCATTTGGACATATCACTACAATAATAATAGTAATGATAATAATAATAATAATAATAATAATAATAATAATAATAATAATAAAACTAATAATAATAACAATGACAATTTATAGCGCTATTATATTGTTGACAGCCATGCCGTTACAATGGTGCTGCAATGGTTGAAGTCCTGAACTGGTCATGCAGATGCAGAGGATAACGGTGATGATGACGATAACGATGACAATTATGGTGATGACGACGAATTCATACCCAAACAACAACCCAAACTGGGTGTGAATTGCTTTGCATAGCTGGCTGGCATCTGCCTTGTTTCACACATGTATGTGCAACAATATATATTGGGTTTACACAATACAGTGCAGATCCGTTTATGTTACGGGACTATAAGTTATGAGGGCTATGCTAAACACAATGTGCAGCGCGACCCCGTACCCGTCTGTGGAAGATAGGGTTCCGTCTAAATTGATAACACCGGAATCTCAATTTTTCATTGTACTCAAATTAAATATTCAATCATACACACAATAAAAATATGTTTATGAAGTTAAATTACATAATAAACAGTTTTAAATGCAGCATGCAACAATAACAAAAGTTTAGTAGATACACTGTTACGAAATTTAAAGCTTAATGATGTAAGCAATGTCGAAAAGCACTGGTCCACAGTAATGCTGGTTGAACAATTACTGGTCTGCCAAACAAAGCACTGCAGTAGTGTCTGATTCATTTAAGTGTTACCAGACAAACTGTACAATTACTCTGAAAGGCAAAATTCGCTGTGATTTAATGCCAGACAACCTATTTTGGATTTTCCATAATCCTAGGGCACAAAGTGTCTTTTATGGACAGTGTGGCACGTCCAAACGTTGCTGTTGTCACCTTGGCTGAGACAGCATCTAAGCTCCTTGTCAAGGCTGACAAAGGCAGGCAAAGACACAAGTACCATAATTTTCTGGCTTATCTCTGCTTATAGGTGTCATCGATTTTGGATTATAATTATGATTACGGGCTTCTTTGTCATTGGACAATCCTCAATGAACAATTTACCCACTGAAATTCAATCAGTTCCACCGAAATTGCATTTTCTCAAATATCAAAGACACACCTATTGCCATCTGACTGATAGCTGCATACATAACACCTTTAAGATGTGCTACACAAGTGTTCTGTTACACTACATTACATAGCCTATCAAAAGAGTGACTCCCCACATGGATGGGCTATGATAGCCCATCCACGTGTTACACTACATTACATAGTTTATCAGATGAGTGACTTACCCCACGTGGATGGGCTATGATAGCACTTGAGTTGTGTGGATTGCCATCCAGTGGCAAGATGATAAATCCCACTTTGTCTCGTATCGCATAAGCCATGTATCGTTTGGTGAGGACATCCTTCACGTTTGGTATAAGAACCATTCTGAAACGAATGAGCCACAACACATGCGAAAAAAAGCGAACAATCATGTTGTAACACATTCTTATTAATTGGATCATATTCAGAAGCAAAACCGAATCGTTCCTTCTCAGTGGTTTATCCCCTCGCTCTGGAACACGCTCTTGTTGGCGTTGCGGTTGTCGCCAAGGGTCCACTCAGACTCCTTTTATACTCGACCTAAAACTATTCTTTTTAGCCGTGCTGGGGTCGGGAGTGCTTCCGAGTAGTAGCGTTAAATTGGCGCTATATAAATCTTTGTAACGAGTGAGTGAATATATCCACTGATATGCCACATAAGATAATCCTTTACAGTCGAACAATATCCAAAATAGGAGAGATTATCGCAAGATAGACAGATGAGATATTTTGATTAGTTTAGATACATTACATTACAATACACAACAGATGGACATAGAAAAGATGCACAGATAGATGCAGACAGACAGACAGACACATACACACATACACATAGATACAGATATATGGGCACACAAAGTTAGATACAGACAGACACACACAGAGATACAGACAGAGGTACAGACAGAAATACAGACAGACAGAGAGACAGAGACAGAGAGACAGGCAGACAGAGATACAGACAGACATTCAGAGATACAGACAGACATACAGAGATACAGACAGACATACAGAGATACAGACAGACATACAGAGATACAGACAGACATACAGAGATACAGACAGACATACAGACAGACATACAGAGATACAGACAGACATACAGACAGACATACAGAGATACAGACAGACATACAGACAGACATACAGACATACTGACAGACATACAGACAGACATACAGAGATACAGACAGACATACAGAGATACAGACAGACATACAGACAGACATTCAGAGATACAGACAGACATACAGAGATACAGACAGACATACAGAGATACAGACAGACATACAGAGATACAGACAGACATACAGAGATACAGACAGACATACAGAGATACAGACAGACATACAGACAGACATACAGAGATACAGACAGACATACAGACAGACATACAGAGATACAGACAGACATACAGACAGACATACAGACATACTGACAGACATACAGACAGACATACAGAGATACAGACAGACATACAGAGATACAGACAGACATACAGACAGACATTCAGAGATACTGACAGACATACAGACAGACATACAGACATACAGAGATACAGACAGACATACAGACAGACATACAGAGATACAGACAGACATACAGACAGACATACAGAGATACAGAGATACAGACAGACATACAGACATACAGACATACAGAGATACAGACATACAGAGATACAGACATACAGAGATACAGACATATAGAGATACAGGCAGACAGACATAGATGGATACAGACAGAAAAATGCATAGAATGATAGAGATAGACACAGACACAGAGAGAGGTACAGACAGACATAGTGGGACCAAAACACACAGACATGAAGATACTTGACTGAAGGCGAATTAAACAGAGAAACCATAGACCTACTTCTGAATGGGACTTCCATAGGTCGGACCAAGAACCGTCTTACGACACATCTTCGTTGTCGAGTTGAACAGTTTAAATTTGAACTGAAAGCAAAAATTTTAAACCAGGTCGTCAAAAAGATTAATTCTTATAAGATTAAATGAGATAAAACATAATACAACAGTAGCAAAGTTTTACAAAATCAAATGTGCATGCAACATCACAAGAGTAGGCCTACATTGAAAAAATTTTTTTTATCAAACAGTTCATATATCTACACAGCTATATAAAAAGTGTACACAATTGCACAAAAGTATATCAATGTGGAAAATGAATTAGAAAGTGTACAGAAGTGCACAAAAGTACGTCAATACAGGGAATGTATAAGAAGAAGTGAATTCAGCTGTACTACCTGGTCATTGGCTGTTACGATGAAGCTCTCTTTGGTGATTGGCGGATACCACATCATGCACTGCGCAATTCCACTCTGCTCCACACGGTCAGAGCTTAGGATGCGGAGGTTGTCATGAGAGGAATTCTCCAGATCATACTCCACCTGTTGACAACAAGTGCAATTCATACCAACTGAACTATTTCACTTCATTTGATTGACCAAGAAACCATACTTTACACAAGGTAGTGCTAAATGTTTCAGGGTTATAGAATGGACCAAAGGGAGACCCAGAATGGACCAAAGGGAGACCCAGAATGGACCAAAGGAGACCCAGAATGGACCAAAGGGAGACCCAGAATGGACCAAAGGAGACCCAGAATGGACCAAAGGGAGACCCAGAATGGACCAAAGGAGACCCAGAATGGACCAAAGGGAGACCCAGAATGGACCAAAGGAGACCCAGAATGGACCAAAGGGAGACCCAGAATGGACCGAATTCCTACTTAGAACGTGTATCAATTTGACAACAAATTGGTTTGAGATTGACAAATGATTAACAAAATAGTTTCACAATACTTTAACACATGAGATAGACGAACACATGACACAAATGAAATGAACATGTGACACAATTCAAATCATTTATCTCCTTGTATTTATGATATACCATCTTTACCAAATTGGGCAAAAGTGCTCCACAGATTCAAACAATATAACAAATTAATATTTTTTGACCAGAACAAACATATTCGACCTACTTAACAACAAGGGCTGCAGAAGTAAACAATTAATTCATTGATTAATTGATTTTGACAATTAAAGTAATTTTTAATGATCTGTTCAATGATTGGTTCAAGGTTGATACACTACGACCATCTCTGAGAAGAAGTCTTAAACCCGTCTACCTATATAACAAGCCAAGCCTTTAACAAGTGTGCAACTGTCCAACTGTATAGAACACCTACAATACAACCAGCCATAACATACTGCCACAACACATTTATGCACTACTCTTCTGATCTCTAAAGAAAAACATCATTTTCTAAACAACATCTTGTAGTTGACACATCGAAACCGTGGCACATATCCATTATGCATGTATATCCCAAAAGCCAAACATCATGAAGCATAAAATCTCAAAAGAGTCCATAAAGAGGCTCTGAAAGCAGAGGACGCTGTTAGATGTTCGTCTCTCACCAGGAAACGGTCTTCTCCGAGCGACATAAGTCGTGGACCATTTGAGTCGAGCTTTACTCCGAAGCTGAGGTCCTTGATGGTCTTATAGTGGGACCGATGGCGAGCAAGGATTGCAAACGGCTGGCTGATGTTGTTCGTCTTCTTAAACACGGAGACCGCAAAACCAGTATCCTAGATGGAAGGAAAAGTAAGAAGGGGATTATTTAAAATCATCAATATGTTTGCCATCATGAACAACATGAGTTGTGCATGTGTGTATGAATTCATTGATCCATTTGTATCATGCATGTGTATGTATGTATGTATGTATGTATGTATGTATGTACGTATGTACGTATGTACGTATGTATGTATTTAATCATGTAAATGTATAGGAAACGTATGTATATTTATATGGATGCGAGTGAATGCATATATGACATGGTCATGAAGATGACAAAGATAAGAAGGTCCACCGCAATCATCCGATTTGTCAGTTAGGATATGTCCCTGAGGACACCACATCTTTTGAATAGCTCTGCTCAAAGGCAGATAAGACCCTTTTCGCATAAATTGTAAACAACCCTCAGCGTGTGTTGCTCCATCACTTGCCCTCCTCCTAAAAAAGTCTGAGCGCTCCCTTCGACTAAGGGCAGATGACAGGGTTCTCCCAGAGGTAGATGATCGAATGGAATACGAAGAACCTTTCTTATTCGTATTTTATATTCTCATTAGTCATATCTTTGAATGTACACAATGGTGCATTATGTTGTTTCTAACTGCGAATGTTTTCTGCAACTGTCAGCTAAAGTCAACGCTTACTTACTTATTTACTATCCATCGGCACCACCACACCCACATTCAACACCACACCCACCATCGCCACCACAGCCACATTCAATACCACACCCACACCACCACCACATAGACCTGAACCAATGAAGTAACTCACAGCAGTAGCAAGGTACTCGCTGTCATGGGAGAAAGCGATGTGGGTGATGGCATCATGGGTATAACGGAGGGGCTGCTGGGCGACATCTTCAAGGGAAACGGCGTCCACAAGTCGAATGGTTCCTGAACCAAAGCCAACCGCTGCACAAACACAAGACATTCATAACGTCATGTCATCCTTTGTAAAACAATGATTCATTGATTTTGAAACGTTTTTCACATGTTATGGCAACTTTGATCAGTTACTAATGTAGATAAACTTGTTTGCTTGAACATCTGGTTGAACTTGTAAGAATAGACCTATAGATGCATTTTATTTTTAATGCTATTTTCTAAAATTTAAATGTTGCACATAATTTAAAAAAAAAAAAGTACTGTGAAACTGCAATCAAACTGGGATTTTTCATTTTTTTTAAATGCGATTAAAATGTGATTAACTGCGATTAAACATTTTAATCGTTCGATTAATCGCAATTACAATTTTTAATCGAAAAAAGCTCTAGTTGTTAAGGCAACCTCATTAAGTTGCTATGACAACTTTATTCAGTTATTATGGGTCTTATGGTAACATTGTTTAGCTGTTACAACAACTATGTTTAGTTGTGATGGTAACCTTATTCAGCTGTTACTGCAGCCTTATTTTGTTCTTATGGCAAGCGTAATTGGCTCCACATATTTCATCTAGTGACTCAAAGAGTATCAAACATATCAGGCATAGAATCAGCTTAAACATAGCACAGAAACTTCAAAATAATACAGCAATTGACACATGTAACAAAATGGGCTATCAGGTCTTTTGGGTACTGGCCCATGTTCCTTAAAATATCTTTGTGCACCTATGCAGTATGCAAGAAGCCAGAAACCTTTCTGTTTAAAAAAAAGTTGAAACTGTACTTGTTACATGACTGAACTGAAGCATTTGTGCTGACAGTAGGCTAAGCAGCGTATACAATAATAATTACAAATGAATTCCACTAACCCATGATCTGACCCAATGGATCAAAAGCAACGCATCGAATGGACTGACGGTCAAATATTCTTGACACAATTACAATCCTATGCAGATGACAGGAAGAAAATCCATCTGAACAGAATGTATTATTATGCAGTATAGTTAAGGACTTTTGTGCATTCAATGTGCAATCAATAGCTATGCCCCATGAAATTGAGTCAACTCTTTTTGCAGTTCAAATTCACTTCCTTCTTTCAAAAAGTGGCTCAAAACACTATTTATCCATGACATTTAAGCACTTGGATATCTTAAGTGCATCACTTTTTGGCATATGACAATTCACACCTCAGATTTACATTTCAGAGTAACTGCGAACGCAAATCCAATTAATTAACAATAATAAAATAATAATACTGATATGTATAATTTTCCATTATAATGGAAAATTATACATATTAGTATTATTATTTTATTATTGTCTGATCTGCATAACAATAACAATAACATAACAATAACATAGCAAAGAATGACTACAACATCTGAAGTTACCCATTACATTAGTTCGATAGGTAAGCTTATGCTTTGAAGAATAGAGTAAACATTGAAACATCGTCAGCTACCAAACAGATAAGTATCTAGGACCACAACATGACCAAAACATTGATGCCAAGGAGTGGATGTGGAGATGGTCTAACGTTAATGCAGCAAATGTGTGGATGTCAGGCAGAGTGACAAATTGAGTATTGAGTTCACAGAAAAATACTCCATGACTGCTTGAAATGATTTTCCTCCTTACTGAAGTCAGTTTCTCACATTTAGCATGGTGAACAGCAATCACGAATTTTCTAATAAAGCAAAGGGCACCAGCTTATTCATTGGCACTGAGACACGTCAAAGGGTTGTGCTAAGATACCGAATGGTGGTCAAAGTTTGGGGAAAGCTCTCTACACATTGATGAATATCTTGAAAAGGTTCATCACTGTTTCAGATTTCCACAGAGCTTCAACACTTCAGAAACAGCAAGTGTGTTTACCCTTAGCCTTCCCTTTACATGTAATTAACCGAGTTAGTGAGAGATGAGGTGCACAACACAAACCGTTTCTTGTACTGCCAAAGCTTTAGTAACCCTGAGTGACCTCCAATAGCAAGTACAGGACTAATAACAGACAACAGAACAACACACACAGTGCAACACAACAGCTTCATTTACTATCATCAGTGTCATCATCATCATCATCATCGTCATCATCATCATCATCATCATTATTATGGCAAAATTATTACAATTATAGGATAATCATAATGATCATTATTATCATTTTTATTATTGTTGTTATTATTATTATTATCATTGTTATTATTATTATTATTATTATTATTATTATTATTATTAGTAGTAGTAGTAGTATTATTATCATTATTATTATATATTATTATTACTATTATTATTATTATTCTATTATTAGGCCTAAAATCATTCTAATATTATTACTCAATTATTTTTATTCAATGATTATTATTATCATTATTATCATCATAATTATATTATTACTAATATTATTAGTATTGTAATTGTTATATTATCAATGCATGTATATATGTATGTACTCATCTGGTCATTTAGAACCTCGGCTGTCTTCATATCTGATATATATATATATATATATATAACTATATATATATATATATATATATCGATACAAATAGTAAACTTTTATGCAAATTATTCAACATTATGATGAGCTCATAATTCTCATCTCTAACTGGAAAGGCCTCATCTACCCAATTGGCTAATCGTCATCAACCATCTATATACTATGTAGCTTCCCAAACCAATAGGCTGACTTCTAGAAGTTTCTAACTACTGAAGCTGTATGCATGCATGCCTACAAATGCATAGATACCTACACGCACAAACCCACGCGCACACACACACACACACACACACACGAACACACACGAACACACACACACACACACGAACACACACACACACACATGCCCATAGAACCATTGACATCAAGTAAGTTAATTTCGTTATCATCACTAACGCAGTTGGATGAGTAGCGAGTGCATGAATCGCAGCTTCAAAGTCTCGACTGATGATCTGAAACATCAAAGAACGACTTCTCCTTCAAAGTCTCTGATAACACCAACGCCAAGGTTAGACCTCTCTAAGAGAAATTCCTCAAAAGACTTAACTATAAACTATTACCATTCCAGTGGAGGTCGTGTTTATGATGGTGGTGGTGTGTGTGTTGGTGGAGTAATGTGATGTTGGCCCCCATGTCACCTTGTGCTGTCAGCTCTAGCGACTGTCATGATCAACCTTCTCCAATTCTTTCTTTCCGAAGTCGCGTCCCTTAATTCCTCCAGGTTCATTCCAGTATTTTCGTGTATCTCGTCCATCCATGTTACTCAACATGTTACTTAACATGTTACATAACATGCTATTTAACATGTTACTTTACATGTCACTTAACATATACCCTAACATGTTAACTTGCCTTCAGATCTGTTCCATCTACTGACACATGAGAGTAAATCGCATTTGTTGTACCGACAACAAAATCTCTCACAATGAATGGAAGAGCTTTGATGGTTGCGTCAGGCGGATATTGATTACCAGCGACCGCTCTACTCAACGAAGAAAGAATAATCATTACAATTGAAAATAGATACAAATACATAGAAAATACCTAAACAATTATACTTATTATTCAATCATTGATTTCAGTATTTACCTAATTAGTGTAGTATCAGAATTAGTTATTAGGATACGTTCAACTAAATGATTACTGAATGATTTTCAGTCTTTTACTAAAGATTAGAACATAAATACATTGTAAGACAATTCCCAAAATATTCTCATATTTACTACATATCAGCTTCTACAAAGGCCTTAACATTTTTGGAAATTATTTGAAAATTTTGTGCTTCACAGCTACATCATTTTCTTAGCCTTGGCACATGAGAGCGGGTGGTCAGTTTTCTCCTTTGCCAATGGATCCATTCACAGATAGTGTACGGCTAGTGTGCTCATAACAGATGAATTTACTGGGGGCACAGAGAACACAGGAACCCTAAAACAATTTTTTTCCTTTGCACGGATTTCAGTCCCTGACATCTTGATTGAAAATCCAGCATGCACAAATAATGCAACAACAACCTTCAGACAACTTATAATACTTACATTGCTTTATTTGGTGCCTATGAGATGCTAACACTAGAAAGTAAAAAATTCAAGGAATGTACATTATGAGCTCAATAATAGATACATACAGGCTCACCTAAAGAAACTCCAGGCCTGCATGAAGAGAAATTCTGGGTTCCAACAGAGCCACTGCATGTATGCATGAATTCATGCACACTTATTAATACAACATATAAAATATACATTCATATGTAAATATTAATATCTACATTCACTGATCAGACACAGACATAAATGACTTACCGAGCCCGAAAGTCAGCCACATAAGCGAATGAGATGGCGTTGACAGGCCCCAGATGGAAGTCGTGATACCTGGCAAATATTGACAACTTTTAAATAGAACAAATAGAACATTTCAGGTTTATATCTGTAAGAAATCTCTTACAATAATTCAGGAGATTTATCTTCTGAACAACCACTACATAAGTGACTTGTGATCAAGATTACACTAGAAGTAAGACTTACACAAACGTCATAGCTTGTCCACAAACTGTCCAAGATTCCAACAGTAAGTTCATTGCTTTAACCCTTTAACAACGAATGCATAAAAAATGTATGGGAAAACCTATGCAGCTTGTATTTAAAGGATTAAAGAAATTTTATCAGCAATCGGCTGCTCGAGAAGTTAAAAAAATGAGCTATATAAATTTCCTATATCAGCTGGAACTGCAGTGGAAACCCACCAGTTTACCATCTGAAGCGACTGGTCAAAGAATCGAATTTGTCCGTGACTGTCACCAGTCACTATATACCTGTCGAACACAAATACAAAACAATGTAAATCGTCTATAATTAGCTTTGGAAAATTTAATTAATCCATGAACTCAGAAGATTTAGAAGAGGCACTGTCCAACCTCGGCGGGACAGAATTTATAGGCTGTTGAGGAATGTGTCAGAAGAATCCCTATGTTGGAGTTGCATTATTTTATAAACAGTTGGATCAAAAAAATGAAAGAAACAGCATAATTATTATGATAAATATAAGTATTGTATTGTATTTAAGCATTTGTAAAGCGCCTCCAATAGGGTGAACCGTTCAGGAGCGCTCTCAGTACACAATGCCCCAAGAGAAGAAGCAAATTCTGAGAAAAGCAAAAGAGGATGAGAGACTGCCAGATAGAATTTTAGGGCCAACAGAAGGAGAAAACACATTCTAACAAGAGAGACCAATCGCAGAGCTTGATCATTTGTAAAGATGAAAGTAGTTTATTTATTGAGGAAAACAAATCACTGGAAACCTACTGGCCAGTCATTGTGAGAACGTAAATGGCTGCATCCTGCACTCGAATGATCTTCAGAGCTCTCTTGTCTGCTACCTTATCACTTGACTTGACTATAGCAAACAGATAATTCAGGTTTCAGACAGAAATTTACAATTGTAGCTATGGTCAGTTCGCATGGCTGAATCTGGTGACAAACAGACTGTCACAGCCATATTGAATTCATTACATTCTGGTTCAAGATCTGTCTTATATATAATAGTAATGTGGGTAATAATATATATAATAGTAATGTAATAATAATGTAATAGAACATTTATATAGTCAGAAGGTGCCATGTGAAAAATCAGCCGACCGTCCTGTACACTCACCCCACCAATTATCCCAGCACATATTACACTCTATCACCAGGTACTTTCAATTTGCTAAATACCATGACAGTGCCGCGATTTCAGGTGTTCTCAGAGACTTGTTCAAGGGTACAGAATTCAATCCTTGGTTTTGTGCATTCTCTAATTTCTTACTTTAGACCGAGTCAAGTGGAGATAACTGATCCGTATGGCTATGAGAGATTGATTCAAGACTGAAGAAACATTATAGTCTCTAATTACTTTAATGACATTCAGGCATAAACTTCAGACTTATCTGTTAGCCATCGTAGCCTGGCTTCTGGTTTCCTAACCCATTTTATTTTCTGATTTCTGTCATTCACTTGCGTTCTGGTTCTTCTGAACAAGTTATCCTCAACTGGGCATCCATAATGGATCACAATTTTATTTATATTTCTATCGAAAGGAGGATTTATATAGAACCCCTTAGGACCATCTAGCCAGGAGTGGAATATAGTTTTGACCACAATTTTGACCACAGTTGCAGCTCAATTGACCATGCCTTGCACATTATGACAACAGTGCCGTAGATTAGATTAGATATGGAAGTCATTAGAACAGATTAGATTAGCAAGAGATGTCATAAGATTAGATACAAAAGTGATTAGATTAAATCAGATATAGAAATCATTAAATTTGATTAGATAGGGTCAGATATAGAAGTCATTAGTTTAAATTAGATATAAGTGCTATAACACAGAAGAAGTTCCTTAATCTGGCCTGAAAGGGAGCCATTGGTATGAACTGTTAGTGACATAGTTTTCTTAGCCTCAGCATATGATGGCAGGCACCCAATCCTCTCCCTCGTTGTATAACCGACTATAAAACTGACTGACTTGGGGTCAGTTTGTTTGTCTCCCAGATGACGATGTTTCCCAGCAAAGTGGAGCTGAGGCAACGAGATGAACCGCTCAGAAAGATCGTCTGGTTGAATTTGCCAACTGGTTTGTTGAAGTCTTCGTCAGTGAGTGGAGGAGCAAAGTATTCCAACACACCTCCTTTCTGCAGGTTAGAACAGAACAGAACAGATTCGTCATCATCAGGCAACTAAATTAAACGAGGTATTGTAAGCAGAAATATTTATCATTCATGGAACCAGAAGTAACAAAGAAGACCAAATAAAAGACAGCTGCACTAAATTTCACCGAGTTAAGCTAAGGAGAGATTTATGAGAAGCCCATGCAGTTAACGACTCTATAGTTGTACAATTGTCAGACCATTTTACTATAAATCAAAGGCATATTAAAAGCAATTCTACAGTAATTATCAAGGAAATTATGAAATAGTAATGTAACTACGAATTATTTCATGAACTTACCCATGAATAGAAAAGGACTTGGCTGTCGCTGTTAGTTACCAGCTGAGTGATGTCGTCCTGATGAAAGTTGATGTAATTCTGAGAGCGTATGAGAACAGAAAAACAACAGTTTAACACTTATAGAAATGTGTAGATGTCACTTGCAATGAATAATTCAAACAATATTAATGATATTTAGGCAAATATATTAATATTTGACTACTTTAAATAAATTTTATGAATAACAATGTCACCAGCAGTCTGCCATGATAAAAATGATGATGATAAAAATAATAATAACAGTAACACTAATAATGATAATGATGATAAAAATAATAATAACAGTAACACTAATAATGATAATGATGATAAAAATAATAATGATAATAAGAATAATACTATTGGTAATCGGCGATTGACAGTTGTGTCAGAGGACCCATTCGAGACCAGACACATTTACCAGCGCCTTTCGATTAGCACCCAACGATTTAACGCTGTCGCATTCCGAGGCACATTTGCACATGATATCAAGGTCGAGGACAAATAATAACAACAATAATAATAATAATAATAATTAATAATAATAAAAAATAAATAATAATGTGATGCCGTTTTGCTACATTGAGTTATCTCATATACCTCATGTGAAATAATAATAAAAACGGCCTAAAAATAATTATGAAATAGATGGGCAATAATAGATATGGCATGCATAAAAGCACTGCAGTATCAGAGGCAGGACGAACCTGATGACCAAATGAGGGAAGCAGTTGGGCAGTACAGATCGGAATCTCTGCCTCCGTTGTCCAATCCCAGATCGCAAGAATCTGACACAAAAACAAAATAAAACTACTCTCGAATAAACATTCTGCTGAAGAACATCGGAGAAGATAGATTGGTGAAGCTGGAAGATGGTTGAATGGTAAAAGGAAGGCACAAAGCTCAGAAGGGCGTGGATTCGATACTCGCTAGCCCCTTAAGGTAGACTAATCCTTCCACTCGCTATGTGGCTTTGGTAAAATGAGCCGCAATACAGGTATGGCTGCCATGTTTCTGTTACACCTGTTCTGTTATCATATGCCACCTTGCCAAGTAATCATACTGTGGTTTGTCAGCCTGAATTGAATAAACGAAAACTAAATATATTACTATCTTGGAAACAGCAAAGCTCTGGAGAGGGGACATGATGAAGATGATCGTAATCATAAACTCCAAACTTCTAAAGTACCACTCAAAAGCCAAGCAAAGGGCACCAGCTTATTTACGAGAACTTCATTGACGATGTTATGATGACGATGATGGTAACGAGTCAAAATAAAGTTGTTCAATTATCACAAGACTTTAAAAAGGATGCTGGATTTTATTATCAAGTTTTATATCATATCACAGAATGTGTAGAATGCACAGGCTGCATGTCTAATGAGGTTCTCTTGAAAAGACGCTAATGGAATTTATCAGTACAGTTATAATTGCAATAGTTATAATCATCAGTTCATGCCTGCAGATCCCCCAGATGCTGCTGATATGAATTTGTATGTCTGTAAAATCAACTCTGCCCAAAACCCTCACCTGTGAAACTCTAAACCCTCACCTGTGAAGTAGATGCACTTAGGGTTGCCAGGTAACGGGCGTCAGGAGACAGGGATACTGCTGTCACTCCACCGTCAGAATGAGCATCGAAGTAGGTCTTGACTGGTGCACTAAGCATAACAGATATCGTGGATACATCATTTCACAATCCCAAATTCAATCTGTCTCAAATTCAGGTTCAGACTAACTACTTGCTCAACTTAGAGATTCATATGTACTCATCTCAGATTCAGATGTACACATCTCAACTTCAGATGTACACATCTCAAATATGCTCATCTCAGATTCAAATTACTCATCCCAGATTCACATGTACTCATCTCAGATTTAGATTTAGTCATCTCAGGTCAAGATTTACTGGTTCTGTGCATGTAACAAGTGCAAAAGTGAATTCATATTATAATCGACATCCTTAATCAAAGAAGTAAATGACCTCAAAAGTAAAATTATCTTTAAAAGTAATGACTTTTAAAGGTTGAAGTTTATTATTTCATTGAATCGTCAGCAAGAACAGAAACACAAGCAACAATGCTATAACTTATAAAAGATTTCACTGCAAGATTGCCCATGCATCATTAGAACTATTAAGGATGACCAAACGATTTTTATCTATTTAAATTGTTTAAATCATCCATTTTAACACTTATGTAAACAAACAGAAATTGCTGCACTAATTGACACCAGATTTTTCTATAACACAAAGGAGGCACTATACATCAAATGATTATTATAATCAATGTTCCCTCGAAACATGCATATACGGGCCATACAGCCAGCGCACACAATTTTTTTTTATGAAACATCGTTACTCAAATCTCCTAATGACCTAGCCTGCTGCGGTCTACCTCACTCCAGAAACTTTGCATTATTTATCTTTATACAATGGTATGTTCCTTGTTTATCAGAATTTATCACCAGAGACTTTTAGATATGATCTTAATTTAACTATAATCTCAGCTCGGACTTGTGCGCAAATGTTTGAACCATTTAAAAAATGTTGCACAACAAATTTCTTGCACATGCTATCTCCAAAATATTAGAGGCAACATTGATTAACTACAATTACATCCTTGCAATCGGATGGTTTAGTGCTTGGTCCGTTGATTGGTTGTTTGATTGATTGACCAATTGATTACAAACCCGTTTCCCGAATCCCAGATAATGACAAGGTTGTCTTTGCCTTTGTCAGCTGTTACAATCCAGCGTTTGTTGAAGCTAACGCAAGTACATGAAATATCATTTGCCTGAAATCAGAGCAACCAAAAATTCACAAGGATTGTGTAACTTTTACAATGCTGAAATAACTTACAAGAAATTATAAAACAGTGCCTAATAGGTGAATAATATCCCTGTCTACACTGAACCTTTTTTAATGTTTTCTCTTGTACTCGTAGTGCGTTTGCAGACGGTATCAAAGAATATACTTACTTACTAAAAAACTGGCGTAAACAACGTTGATGACATCTTATCAGTATAAAGACCAATCTAATTGTACTCCTTTAAAATATGTCTTAAATACTTCTTAATAGCTTTGACAATGTCTCTGCCGAAAAAATATTGTTGTCTAACACTGTAATGCCGAGAGTGTACTGAAAGTGACTTGGATACAGATGCATTGTTAATTCTTACCACTTGTGAGGCCGCTGTGAGCGGCCAAATTTAATGCGTTCGACATAATAATTGGAAGGGAAAGGGCTAACGTATCAAACCAGTTCGCAAATATACAGTTCTTTCCATTATGAATCCATTTGACTCAATAATACATACTAAGTCATCTGTTGCATTTACCATCCATGCAAATCGATACAGTCTGAAGTGTGAGATAAATGTGTGCAAACAACTTTTTAAGGGCTAGTAACACAAAGCCTACTCAGCAGACCCAAACCTTCAATCGACAGTATGAACCTGCACAGATAATAATGGTACCGAACAGAACACAAATGCCTCTGCATGCAGATCACCATGCAACCTCCGTATTATCATTAAAAATGGGATCTGTGTATTTACCCAATCAATCTTTCAGGTAATACCGCTGCCTTCCTTCCAATCAAGAATGCTAAAAGGATTCTGAGATGGGGTGAATTATTGATAATCTATCGGCTAGCATGCTGGACTGTCAACTAATAGGGGTTCAAATTCGCAACATGGGAAGAATTTTTTACATTTCTGTTTCACATATGCTCCCATTAAAATAATCAGCTGCATTGAGTGAACTGACCATACACTGTCAGAGGGGAGATCAAATGGCTATGAGGAGGAATGGACTCATAAGCCAAGGCTAAGAAAACAAAGTTGCTAACACCTTAAATCCATGACCGCCTCTTAGGGTTAGAATAAGGGTCTGTTCCTCGTCTTCTTCATCATCCTCTCTGCTGGCCGCCAATCTAAGTACTAACTGGTTAAATAATGCTTGAGAAAACCATGATTATAGACCCATGTTTTCAAATTTCTTAAATACACACATATGCTGTAGTTTCAGAGGCTTATTCTAAACAGTAAATTGGCCACAAATGCAAAACTAAAGTGTTGAACTTACATGGCCCTGAAGGATGGTCTGCTGGTTGCTACCGAAATCAAAAATAATACCCGTATGACCACAGATGTAGAAAATGACTTTGGTCTTTTCTGTCGATAAATTCACAACAGGAATATTTCGATTCTGGCCAAATGACCAGATGAGGTTCTGAAATAGAGAAATGCGAATCCAGAGTCAATCCAACCGCACTTTTACCACATGGTTAGGAAGTATTTCAAGAGCACTTTCTGAGCATTAAACATACCATGTTGAATCTCAAAGTACTTAGAATTTAAGACAACAGAGAATGGAAGAAAACAGTTGGGACTTTCAAATAGCCTGATTAAGCATTAGAAGGCTCATAATTATGAGTGTTATTATGGAGCTGAAATATGAAGGTCAGCTAGCAGAAGACCTGCCAGACCAAGCAGATAGGCGGGCAGGTACACAAACAGGTAAGATAACAGATGCACCAAATCATCAGATCATCAGATCAGTGCCATGGCACCCATTTAAGAGATTCATTCACTTATGGATAATGTGGGATAACACAAAGAAATTATTTATTGATTAAGTAATAAATCACCAAGACGTTGTGAAGTGTTGACTCCACTGGAGGTGTTCTGAGACCCTCCCGGCCGTCATCGGCGAAGAGCGCTGGAGGTGGAGGCACACCGGGACAGGTAGGTCCCAGCTCATCAGGCACCACATCTACCTCATCGCCCTCTGCTGCCTCAGCTGGCTGCTCTCTTATTGATTCCAGAATGCTGTCAGGGCTCAGAGGAGTGGCATAAGCCCCCACCTCATCTTCACCATCTTCATGCTCTTTGCCAGGCTCAGCAGCATCCGCTGGTTTGTCTGCATCTATGTCCTCATCCTCTTTTGATGCTTCAGCATATCGAGTCATTTTTTCCTGGCCAGCCTCTTCTGCGTCCAGACTTTGTCGATTCTCTTTGCCATCCGCCTGAAGTTCATCTGCAGGGTCTTCTCTCGTCTGAGCCGATGCCAGATCTGACGTTCCCGAATGGACTGGTTCATTCTCTTCTGCTGCATCTAACTCGCCCTTGTTTGGTTCAGATGGATCCTGATCCTCCTCTATCTCGTCTGGCTTGAGTTCCTTTTCCTCCAAGTCTTCCAAAGAACTGGACACATGAGGCTCCTCCACCTCCTCCGTCTCATGCTTTGTTGAACCAGTGTCATCTCCGACGGGCGGTTCTTCGTCGGCCATTATGCAGCGATAAAGCCAAACTCAGAATCTGCCAAAAGCGAAATCTGAATATTGTACTTCAATTGTATAAATAAATAAACACAAAGGACGAATCATATAAGTTTCAGCTTCGCTTTTCAGCTTTGAACAATTATTGATAACTGCAGAAAACCAATTACTTGCACAACAACTAATTTTAGTTAACTAATTTATTAAAAATATCAGTATCACTGCAGAAGCTATGCACTCGACGGGTCCAGATTCAAACTAAAACAAGTATTAGTACGGGCAAAATGCATTCGAGCAAAAGTTGAGCAACAGCTACTATCTGAAGATAACCATTTTCTTAAAATCATTCAAATTCTCTAAAATAACAGCTGACAGATAGGAATGAATGAATATGAGTAGTAACCAACAGAATTCAAAAATTCAAAAGTTATATTTTATTTCTAAAAAACTCGAACATCGACTGGTTAAGCTTCCTGTCGTCTCCTTGGTAATTGCAAGTAGACTGTTTCATGGCCTCTCGTTAGATGCCATCATTGGCAAGATCTAATTTGGGCTATCGACGTTATACAAAGGATTTTGAAAAGAACCTATTCGTGTCACACTAACCCACGGATGTCGTTCCACTTTAAAAAAAATTTCTTCAAATTTGACTAAATATTGTGGTTCACAGACAACTATTAACTTCGCATTCATAATTATTCATCGATTTAACTTTATAGATATCGTTAGCTAAATGTGTTTGTTATGTGAACTCGCGGCGAATCCTCTTACCCCGATTGTATTATGTTGTAGCCCATAAACTACTCACAGACTCACAAGCACACACATGGCTGCAAACATGTTGGTTTTTTGGTTATTTGGTTTTTTGTTTTAAAAAAAGGATACGAAAAATGGTAATTATTGGTTTTTTGGTTTTTTAAATATTTTTTTTCAATTTACTAATATTACTATTATGTTACTAATTGTGTGTTATTCAATCCGAAGTCAAGCTAAATTAATTATTTAACGAGTTGGAACTCTTTTTCATGTACGTATTTATCTTTTTGGCAACGAAGTTATTGAAGAACGGTCCTACGTATATAATCCTTGGCGTTTTACTAAATATGAGAGTGACAGAGGTCGTTGGATAAACAAGGCGGTGACCCATGGTTTTCCTTCCTCTTCTTACTCGCGTAACCAAAGTCACTGCCATTGCTAGCCTATATATAGCGCGTCCCTTGACTCCGAAAAGTCTGGTAAAACTCCTAAGAATGGTAAACACTTATTATAGGTAACGTTGGATAAGCCTTCCCAACAGTCTCTGAACTTACTAACATAGCAGATGTCAAATTCCTCTTCCCCATAAAAATTATTACCCTACACAACCCAGAGTTGTCGATTGGTCTAATATTCATGACCCGCCCCAACGCAGTAAATTGGAAATGGACCCGACACGACCTATAACTTCTGAAGCCAAATATCTAACCCGACCCGAACCTACCCATGACGTACATGTATAAGCCTACGACCCGAACCAACCCACCCGCCTGTAGTACTTTTTACTAATATTATTTATCGTCATATTCTAATGACGTAAAACGCAACACAGTCAGACCGCCATATATGATCACAATATTGATATGTGAGGACGTATCAGAGATTTATTTTGGCCCAAACTCACTTTCTCCATAAATATATGCAATAGAGTCCCGGATATTATTGCCCTATATTGGGCACGTAACGTAAGCGTTCGGACCGCATGTCCCAGCGTACGTTGCCTCCCTATAGCTAACTCACACACTTGTAATAAATCCGCTGACCTTTCGGTTTTTCATAAATTCATAAATTCATGAGAGATTATTCTGTACGATAGCTTGAGCCGAATAATGTGTAAAAAGGAACAAATCCGGAGTTGCCAAACATTTTTGAGCTAATTCCCTCGCTATATTTAATTTATTTGATTGTAACCGATAAACATTATGAATAGCACAGAGTAGAAAATTAAACTCTGTGTGTCGTAAGGGATCCGGGTTTGGGACCCGACGGGTCGGGTCACGATCATGACGGTATTGGTCTCGGTCTTGGACTCTTGGTCTCGAACGCGTCGGTCTTGGTCTTGGTCTTCAAGGAACGGTCTTGGGATTGGTCTCCGTCCTAGATCATCGTTTTTGGTCATTTACCGTATTAGAGCAATTTTTTATATTTGTCGGTTATTTTCGATTATTAGACACCGAATGTTTAAACTTAACACGATTGTTTTTGATTTATATATATATATATATATATATATATATATATATATATATATATATATATATATATATATATACAAGTTACTATGGGCAAAGGAGCAAGCCATTTCAAAATTTGCTTTCACAAATTTATGGGTTTTGGAACAATCTAATAATTATGTGGACGGCCACGTGTACTCACTGTTAACGTACAATTCCGAGTACAAATACGCCATTCAAGCGGAATGTTAATCTATTTGTTCAGATGTCTTAAAGTTTTATCTGTCGTATACTGTAAGTAATTTATAAGCCGAAGCCAAGTGCTGAAACCGCAAAAGTTCAGACTGGCTGGTAAAACTTTTCTGAACCATTATTAAGATTAGTATTTTTCGGGAATAAAATTAATGTTATAAGCGTGTCATTCCGACTTAGCGTGTTAATAAATTGAATTGTTTATATAAAAAGAGAGTATCGCTCTTGGTCTTGGTCTCGGACCACCCGGTCTCGGTCTTGGTCTTGATCTTGGACCTCTCGGCTTGGTCTCGGTCTTGGTCTCGAGGTTTTGTATCTGTGCCCAACACTGACGACCGCATCGTCCTATAACCCATCCGATCCTTTGCCCTATCAATCTCATCTTCAACGAAACCCACGTTAGCTGCATCTGTTGTGTAGCCTGAGCCTATTGTCCTCTACCCAATCGCGCGGGTAACCCGACTCAGAACTCTAGGGGACATTGATTTCGGTGCAGCCGCACTACAGCGATCGTGAAGTATAGGCCTATAATGTTGTAACGGTTCAGGGGTACGCCTGCCTGGTGTCGGCCTGCTGTGGTGTCTGCCTGTTGCGTACGCCTGTCTACTGTGTTCTTTCTTCTGTGGTATCTGCCTGCTGTGTGCGCCTATCTACTATCTGCTGTAGTCTATCTACTATCTACTGTAGATATCTACTATCTACTGTATCTTATCTACTGTGTAGTCTCTACTGTCTACTATCTACTATCTACTGTAGTCTATCTACTATCTACTGTAGATATCTACTATCTACTGTATCCTATCTACTGTGTAGTCTCTACTGTCTACTGTCTCCTATCTACTGTGTATCATCTACTATCTACGGCAAATTAGTATAAAGGGAGAGAGTCGTGTCATCGGGGAGAGTCGTCATCGGAGAGTCGTCGTAGGATCGTGATCGTCGTCGTCGTCGTCGTCGTCTGGAGATCGTCATCGAGGAGCCTTGTAGATTCGGCTTCGGCCTTGCAGTCTCGGCGCCTAGGAAGCACGAATAGTCGTCGTGGCTTGCGATAGTCGTCGTGGATATAGTCGTCGTAGTTTTGCGATAGTCGCCGTCAGCCATTGACGTAGCATAGTAGTCGCCGTCAGCCATTGACGTAGCGTTGTAATTACTCGTTAGTTATCGACGTACGGCGTATTGAGGGAGTGAGATACGGACTGTTTCCGAATCGGCGCTACAGAAGTATTGTTTTCCGTTGTACATTAAAAGAAGATTATCGAACAAGCGTGTCTTATTCCAAGCGTCATCCAGAAAGGAGCTATTTAAGCCTTAAATGGTTAGTCTTCAGCAAACCACTGAAGCCTTACTCAGCGGACTGCAACACGAACTACCCCCATATCGGACGGGGCTGCAAGTCGTCATCCTGGTCACTGTCGAATAGGCCCCGTTCCGTTACAATGTTATGCACTGCACTTAAATTCAGCATGGCGCTCTAGATTCTAGAAGTTTGGAGTTGACGATTACGTCATTACGGTTGTTCTTTGCCGAAAATCCAAGTTGTGGAAATATTAGGCTATTATACGCAATAGATACGTCGAAGTAGCCTTGGCAATGCGAATGTTCACAGAGGTTTACCGGCTAAATTGTTATACCTAATATAACTGCAATTGCGCCATCAAGGCATGTACGTGCGTGTGCTCTTCTGAAATATTTGTTAGAAGCGCATTGTCAAATTACAGTTGTATTGCATTGTAGGCCTAAGTCTGTTAGAGATGCAATGCAGCTGCAGAGATAGGCTAATGCACGTGGATTAATAAGCTGATAATGTGAAACCAACAGAACTCACAGAAGCTAATCGACAGATCTTGCATTGTGAATTTCAAAGCCTTGTGTCAGCCATCGGGAAAGACCAATAGCCAGAAAGCGTTAAAGTGCTAAAGTGCATCAAAATTCAATGTTGGCCTAATCTTTGCTAGTGTGATAGAGTTTAGGCCTATCGTTTGTTAGACGAGAGATTAGCCGGAGAGGAATATTCGGTTGGCTTAGCAAAATGTCTGCCCAAGTAGGACTATTGCTTCCAGAACTATATCGACAGATTTTTACATCTTGGATTCAGTGTTCCCTCTTACATGAAGCTGTGCGCATGTGCGCGCGCACACGGGTCGTGGAGCCAGCGCACACAAGAATCTAGTGTGCGCAAACAAATCTTTCCCGAAAAATAATTATTAAGACGCACTCTAAACCAATAGACTAGTTGGCTGGATAGAATAGATTATTGCAAATAAATTGAAAGCTAATTACAATGACGTACAATTATCTGCTCTAAAACACGTTTGAGTTTTATCCGTAAAAATTTGATGCATTGTCATGCAAGCCTGAAATGTGTGCAAAATTTCAGCTCCGTTGGCTATCCAAGCAGAGAAAGAGCTTAATTTGCTTAGGTTAACAAATAATCTGCCAATCTTTTGTTCTGCAAGTTTACATGATATCCTGTGCTGTTTTCTTGGCTGCCCACATTTTTCTCAGACTTTCCAAACTTTCTAAGTGTTATTCACATTCTAGTTTGCTTGTTATGTTACTTTTCTTGATTTAAAAATGTTCTGCTGATTTTCGTATTTATCTTTTGATTATTTACAATCTTTGATTTGTCGTTTCTGTTGCATACAGGCAAGAAACGGTACAACAGACATTTGTGGGCAGATTTTATAGATTCTTTTGAATGTCTGCCAGTTGCAGCCGTCATCGAAGCGGAGATCTTCTGCTGTCATGAAGGTCAGAATGATGGAAAAGATTCAGTTCTGCCAGTTAATCCATTCATTTCATTGCAACAGTTTATTTAGTAAAAACGCATTCTCTAAGAACCTGTTCTAAACGTGGGGTACAGGTTAATAGGCCCTGCCAAAATCCAATTGCATACACACCTGTATGCATACTTTCGTTACCTTCAAGAACGAAATTAAGAATAAATTATGAATTATTTGCAGAATTCAAATGTGGAAGGAAATTAAGAATTATTTTCAGAACTAAAATCATTTGAATTCTTGTGGCGCTTAAGTTGAGATGAAAGCGAATGAATAATTTAAAATGCAACCATAATACATATGCGATTCCTGCATAACTCATTTTAAACCTTTTAGCCATGTAGCATCTAAACACATGGATTATACATTGGAAAGCGTCGGTTTAGAATAAGGGCGCTTCTAGTTGTAGGCCTTATACACTATCTTTAGTCTGTGTTATCTAATAATCGTTTCGTGTGCTTAACTATGCCCTCGGTTGCATGCACCATTTTATTTTGGGTTTCATAGTTTAATATCTAAGTTTTGAGTTTATCTAGATTGTGTTATGTTGGCCATTCACATTTCAGACTGATGTGTTGCAAAGTGATGCACATTTTCCTTTGCCAGAACCTTTTTATGAAATTTTTCATTACAAAACTTAAATGAATGTTATAATGAAGAATTATTCATCTTTACAGAATTTGGCTTTTGGATTGAAAATTTAATTCAGCGTGGAACAAAGCTGGTTCTCATTGGAAAACTTTTTGCTACATGACTAAAACATTTTCAGGGAAGTGTACATGCTTCCTTGTCTGTTGTTTCAGGACTTAGTCCTGAAATGATGTGCGATGAGGCTTTTGCAAAAATCAACCGTATCCCACGCCCAACTGACATCCCCGATGATGGTCTTCTGTGTGACTTGGTCTGGGCAGATCCGGAACCGTGCCAGAGAGGCTTTGCAAAGAATAAATATCGGGGAACATCTGTTACTTTTGGGGCCGACGTTGTACGAGAATTCCTGGAAAAACAGAAGTTACAACTAATATGTCGAGCCCACCAGGTCTGTAATCAAGCTGTTTTATTAGTTTAAAGGCTCCTCTGCATATGACCAAGCGCTATATTAAATATGATTCCTTGTGTTTCACATGTAATTAATGCTATGTTTGAAAACAAGTAACTATATTTAAGTTGTAAGGATGATTATGTCATTGAAATTCCATCGTCAGAGCTATGTGTAACTGAAGAATTGTTATCGTGGAGTGATTGCTAGCATTTACAATACTTTTTAAATGTCTTGAACATGGTATGTGGCATACTGTCTATATCTACTCAGCTACAATGCTGCATGTATGACTGCACATTTTTAGGTTACATCTGCTTTTGTCATGGTCCTAGTTTTTTACATGTTCCTTATAGTGCTAGGGTTAGACAAAATTGTAAGATCCGTTCAAGGCATACTATTTGGTAGCTTGGTAGCTTGTTGTCTTTACGGCTTTAGTGACGATCCGTATTGGTTTCGTAGTCGCTGTTAATATACTCTCGCTTGTTAAAGAAGTATTTAGAGTGTTATATGTGGAAACAAACTCAGGATGGATCGTAAATAGCCAAATCACTCACATAGCTTGAAAGGCACTCTTACAAGAGGCATGTAGAATTTATAGATCTACATTTCTCTCTTGGTTTTTCTTCATATTTTACTTTAAAATATTCCTTTTCTTTTCCAGGTGGTGTCTCAAGGGTTTGAATACTTCGCCTGACGTAAACTCGTGACAGTGTTTTCGGCACCGAATTACGACAACAACAATTCTGCAGCTGTTCTTAAGGTCAACAAAGAGCTACAATTGTCATTTGAGGTCAGTCTCAGTTCGTTATGGTTTGTATAAGCTTTTTTTAGAATGCACACATTCTAGTTTTATGTTAACTCGCTCTGTGTTTCTTTAGGCTCACTTTGGGTATACATAGTCTGCATCCCTTACAGGAAGTGAGGTGTAGGCCTACATCACTCATGTGAGAGTGCCATTTGTGCTCAAATGAGCTCCCGCTAGTGTGTGCTCTTCCATTTGCTTCTGGTCAGTTGATTTAGTTGAACAGTATCTTATGATTGACAGGTCCTTGCAAAGCAGGAAGTCCAACAGGCCAGTATAGAAGGGCTATGTGGGTCTCACCAGCTGGAACAGCCTCCCCATACCTCTTTGGGAGGAGCTGCTCTCTCTTCCCTCT
Source organism: Bimastos eiseni (assembly GCA_959347315.1). NCBI lineage: Eukaryota > Metazoa > Annelida > Clitellata > Crassiclitellata > Lumbricidae > Bimastos > Bimastos eiseni. Next base: position 36,756,335 of record OY365811.1, on the reverse strand, counting down.
GCAGCCCTTTGGAGGCACCTGAGGACATTCCTGTTCTTGTTTAGCTTTGTGTTGATTCGCCAGTGCCTCTGATACTGAGTGGTACTATATAAGTTTTTCCATTACATTACTTTCTGTCATGCATGGGCTTGACTGCATAAATTGGCTGCGTACAGGTATTGAATAGTGATCAAGTTCACTGTGACCTGAAAGGGACAGTAGTAACACCATGAGACCTTGAAAGACTGATATTCTTCATTGACAGTATTTGGATTGATTCATAATTGCCAGATTTTATTTTAGACAATAGATAATGTATATTGAATAGATCTTTGTACTGTGCATTTATTCAGAACTATGTGACTCGTCTGTTGAACTGTAGGTTCTGAAGTCAGAAGACAACTAAAATTCTCCATGTATTAAAGAACATGAATCGGAAAATTTCTGAGAAAAACTTAGATATTAAACTATGAAACCCAAAATAAAATGGTGCATGCAACCGAGGGCATAGTTAAGCACACGAAACAATTATTAGATAACACAGACTAAAGATAGTGTATAAGGCCTACAACTAGAAGCGCCCTTATTCTAAACCGACGTTTTCCAATGTATAATCCATGTGTTTAGATGAGCGTTTATTCGCTTTCATCTTAACTTAAGCGCCACAAGAATTCAAATGATTTTAGTTCTGAAAATAATTCTTAATTTCCTTCCACATTGGAATTCTGCAAATAATTCATAATTTATTCTTAATTTCGTTCTTGAAGGTAACGAAAGTATGCATACAGGTGTGTATGCAATTGGATTTTGGTAGGGCCTATTAACCTGTACCCCACGTTTAGAACAGGTTCTTAGAGAATGCGTTTTTACTAAATAAACTGTTGCAATGAAATGAATGGATTAACTGGCAGAACTGAATCTTTTCCATCATTCTGACCTTCATGACAGCAGAAGATCTCCGCTTCGATGACGGCTGCAACTGGCAGACATTCAAAAGAATCTATAAAATCTGCCCACAAATGTCTGTTGTACCGTTTCTTGCCTGTATGCAACAGAAACAACAAATCAAAGATTGTAAATAATCAAAAGATAAATACGAAAATCAGCAGAACATTTTTAAATCAAGAAAAGTAACATAACAAGCAAACTAGAATGTGAATAACACTTAGAAAGTTTGGAAAATCTGAGAAAAATGTGGGCAGCCAAGAAAACAGCACAGGATATCATGTAAACTTGCAGAACAAAAGATTGGCAGATTATTTGTTAACCTAAGCAAATTAAGCTCTTTCTCTGCTTGGATAACCATTCTGTAGGTACGACGTACAATAAATCATTAATTCACGGTAGTGAAAATAGGATCCATTTTTATGATGCCTAAGCCACACGAATCATTCATATGAATTAAGCGATATAAACATGGGTCATTACTTTTACAGCCGATTATGTGGATTCCTTCAAAATGAAATTGAAGTCGTACTTTTCTCTAAGGCTTATCATTCCTACTGACTTCCTATTGGATTGTTAGGCGCCCTTGCAGTGGTATGGCCGCGTTTAAAGCGCCTTATAAATCTTTGTCATTATTATTATTACTAGTCCCCTGAAGGACAGATTTCCTATACTGAGGAGATGCACTCATGCCTTGGGTATACCATATAGGAGTAAATCCAAATAACTAACTACTACCTAATTCTACATTTGTCATGGGAACCGTCCGTTCTTTTAATCCTCACATACTGATGGTTTCCACACAGTAGGAAGAACTCCTCTGGGTACTTAAACTCCCAATCTCTAGGTTGACTTTACCACTTGAGCAATGTAGATACCACGAGTTCCACATTACAAAGAATCAATATAAGTTAATCATAGTCTCTTAACAGGAGAGACTGTCCTTGCCTTAAGAGTTACATTTACTCAGTTAAAAATATAATAATTTCAAATAAATAAATTAACAGGCAGTTCTTACACTCATCGTAAAAACCATACTGCTTGCTGACGTTGGAGGCCTCGTGGTTCCCCCTCAGCAAGTGGAATTCTTTGGGATGTCTGATCTTCAGAGCCAGTAGAAGACAAGCGGTTTCTATAGATTGTTTACCTCGGTCGACATAATCCCCAAGGAAAAGGTATTGTGAGTCAGGTGGGAACCCACCAATTTCAAAAATATGGGGCAGGTCGTAGAATTGTCCGTGGATGTCGCCTGTCAGAGGCAAATCAAATAAATCATCAGTGTGGCACAGAACCGATTTAAAATGTGATATAAGTACAAGAAAAAGGCAAAATAATTGTCCATCAACACACTTTCTATGTTTGCTTCATAATTTGAGAATGGTGATACAAGACAGTCATATTTCCTGTTAGAAGCGAATCAATACATACACTCATTGCAACAGCTGCATGATGCAGTAATGGTTCTCAAAGACATCCTTTCTAAGCAAAATTATACACAGTTAGTCCCAAGGCAATACAAGAACGTCATTTTAGCTTGTGACATTCTTGAATCATCACAACCATCATCGTGAAGGTTGTCGTTTCCAACACAACCAACCAATCGTCTCCATTCTTGGCTCCTCTCAAAGCCGAGAATGTTCGTAGGTTGTAGGTCATCACCAAAATTTTTTTATGGTAGGGCATTCGATAGACCTCTTCCAACCTCTTGGAGAGCAAGAAATCATTGCTCGCAAGGCCATGCATGCGTCCTGGTCACCTATGCAGTGCACAATAATTATTGTTTCCAACAATCATCGACTTCTTGCCTGAATCAGCTCCAACCTTAGAAAGTGCATCATGTGCAGGTAATAATGAAGGAATGTGAATAATTTCACTTGGGTTGTTTTGTAATTTAACAATAATGCTAATGACATATTGAAGCATATTGTTAAAATGTTCAGTAATCTAAATATTAAAAACAGGTCTTCAAGCATAAAAAGATCATTTATAAGCACCTACCACAAACTTTAATGGGAGCATTCAATTCCAGCAACATTGGTTGGGTAAGTAATACCTCCTTCGCTTTAATGCAGAGCTTTTGAATGTCATCCTGGGGCAAATCCACCAGCGTGTTCTTTGGTAAGTCTTTGGCTAATACACCAGACACAAAGTCCAACCTCACTGCTCATTACAATTGTAAATACTAACACAATAGTAAAAACAGTAATTACTTGTATAATATTAATCAAAAATTACATTCTATCACCGGCAGCATATCATATTACGATGATTTTTCATGTTGTGAAGAAGGTTTGAGCAGTGTGTCCATAGACGTGCATCAGGTCGAGGAGTTTGATAGTGACAATATTCAAGAAAGCAGATAATTATGTTAAACCTGATACGAAGGTTGAAGAGTTGAAGGATTTGAAAGTGAGAAGGAAGGTTTCTATGTCAACGTAAAGAAGACAAAACTCCTGACAACAGCCGATTGGGACAGTTTTGAGATAGGCAGAGAGGAAACAGAGGTGGTAACAAGCTTCACGTACCTAGGAGCGTTAATAGAAAAAGAGGGAAAGTGTGATCTGGAAATAAAAAGAAGGGTGGCAATAGAGAAAGCTGCATTGAATGGACTGGAAAAGATATGAAAGGACAAACACGTGAGGATAGACACAAAAAAGGCTAGTGAGGGCAATGATCTTCCCCTACAGTACTATATGGCTGCGAGACGTGGACAATGACAAAGAACACGGAGAAAAAGATTAACGCATGCGAAATGTGGATATGAAGTCAGACGGAGAAAAAGACAAAATGAAAGGATGCGCATGGAGATTGGAGATGAGAATGATGAGTCGCTCCAACAAACAGCGATGAGCTGGGGTTAATACGTCATGCGATCAGATGGATTAGAAAAGAATATGATGTCGGCGTGTGCAGAAGGAAGGAGAAAACGGGGTGGACCCAAAAAAATTCGATGGACGAGATACACCAAAGAGCCGAGATGAACCTGGAGGAACTAAGAGTTGCGACTTCAAAAAGAAAGCAATGGAGAAGTTTGTCGTTGCGATCGCTATAGAGTTCCAAAAACTGAGAGCACAAGGTGACAAGGTGAGCCTGGTCGCTACTACAGCGCAAAAATTCTTGTTACCTCGAAGAAGTCGAGCAATGATATCATCAATATCAACCTCTTGCGCGGCCATTAAAATCCTTGATAATCAAAGTATCGAACTACAGGAAGTTACTACACAGTAATAATCAAGAATCAGAACGCATCGACGGAGAATCAGATTTTTTACGCTGCACAGGAAGTCGACCAAGACGTCATGCTGAAACGATATTTGACGTCATAGCCATGAATTGTTATAAGATTGCAACAGTTGCGGTTTCACCGTTTCACGCAAAATTATTTTCATATCATTTTAATTTTTTCATTTCATTATGTTTATTTGATAATCCGAGGAACACAACGAACACATTAGTTAGCACAACTGGTAACAGAAAATTACGCTGCAGACCCGCCACCTAGTAATAATTGCTTATAGGTCTAGGTAAATAAATAAGTAGGCCTAGAGGCCCAAAGGAGAACATTAGCGGATTGGATATAATAGGTTAGAAATAAAAACACAACATTAGTTTATTTGACTAGCCTTAACTAACAGATAGGTTATAGGTGCAGTGCATTGCGTTATGACCACACGGAGAACACGCCCTAATAAAGCTTTAATAAGATTTGAACATAGCCTAATATGATCACCGTAGACTATACGGCTTATTTTTCCAGAATACACCTAGAGCGATAGACCTGTCACCTACACTGTCCTACAGGCCCTATATGTCATAATGAGTTGTGACGCTGTAAACGCTGGGTCGGTTCCTTATTGAAACACACACGGGTGACTGCCTGTTCCAGGAACCTACCATTCAAGATGGCGCTTAATTGTCGGCAAGATCGGCTCCCGCTTTTTGGCCGAGAGGCCTAGCACTGATGCCTGGTTTCGAACTAGTGCCATCCTCGATCACTAGAACAAGAAAACTACGTCAGAATCCACTCCGTATATTATAATTCAAACAGCAGAGTCCGAACATACAAGTGAAATAGTCCTACCGCGAGCTTATCGCAACTTTACACCTAGAGCTAGGTAAACTCTAAAACCGCCTACTCCACCGCCACGAGATGTTCGACCGTGAGAAGGGTCGCCAACTATGTGCACTGCGGAAGGCCAACCGTGTAAACGGACCTTGCCCAATATGTTCAAGATCAACTTGCAAGTTGCCAGCACCCCGACGACTCTCTTATCTACGCTCTGACCTGTTGCACACGGCTCTGCTCTCTGACTTCTGACCTTTTGCACACGGCTTTTGCTCTCTGATCTCTAACCTTTTGCACACAGCTTTTACTCTCTGACCTCTGACCCTTTGCACACGGCTCTTTGTTCTCTGACCTCTGGGTTTTTGGCGCACAGTTCTTTGGCCTTTCGCCCTCTGAACTCTGACCTCTGGGCCCTGGCCACCCATTACCCCAGTTATCATGTTACTAACAAGAGTGCAAAAGAAATACAGCAATTAATAAAAAGTTGCGAAATATGATGCCCCTGCCATCGCTACGGGTTGCTAATCCGTCGTATATTGTATATGAGGGTAGCAGAGGTGTAACAAGGCTCCATAATAGCCAACGTCGGCAAACTCAAGTTTTGACCCCCACTTTTTGAATATTGCCCCCCCCCCCCCCGAAATGTGAAAAATGGGGACGGCACAAATTATCTTAACAAGAGTCATCTTTAAAAGCCATTGGAGAAACATAAAAAAGAATCTATTTGGGTAGCACATGGGGGCACTGAGCACTAAAACCGGGGCTTTGCCCCCAGTTTTGAAACTAGGGGGCCGGTGCCCCTCTGGCCCCCGCTTGTTACACCCATGGAGGGCAGCTGGGTTGTCCCTCGTGGTTCTCCAAAAGCAACATGAACCCAGACTTTACCTGCCTATCAGGTAATAAACTGCAAGCATTCGACTTCAACGGATATTAGGCTTAATTCTCTATAACTAGGCTAGGTTTCCCTTCAATCGTTCACTCCTAGGTTCGTTTATCACAAATTCAACGGGTTCCGGCTCACGAAAGACACGATCGATTCAGACAATCGATCTGGGTGCGTGTTTCTAACCACGGAGTTGGACATTAAATTTTCTTCCCGACGCTTTACAAACTCTCGGGACACAACAATCTCATTATCACAAGTTATTGGTACAGGTCAGAGGTGTAACAAGCGCCCCCCCCACTTTTCAAAACCTTGTTACACCTCTGGTACAGGTTATTTTACAGAAACCAGTATTTTCATCATGTTCCTCATCATATCATTCTGTCTCTCTTCCCTTTCCCTTCTCTCTTTTACTCTCCGTCTTTTTTCCTTTTCCTCCCTTTCTTCTTTCTCCCTTCCCTTTTCTACTCTCCGTCATTCTTCCTTTTCTTCCGTTTCTATCCTCCATCTCTCTTCGCGCACGTCTCTCTCTTCCCCGAACTATTTGTCTATCAAACTTAGTTGACATCGATGTCGACGCAAGTGACAATTCTCTGGTCGTCGCCGTTACCTTTGCCTCAGACATCCCTAATGCAACATCGTCAATCTCAAGAACGTACATTTAACGGTTTTATTAGCACAAACAGAAAACAAAATGGAAGTATAATAATGCACAAAAAGTCTCAAAGTCCACAACTAGTCCAGATTAACTAAATTTATAATCCTTGATCTCAAAGGATTATTTATGTCTGACAATTAAAATCTTAACTCTTACCCAACGGCCGATTCGTCAGGGTCCTTTCCAGCTTCCGTCGATTCCAGTCCTTCCCGTAGATTCTGCTTCTTCACGATCGCAGTTTCTATTCTTCTTCGTTTCGGCCTGACTCTACTTACAAGTACTGCCGTCTTTCACGATGCTCACTTATCTTCTGTACTATTCGTAAAACTACTTATAGACTAATCGCATAGGAGCTCGGCTACGTTCGACAACCGCAGGTAAAGTTGGATTCTTACAATCTACAACCTTCCTGTTCAAAGCTCTGTAGCCGACTGACGAACTACCTTCGATCAATAGCCCACGCGGCGTCACCTAGGCCAGACGTCCTTCACCCATCACGTACATTATCAGCCAACTGCAGCATATACGTTCCATTTCCAAAATTTAATGTGATGGCAACTTCCAGGGTGCATATATATATATATATATATATATATATATATATATATATATATATATATATATGTATACACGGTGTCTCAAAAAAATCTGTACTAAATTGTTTCTGTCAGAACTTTGTCAAATTTTCGTCAAGTTTAATAAATTTTGTTAGGTAGATGAAAAAAATGGCTGAAATTTTATGCTGTATACAAATTTTCCACCACACCTGAGTCATATCACCGCACTACCTTGTTAAACACAGATGCCCCAATTTCTTGTATGACGCTTACATTTTATTACTTGGCTGCACCGAACTCCATTTCATCAAGCCGTGTGTCAAAGTGAATGAGCCATACTATCCCGACAACCTTCTTGCCCAGAAGCTACTGCCAGACAAACGCCGGATATCCCAGGGCGAGGTTTTTTCGTTCAAAAGGATGGCGCCCCAACGCATCGAGGTCGCGACACCGTCTCTTTCCTGGAGCAAGAGACGCCCGACTTCATCCCTCCAACACTGTGGCTGCCGAATCCCCCGGATCTTAACCCATTCGATTATAGCATATGGAACGTGCTGCAGGTTTACCGCTCCAGAATAGTCAACATCGGCAAACTCAAAACGCGTCTAATCGAGGAGTGGACGGGCTATGACCAGTCTCGATCGTTTATGCTGCAATCGGCCAGTGGCGTCGCCGTCTAAGCGCTTGTGTCCGTGTAAGCGGGGAACATTTCCAACACTCTTAAGCAGATCTGTCATAACAATTAAAAACTCAGCTAAGTAAACCATATTTTACTTTACTGCGTACTAATTCGGTCGTCAGACAGTTTGTTGAAAGTAATGAAATGTAAGCGTTATATACAAAATTGGTACATCTGTGTTTAACAAGGTAGTGGGGTGATACGAGTCAGGTGATGTGGAAAATTTTCATAGAGTATAAAATTTCAGCCATTTTCCCATCTACCTACCAAAAGTTATTAAATTGTTGTAAATTTGACGAAGTTCTGACAGAAACAATTTTGCACAGATTTTATTGAGACACGGTGTATATATCGGAAATCCAAAGACTTGGGTAATCTGAGCAACCTATTCTCTGCAGATAAACCCCAGATGTGCAAATTTCTTACCTTTCTGATGAGCAGAAGATGCCTTATTTGGAGCCTAGTTAGACCGGTGAATACAAAGATTATTGTAGCAAGATTCCAAGGCTTTATTGGCACTTCCACTGGTATTTTCAGTGAAACAATATAGCACAGCAAGCCATTGGAACAGCGTAGTGATGCAAGCCAATGGAACAATAGAGTGAGACAAACAAATGGAAATATAGAGCAAGGCAAACTAATGAAACAACATAATAATCTAGGCCCACAGTTGATGACCCATTGGACTAAAAACTAGTTGAAAAGGAATCAACTCAGTCTCACTATCAAACATAAATACTTTATTTAATCCAGACATTACAATATCATAATTGTGTAATGACCAAGACACCATTTGCAAACCCATAAAAATTATGTACACACAACCTTTTATTCAAAGAGATTTTTATATCAAATGCAAAAATGCTTTAGGTCAAGCTTAAGTTTATTAAAACACAATTCCCAATGAAAAAGCACATTTAAGTAGTTTTATTAAAATAATATACTACAGAACATTGCAGGAAAAAAGAACTATATCAGAATATCAGATGGAGAGTAAAAGGCAAAAGGTTAATGTAATTAAATTCAATACTAACACTTGATTGGGAAACCACTACCACATATTTAAACATAGATATGATAAATAAATATTTTCCTGATCTAATGTTGTTGCTGATAAATTGGGAAAATCTAAATTTCTGTGGGAAAACTGAGCAAACAATGGCTTTATGGACAGCTGGAGAAATCGACATGTGAAAAATACAGAGTATTTCTACTCAAGATAGGAACTGATACGAACATGTCAATTTCCAATCATAACTCTGCATACAAAAAAGATGACTACAGCATTCAGTGAAAGAATACTCAATTGTCTGCGTAAATAGCGCACAACAGAACTATTAACTGGCCCAGTTAGGTATACACTGGTTGGATGTTATGCAAAGGTTCCTTTAATTGTGTGAGGATGAAGGTTCCCCACATACTTAAGAGATCTGAATCCCGGGCTATCATGCTTCATATATGAGGAACCTTAAATGGGGTGGCATCTAATCAAACAGACAGGTGGTGGTGAAGATCTTGCCCAAAATAATTCACCGATAATGAGAAGAGTTGAGCCAAACAGTTGCTATGGAAAAACATGTGCATAATCATTCATTCTCAGTGAAACGCCCCACTACTGCTGCTGTGAAAATCTATGTTACGCAATGCTATTTGAACGATGCATTGACAGATGCATTGACAGTGCAAAACCAACCAATTTATCTAAGTTAGCTGTAGCCAGATTAGTACGTCCGGTGTGTTTAGCACCTAGCAGACATTACTTTAAGCTAAACACATATTAGCTATCACATGAGACATATCTGTAGAAAATTCACTGATTTTAAGGACCAATATTTATCGACATCTCAGACGTTGAATTCAAACCACAGCCATGAAGAGTCATTGATATCAGTTAGGTTTTCTCATGACTGTACCATACATGAATTTGACAGCAGTTCACAGCCATCATACGGACTAAGGTTCGGATGGTTAAGGTCCCCATTGCCAGTGCCCTTTATCGACGCCAGAGATGGTGATCCAGTTGATCGAACACAAACACATCGTGTCCTCTTGAACTGTGGATCGAAGAACTGTCTTGGAACTCCTTCCCAATCTCTCTCGATACCACCACTGTACAAATCAGAAAGAGAATCGCTTTATTGTAGAAGTTCCTCACACCTAATGTTTGATCCAATGTTATAACTTCTATAGAGCCATAACCATAATGCACAAGGCATAGAACAAAGCCTCTTCGAGTGAAATCATACACAAAGTGTTGAATCCTCCACAGAAGTCAGAGATAAACTTGCAGTTCTGTTTTGGCACCCTTAGGAACATCCATTCACGACTTTCATTCACATATTTCGATTCTGAACACATAGTAAGCGTTTTAAACTTAACTAAATCAAATAATGCCTAGAAATGTTAACAGGCAGAGAAATCATCATTTTCCACTCAAAATAAGATAATAATTGCTTAAAAATCAAATATATAAAGTATTGTTCAGAAATAAAAATCGACATAGTTTGAAATCATTAATTCCCAAAATTACCTTTTCGTGGAGCACCAGAGCTTGGTACCAGTCGCCTCACTCCAGTGACTGTTACACGGAGGAAAGATTTTCCGTTCCTCTTCCGTAAGCCTCTTCTCTTCCAGGGCTCTGTCTGTCGCTGCCTCCGCATCCTTCAAAGCTTCCGTTGGATTTCCGTCGGCATCGTAGAAGTTGCCAATCAATTTTCCTATTGTTGTAACACAACAGGAGCTACATAATTAGGAGGTTGCGCTGCACTCTCGATATAATGTACAGCGCAATTCCTTGAAGCTGGTCAAGGAATGGCAGTGTACTATAGATATCTGACAACTGTCATAGTGCTGCAACAGACTGGTAAAACAGTGCAATACAGCTGTCTGTGATAATGCCATCGTTCTAAGAATTAGAAGTGCATAAACAGCCAATGTGACAGAACATTGATAGAGCTGAGTCAAGGGCTCGCTCACAGATCCTAAACAGCGACCGACTACTGAATGGAGGCTCAAATTCTGCTGCTGGAAATATTCTAAAGCAGTACCTCTTTTGCATGTGTTCTATGTTCAAGATGATTTCATACAGTAAAATTGTCTGCACTGCCTGTACAAGGACTGGCATACTTCATCACTACTAATTTTCTGCAGCCTTAAGACTCTTGCAACTCATGTCGTTTATGAGTAAATTCAACAGTTGATGTCATATCCAACTGTTATAAAAAGTGTGACCTTATGAACTGACCTACAAAACGGTAAGTCTTCTCATAGAATTCAATCCAGTGCAGCATTTCGAGCAGCTGTCTTGAGTCGAACTCTATAACGTTGTCAACAAGACCCTTCTCATTAAACTCCCCAGTCACAAAAGCTCTTGTGCCATCACGCCCTACAAATACACAAACAAAGAGTTGTTGTCACTTAGTACAGTCACATTGAAACAACCCATTCAGTCAAAAGTATCGTAGCAGTCCATATCTTACTGTACCTACTGTAATGCTAGTTTCACTTCTTATGTGTAAATGTTCGACTAATAGATCATATTGACATATCGCAATCAGTTACAGAAGTAATAAAGATGTTAAGAAAATTCACTACATAAATAAAGCAGTCAACATTGAATAGAATCCTTGGAATATAATTAGTGTCATCCTTATTAGACAGTTTGAAATTGTGCGGTTGAGGTCTGAGGCTTTATTAAATTGTAAATATTAGTGGAAAGAGGGGACATAACGCTGTTGTATCGAACTTTTCTGCATTTGCTTGTGACATTTATCATACTTGATGCGACTCAAAATCCATCTTCAACTCACAAGATAATAATAAAAGTAAAGATGATAGTAATATTAATTTATCAATTCAAAATAACAAGTACACAGTAAGATAACACGATAAAGCATTAAACAACAATATCAAGTTTAATATGAGTTGAATTTAACCGTATTGCAACCTGGAAGGTGGCTATCTGTCTTAGTAATCATTTACAGTCACTCCTTAGGGAGTTGAAGGCCGAGTTCAGATGCTATCATAATTTCTGTCGATTGCCAGTTATCAATAAAAATAATTGGGATAGGATTGCTATGGTTAGCTATAAATTCAGTCTGCAGCTTACAAGACAGTGATAAAGAAAGGAAGATGCAGTGACAAATAGGAGCCCTACATAATAATGCAGAAAAACTGTAATAAATATGATTAGGTCAGGCGTCACTGCCGGCTTCATGAAAAGATATCACAGAGACAATGATGACTTAAGGCAAGCTTAGAAATGAGTTTACCTGCAAAGAAACCGTATGATCCTCCAGGGCCATAGTGATCTTTTCCACTCGAAACGTCATAAACCCTTCCATAAATGCCAATGTACAAGCCCAGGCTATCCTCAGTTCCATCATACTTCGACAACTCCTCTTTGGTTAATATTGGATAATTTCCCGTCTTCACAATTCCACTTCCACTTTCATTATCTTCTGCTGGGCTTAGAAACCAGTGAAACGGACAAGTTGCTAAGAGTCTAGACAACTTTTCCCGATGTGGCTTAAGAGCCGGAAGCAGAAAAATCGCAGCAATGAAAGCCACAAGAACTGAAAGTCTCGACAAAACACCAGCAAGACTCATCGTGACCGCAGCAGGCTGCAAAGAACAGCAAGTTCTCAACAGACTGCAAAAACCAATGGCGTGGCAAATATCAACCAATTGCCATATGGCTGGGTTGGCAATCATTCTAAATAAATATGACTAGGTCAGGTGTCACTGCCGGCTGAGAAAGTTATCTGTCGTCGCGAAAGTTCATTAACTGATAAACATCTGGCACGTCTGATTTAATTGGACCTAAGTCACAGTTAAGAGTAGCGCTATTTTAATAACACAAATTCTGAAAATTAACAAGGTCGTTTCTATATCATCATTATCATAATTATTATTATTATCGTCATTATTATTAGGCATTTACTATGCGCCACAATCAAATGATCTGGCGTCAATCAGTGATTCGAACAGATGTGAACAAAGTAATTGCTACGGTCTCGATACAGTACCCCTCCCCGTCTCGGAGGAGATCTGAACCCTGCTTTCCGCGTAACATGAACAGCGCTCCAACCAATCACGCAATCATGTCCCCAAAATGCGTCTTGATGAGTACGTGCGTATAGTTACGCGCGCCGCTAAAGTGATCAAGTGATTGTATAATATAATCATCATCATTATTTCAGCCGTGGGTTCATCGCCTGTTGGTGTCGATAATGGTGACTGTATAATGTACATAATTATGTATTAATCAGCATCTGTTCGTCTGTGTTTCTCAGTCTGTTTGTGTTTGCGTCACAACTTCTGTGCGTATCTGCGGATGAGCACGGGAAAGGTCAGTCATTACATTAGTAGATCTACACGGCTGAGAATCACGAGCTAATGCTGTGTACATCTAAATGTATCTTTGACAATTTTTAACCTTTGTTTCAAATTATGTTATTCCTAAGTTACATTTAACCGATTAACATAATTCCGAGCGCTACACCTTCCAGCAATACAAACCTATTCTTAGCCTTTCTGCTGCATGATGTTTACTTCCGACAATGAACAAGGTACAGTTTCATATTATTTAGGGACGAAGGTGAATGTTATTGGTTTCTACACTGAGTAGTAAACTCGCGACAGCTGTAAAGTAGGCTTGGGCAAACTAATCGATTAATCGAATTTTACTAATCGATTAATCGAGGGTCAAAATATAACTCGATTAATCGATGAATTGCGATTGCTCGATTGTTCGATTAGTACGATTAGCTCGAGTGTATGGCAGATGTATAGCCTACTTGCCTGGCCTATTTTGTCATTCGTGTGTGGCCTATTGTGTGGCCTACTGTTATAACACCCGACCACAGGGCGGGTAGTGGAACGACCTCTAGATATATAGGTCAGCTGCGATATAAGCTGGTGAATCATAAGCGGACCAACATCGACAGCCGGCAGTGCTATAGGTATCGGTTGCGCGGCATGGCGAGCCCACTGCCCAGTCACGACAGGCAGCCATTCTAAGTAAGCCAGGCTAGGTTTCCCATCCGAAAGAAGGTTGGCGTCAGGAATGGCACCCGGTTATAATATTTGCTCCCAACTGTTCAATGGACCCGAGAACACGTTTGAACACATGGCTGACCCATCCCTAAGAGGGATTAATTCAATCCTGAAGGAGATTAGCACGATTGTTAGATAAGATAATAATAATATAATAATAATGTAGCCGCAAACGGTCGCATTCACACTTCACGTTTAGCCTATATTTGCAAAGAAAGTGAATTGAAACATATTAGTCTAAAAGACGTCGATGTCTCAGACACCAGGTGCGTTCCACTATGTCATTGTCAGGAACTCACGTACAGTAAGCTTAAACAGGAGTTGAATAAAATTGTCAGCAGTCATGTTTATGGCGCTATATGAGTCTATGATGCTATAGGCCTACATCATAATTTGCAAATAGCAGTGAAACATACACATATAAACATTATGTCATGCGCGTAAGATGCAATGCCACTTCCATGATTAGTTTATGCGGGCTACTTTAACAGAGTATTTACTGAGAAACTGAGTCAATATCAGGAGTTGTGATATTAATAATCGAGCTAATCGAACAATCGAGCTAATCGAGTTAAACGAACAATCAATTTATCGATTAATCGCCTACTAATCGATTAATCGAACTAATCGATTAAATGACGCCTTGTAATCGCAATTAGTAAAAGTCACTAATCGCACAAGCCTACTGTAAAGCCGATTTTATGAAGTACAGAACACAATCATAATTATCAGTCGATTATTGCTCTCAAAGCATAAGTGCAAAAGCCAGCTGAGAAGTCATGATTTTGAGAAAAGGCCTATGACGTAATTGGTTTTAGTGTTCGGGTATAAGGTCAAGTTAGAGCAGAACACGTACAAGAGATACGTTGCGGTTAATTTTGGTCAGCAAAGTTCATCGGGCCATAATTCGTTTAATGCTTTTGCGTAGGCTATCTATGTGGGCATTGCACTTCAGAAGTCACAACACTAGACCCACAAGCTGACTGCTCCTACACCATGCGCAGTGTCGTTCTATATGCCCTAGTTAACTGCAATAAATGGGTGCTAAAAATTCTATCTTAATAAGTGTTCGATCAGGTACACGTGTTCTCAGTTTAAAAAATGTTTTAGATCTGATATGCATGACGTCTCGCTAGGAACGAAGGAATTTTAATTGATAGAGTGTGTATATAGGCCTACCTTAATAAAGCCTATTGTGAATTTGTGATAACGGCGCTAAAGAAATCATCCATTAGATTAGATTAGATTATTAGATAATATATATAAGATTGATATTTCAAGAATAACAATGATAGGTCTACGCAGTTCAAAATTCACGATATCTAACAACATCATAATATTGGCGCATACTTACACCTCATGTGCGTGTTAAGAGCTGCGCACAGTAATTTCGTACATCGACTCATTTTCGCTTAGCGGACTATTATTCATCAGATGTTTTATTCTCACAAAGAAAGTAGACAGGTCTGATCATATTGCATATCACGTCTGCCTGATCGATCATCCAAGCTAAGCTCACAAAGTATTCTGTGGGATCCAATCGAAGCAAGGATTACTCGGTGGAAAAGTCCTCAATGGAGAATGTTTAAATGCTAGTCTACATCTCGAAGCATGGAGTTGGGAATCTGTCACCTACAATGGGGTGGAGCAGAGGCCGGATTTGACCAAATTTTTAATTCGTGTCTGCTCAGAAAAGATTTTAGATGACGGGTGAAGAACGGGAATAAAAGGAATTCGAAGTAAAAAGAAGAATATCAAGAAGAACAAGAAGAAGAAAATGAGAAATAGAAGAATTAAAAGAAACTGCCAAGAAAAGAAGAATGCAAAGAAGGGTATAGGCCCCTACTAATTTAGGAGAATACAGTGAATACTAAGAAGAAATACTAAGAGTGCGAAGAAGAGGAGTACCAAGAAAATTAAGAGAATGAATGTTGAGAAGGTGCCAAGAAAATTGCTAAAAGGAATATTAAGAATGTTAAGAAACATTCTCAAAAGAAGAAGAGGAGAAGGAGGAAGAAGATAAAGAGGAAGAGGAGGAGGAGGAGGAGGAGGAGGAGGAGGAGGGAGGAAGAAGTAGAGCAACAGCAGCAATTAATAGCAATAACAGGAAAATATGGGACTAGAAGATTTGTTTCTTAGGCTCTCTCTCTCTCTCTCTCTCTCTCTCTCTCTCTCTCTCTCTCTATATATATATATATATATATATATATATATATATATACGGTAATCCCGGGGAGTCGAGGAGGACAAGCCCCCCCCTCTTTCACACAAGAGCTACATCTAGGGGACATGTTATACGTTTGTCCCTCCCATATTTCTTACTCCTCTCATTGGGTGTTCCCACCTCTCAGACGAGATCGCCGCCTTTGCTAATAGGCCTATACCAACTACCAACAGCGCTCAGTCGATGTAGGCCTACTCATTAAAAGTTGAGTTCGCTATACTGTAGTCAAACTCTCTAAAAACTTTTGCCTGGCGATCATATGAACTCCAGACTGATTGCTTGATATTGTTCAGCCGCGGGTTAGCACGTAAATCGTTAAACTGTATACAGCGATCGAATCCCAATGTATTAACATTATTTTATTACAAATAAAACCAAAGTTGCGTCAAATTCACATATCAAACGAACTAAGTCTAAATGATGCTTATTACAGTTTACCTAATGTTCAAATGTTCAGATTTTGGTGCTAACCAATTTCTATGGCTCCGATCTCGAGGTGTATGCAATGCATGTGTAATGCGCTATATAGGCATACCCGTAAGGTAAAAATAGTCCCGTAGGGCCTACTTGTTACATATTCACCTTACGGGACCACACACGTTGGCCGTCTAAGCCAGGAGAGTATAAGAGGTTGAATCGAGGTTCTCGGCAGAGGAGTTTTGGAATGCGATACTATAAGCAGTAGACCTACAGTCCTAGAAGTTTATGGGCCATAGGCCAACGGTTATTATTACAATCTTCCCTTTTAACAGGGTGCCATAGTTTTCACGGGGGAGGGGGGAGAATTAGCCCTGGGCATCAGACTGCCCCATTTAAGGAATATATTAGGCCTAATTCCATATTTTGATCTGGCCCACATGCATGTATGTCTCTCCCAAACTTTTTCAGACCATCTCCCATTCCTTCCAGCATGCCCATGAACATTTGTTGACAGTTAGACATCTCCAATTAGGATCAGTTGGGTACTATGGGAAAACAAATCCCAGACGAATCCTATATGGGCGTGCTGGTGGGGATTATAGCATACATATGCTCCAGTACCTATTCCTCCTTCACAAGGTTCTCTCCAGCGAACTAACCCATTCGCCAACCGTAATCCCGAGTCCGATCAGAGGACCACTCCTTCAGGTCCTCAGAGGAAGACAAAGCTGGGTTCCACTTCCGGTCTACAGCGGCACGGTCGATGCCTCGTCATCATGATCCACCTGCCGTGACATCCTGGAATCGTGACTGCGTTCCACCTTGTCTCCATCTGGTGAACTCCGTGACCCCGACAACGACCGCCCAGATGTGACCTCATGGACAGCGACGGACACTCGACGCAGACGGTCAGTCCTCTGGTCATTGCTTTGCTGGACATCGAAGCTGACCATTGGCCAGTGGACGCCGACTGGCAGGAGAGGTGAGTCTCTGTCAGCTCGTAGCGGGCGCAGTAGCTACAAATGACCAATTAACACTCAGTAATTAAGATATTAATTAAGTCTGATGATTTAATGGATAGGATCTCATTATGTCAGACGTCGAAACATTAGAGGAAATTGAAGAAAAACAAAGCTTGGACCAACCAGAAGACAGGCAGACCCACACATATAAACAGACAGACAGACGGAAGGACGGGCGGACATGCAGACATACATGTACGAACTACAGACAGATAGATAGACAAACAAACAGGAAGAGACATTAACAGATGAATGTAAGAATAAAGGACAGCGAAAGTAATCAAGAAAAAAAGGAAAGAAAGAAAAAATTGGAGGTCAATATACATAGAAAGGTGCGAGCATCATATTGCAAAATAACCATTTATTAATCATGCGAAGTAATCATAGTAAGCGAAGGTCTCATGATTAGTTATTCACCATTCAGCGGATGCTGCGGACAACCCATGAGGTTTTCATAAATGCGCTAAATAAAATGCCAGGCTGCAATGCATTACATTACATTGCAGTTGCGTTACATCGATGGAAGGGATTTCCTGTTCTGATTTAGTATCACGTCCGTAATTGTCGTCACGAGTGTTGTTCAACGAACCCTCGCATCCATCTATCCATCGATCCACCACAACACCATCAGCAACTTAATGATGCGGCAGCAGAGCCAGAAATCGCCATCATCCCTTCCCATATGTCCATCTCTCTCCTTGCTTCTGTCTGTCTTTTTCCTTCCGTCTCTGTCTCTGTATCTACAGCAGAATCCATCTTTCTTCTCTTTATGTTTTTGTCTCAACCTGTCTGTTTGTTTGCCTGCCTTCCTCCTGCCTTCCCTTTCTCTCATCCTGTATCGTCCCACTCCCCACCACTCTCTCTCGGTCTCTCTCTGTCTCTCTCTTTGTCTGTCTGTCTCTGTCTGTATGTCTGTCTGTCCGCCTCTCTCTCTTACTCTCTCTCTTTATGTGCGTGTTGTTGTCTGTCTGTCTATATCTGATTCCATCTGTTTACTTTCCTCCATAACTGTGTTTATATTTGAGTGTCTCCCTCCATATAGTTCTGTATCTATATATGTCTCTTTGTCTGTCTGTCTCTTTGTCTGTCTGTCTCTTTGTCTGTCTTCTTTTTCCTGTACTTCATCGTCCTCGATCCGGCGCCGCCAGTTTGTCATTATCGGCGAACGAACCGGAATAATTGGTACCATTAGACGATGAGATACAGAGGCTGGGAGAAAAGATGCGGCCAAGACATAGGATGCAATGATGTGACAACATCACATTCAGTTCCGTTTCACATGACTTACATACAAATACACAGGGTGGCAAAACGAGAGTTGTCATTATATATATATATATATATATATATATATATATATATATATATATATATATATATATATATATAAAATAGCCTATGCATACATATGCTGTGTTTTATATATACATGAATACATGCGTATATACAATATATACAGATACTTAATTACAGACACGTGCAGGTACCATTTTTTTAATTATGTGCGAGATAAATTATGCATGTTGTTCCTGTCGTTACTTATACATGCCCAGGAATATGCATATGGTTCCTGGTAATTGTGGCAATAAAAAACGTTATTGATTGCGCTCTGCTGGCCGGAAATGATTCCTTAAGATTTCCGGTTTAGATCCCGGTTGAGGCTTCCCTTCACCGGAAGAGCAACCATTAGTGGGTTTTTCTGTACGGGATGCAATATAGATTTTTCACAGGGTCACTAAAGTAACACAATATAATATACCACAACACAACACGCAGAAATGTATTTAATCAACATAGTGGCGGCGTTGCATGGACGCCAAATACGCAATTGCGTCCCAAAAAGGATAAAGAGTGACCAAAAATACTTCAACAACAATTTGTAACGAAATTACTGGTCTAAGTGGTCTATACATTTACAATATATTAAAATAAAAATGTCCATTATGTCATATCTTTCAATGTTTTTTTTATAAATGAACATCTTGTGCGGAACATGTGTATTGCCGCTATTGTGTACCAAATTTTCAAGCGCTGGCTATAATATTGCGGCGCCAAATTTTCACGGCCAGCGGCCGTCACTACATCAACATGAAAGAGCCACAGAAGTACTCAGCGTCGTCTTGAAATGTATGGTTTTAAATGTGTAATGTGATGTTTAACCTAGGTCCTCCTAGGACCAACTGTTTTTAATATGGAATGGCATCGCATGTGGTAGGCCCCTATACTTAATGCGGTCTTGAATATAATATTGAATTTCGGATTGAACATTGTGCTGCAGATGATATTATGGTTCCGAACGTTGTGTGCTGCATAATCTATAGCATAGTAGTCCTACTACATAATGGTTTTGAGCATGCTTAGAGTTTTAAGTTTAAATTTTTAAACTTTTAATCGAGGAGAATTATCGGATTGTTTGTGGTCAAGAGTTCTAAGTAGCTGGACTAGCTACTTATACAGGAAAACATTCCGTTTCCTTATTGTAGATTTTTTCGTTTGATCACAACGTCTACTTAGTAGGCCTCAAAAGGACTGCATTGGCACCTTAACGATGTGAGACCACCACATCATTAGATATTTACGTACCGAACTGCTTAAATATTGACGAACATAGGCCTAGTGTTATTTATGCCAGAGAGCAGTATGAGAAATTGTGGATCGTATACTATCTGAACATGATATAGTAGAGCGAAGGATGAGGATGGCAAGAGGAAAGAGGTCAGTCAATCCATTTACTCAATTTGCGTGGAATTCTCTTTCGGAGGACTTAATGGATTTTTCGGGCGGCTTTCCAGTTGTGTGCCATCTAAACTTTCTGCATTTGTTTCCGTCATGTGCGTCGGCGCGAGCTGTTATCGATGAAACCGGTTTCAGTTTCCGTGCGGCTCTCGGTTTTCGATTACGTTTTGGCTCAGTCTTGTGACACTGACACGTATGCGAGGCAGTCCACATATTTCTTAGAGAGAGAGATGGAGGTGGCCATACAGTCGAATGCTTTCAACATCACGGCCTTAAGATAGAAGACAGGCAGGCAGAAAGACACGGAGGGAGACGAAGGGACGCGCATACAGGCGCTGAGACAGCGACAAGTCGGTTAGAAGGCAGCTTACTCTGCAATGCCGAAAAGGAGAATGGTATGCACGCATATCAAGGTGAAAATACATGGTAAAAACAATGGGATGTAGTTCTTATGCGTATGATTGAAGAGAAGGGGGCAAAACATTGGTTGGCAGAGGGATAATAATCACACTAGTAGGCGAAAAAGCAGGTAAGTATGAATTGATGATAAGGCAGGTATACGTGTAACTATAGGCTACGGATGCAGGTACGAAAGCAGGTTAAGGAAAGCCAGGAATATGTAGGCGAAAAGACGAGTACAGACAAGAAGGTCGCCGACATAATAGCTGAACTAAGTAAAAAAAGAAAAGCAGAGAGGTATAAATGCATACATCCTGACTGTTAGACATACATACCAGCAGACTGCAAGACAGACGCATAAACAGACAGACAGATATGCACACGCAAGCAAACAAATGAGGATACCATAAATTTAAATTGTAATATACATCACTGGCTAAGTCAATTCAGCGCCGCTCATGGAAGAAAAGTGACACGTATATATGTAGGCCTATCCAGAGGCTTTCCTAAGGAAAAACCTCTTCCGATATAGACCAATCAAGAAGCCTTCTGACGGCAAGGCTATTCTCGTGTAGACCATTTGTGATCGTGGATTCTGTCGCCTTGGTTCAGACGTTCATTTCATCACATTTCATGTCAGCATGCACGATATTAAGAACATAGAGGTCGTGAGTCTTGTGACCCCAAGAATAGGTGCAGGAGGGAATTGCGAGGCCAGACATCGAGCCATCCATTGAGACAGACAGAATTATGATTTACTAACTGACCGACATCCGCGTAGTCAGGTTGACAGAGCGACACATCCATCATTCATGCAGAACTTTATATATAGACCAAAATGACCATTGAGAACATACATTTACATCAATGGAATATTCGTTTATTAGGTAATCAAGCTGACAAATTGCAGTCCAATGCAGGAATAGATCGACAGACAGACAGACAGACAGAGAGACAGACAGACACAAACATATATGAGACGTGTATGAGACATGATTGATGCATAATTATATATATATATATATATATAGCCGACATGTGTATAGACACATATGCAGGAAGGCATAACAGACAGACAGAAGGACAGATAGACAAACAGCCGTAATACTGACGGGTGTCTTTCATGTTTCTTCTCGTCAGCTGCAGCGTCCATCTCATTAGCGAATCCTTCCTCGGGAATCATTCCATTCGTTTGATAGGAACGAGATCCGTTCTGCTGCGATCGACGAACGCTTGCCACTGGAACGATTTCTCCGCATTCTAAATTCAACCGAAAATTTCCGTTTGTAATTTGTTGCCATCAGACGATTATTTAGCGCCTTTATGTGAGTCGGAATTGAAATCGCTTTCTCGTCATATATTTATAGCGCAAAACTGTCAAATTACAATTAGAATACAATCGCCAAGTTATGGAACACAAATTCTAAATCATTTGATTACATTCAAATCCTCGATTAGTTACAGCCAAAAAATTGTGATCAAGGCATGCGGTAGTGCAATACTGCTTGATTGGTGCTTTAACACTTCAACACATACGTTCCCGATGCTATGATAACAGATTTGATAATTATGAACGATGCAAGCCAGCGATTGTGGCTACGAGCCCGCTGAATGGACTCCGTGCTGCACGCGTGCATATGAAACGATTCTGCACGAAATAAATTGTGTCAGGTTCACTGAGCATGCGCGTGAAATCAGTTATGTACGTCGAATTAATATAAATAATTAAGGCTGGCCTTATTAAGTCAATAGGTAAATCTCTAAATTAAATCTTGATTCGATTCAACAGTTTGATTTCATATCCATAACGCAAGGAATGTCTTGGAGTCAGTTACTATACTCTTTTCTAAAAAAGCTTCAATTATTACACATGCTGAAGGTGACGAGTCGTCAGCGATAAGTTTTAACAACGCTAAGCAAACTGTTAATTGCAATGAGGATATTTAATTACGTTGGACATCATCTTCGGGCTTTTCATCTCGTTCACCATAAATGCAAACTGATAACCAAAATTATCCACTTAAACTTTTTACAATATAACTGTTCGCTCTACACTAGGAAACAAGTAACAAAATGCCATTAATCGATAAAATCGTTAAAATCTGTGAATCTAAAATAAATAAATTATTAAAATGAATTAAATAATCGACAAACTAATGATTCAATAAATAAAGCAATTAAACAGCTTTAAAACGCAGACAAACAAACAAAGAAAAACAACGAAAGAAACAAATCAACGCAAATCGTTGAAAATAAATAGAAGTAGTAAACAAACATGTTTTTTATATGGAGAGACAGATAAATAAACAAAATACAATATAAATTAAAAAATAAATAACTAATAAACAGTTAAACAAATGAAAAACAGGTAAATAAACATAGGCCTACATTAAAATAACCAAATAAACGACAAATATATAATGATAAGTAAGATGAAATGACCTCTGAGTTCATCTAGGCCGTTGTAAGGATTGGATGTCGTGGAGGGCTGTTTGCACAGCGTTGCCTCACAGACGAGTTTCTGTACGGTCGGTTGACACGGTCTTCCATTGTTGCCCGGATGGACGAGCACCTGCCTTGTGCGCCGACGACTCCCGAAACCACAGGACACGTCACAGTCGCTCCACTCCGTCCACTCCTTCGACAAGACGCAGTCGATGGCTACGGTGTCAGACACACACATACATATATATATACATACATACATACATACATACATACATACATACATACATACATACATACATACATACATACATACATACATACATACATACATACATACATACATACATATTATGCGAATGTTATGCTGGTATGGCCTACTTAATAAAGAATATTCTTACTTACTTACTTATTCATGCATCAATTGGTATTGCGCCTTCATGTGCAGTGAATTACAACTGTGTTTTATATTACTTCCCTCTAGTGCTCAGAAGTAGGCTACACACACGACTATTATGGAGAGCATCGATGAGCTATTTACTGTGCGATCAGAACCCTCTGTTGGTCCTCACACATTACATTACACATCCGTAACGAGTGAACTGGCCTAAACTGTCGGTGGAAGGATCAGAGGGCGAGAGAGAGAGAGAGAGAGTGAGAGAGAGAGAGAGAGAGAGAGAGAGAGAGAGAGAGAGAGAGAGAGAGTGAGAGAGAGAGAGATAGATAGAGAGAGAGAGAGAGAGAGAGAGAGAGAGAGACAACTAGCGACCCATTTTCATACGCCAAAGCTAAGAAAATGAAGTTCCTGACACTACATATACCCATGGCTGCTTCCCCAAGCTGGGTGAATTTCGAACCGTCTTGGCCGCATCGCTGACTGCAGTGAGGTGAAATTGGCCGCCGTACGTTGGCTCATTACATTAACGATTCTTAGGTTAATTAACAAATAATTCAGTTAGGTTTCCACCTCGAGGCCGACTTATTCCTTTCACTGTCGGACACTGATTTGTTAATTGTGGCTAATGGACTTCCTCTTTAGTCTCGACAGACTGAAGGTTAATCTCTCTAAGATTGATCTATGCTCCGTGGGTCGGATGCCAGCAACGGCGAGAACAAAAGAATGGAAGAGGCCACGATGTATGTTTGGTGATTGATATGGATGTCAAGAAGTCAACGCCTGACAATGGATCACATTTGTTGTGCTCCTTCATCCGTTATGTAATGCTAGGTGTTTCCCCTTCATAGGACGGTAACGTTTAGTTCCTTGCCCTCCAATCCACTACCCCACCTATTTCCCCTTCCCTTCATCCCTTCTTCTCCGTCCAATTCTTTTCAATCCCCACCCACTCTTCCTCCGAAGCCTTCCTCACCCATCCTACCCTGCGATCGATTCCTCGCTCCTACCCATTTCCCTCCACCTACAACTTCAAGCATCAAAGCTAGACATGTGAAATCAAAGCGGTGCTACCACATCGCTTGAAACGTAACTGTTCTTCACTTGAATCAACCGACGACTAAACCCAATCCCCTCCAACTCTGTTCTTCTCTTGTCCACTTATGTCCTGGATAACGTCGCAGCTGACTTCAACGCTGGTGGCTTACGATCGTGGTTCTCCATTTGCGCTCCATTCTTCTGCAACTTGCCATCCACGCGTTTCCCACGGATCTAAATTCTCTCCCGCCGCGTTAATGGCTCCAGCCACTCAACCCCAACTCAGTCGATCTCGTCTTTCTTGTATGTTTCGCTTGTGTCGACTCTGACTTTTAGTGTCCGTTTGGTTGCAGGCGATCGTCAGCTGGCATATCAAATCCACCTGAGCCTTTCATATCGTACACGTGCAGAAGTATACTATTTGAATTGAACCGTTTATACAAAGGCTTTGGCAAGTGATCCTAATTAGCGCGAGAAAGGTTCTGTTTACAAGAGTACAGCACAAACGCACTACTTTTTCACTATTGCACGCATTGCAATAGTGGAAAAGTAGTACGGCCTATAGCTAGCGTCAGATGTAAAACCGATGCCGTAGGACACACCGTTTTAAGAGCCTAAATAATATATATTGTGCTGTTCAGTCATTGATACGGAGAGGTCTTTCATTTGTTCTCTAATTCTCTGTGTTTACATAATTATGATCTGTCATTTTAATTTAGTTTTTAATTTTCTGTTTTTTTTCTGTTAGGTTATGCTGTGGAGTGTTATGTTTTGCTCTGTTATTTTTAGTTATAGTTTTATTATTTCATTCGGTTTGTTCGACCAATTTCCATAAATACTTTATAATATCGAGCGGTCCATTTCTGGAGACAATAATAATTAAATTATCATGGTGATCAATAAACACGTGAAACGTGCGAGTGGAAATCAAGCGATCATATTGCATTTGAGACAAAATACTGATGGAAAAGTCATAGTTGGTAACATACAAAACTTTCTTTATTGCAGAGGCGGAGATCTCGTTTGACAGATGGGAGGACACCCGGACAGTCATGAGAGGGGTAAGAAATGTGGTGGAGTTACAAACATATAACGTGTTCCCTCTCAGCAAAGGGTTAGGGGGATTTGTCCCTTTCGACCCCCCTCGATCACCGTCCCTGCTTTATTGCAATAAATTTTAGCATAGCTTTGTTAAAACATATCGCTGATCTATCAACTTCGACATGTGAAATGATTGAAGCTTGTGTGTAGAAACAAGTAGTTACTGACTCAGTGATTACATGTTAAACAGCTTCACCCGCTTTTGTAGCAAAATTTGTGACAAAAGATTCAAATTTAATCTACGTTAAATTCAGGAAAATAATTGACATTATTTAAAACAACCCCCAGCGAGTATAAATAAGCATAAATGTAAATCTACATACATACGTACATACATATACACATACATACATATATACAATACATACATACATACATATATACAATACATAAATACATACATACATACATATATACAATACATAAATACATACATACATACATATATACAATACATACATACATACATACATATATACAATACATAAATACATACAAACATACATATATACAATACATACATACATACATACATATATACAATACATAAATACATACATACATACATACATATATACAATACATACATACATACATACATACATATATACAATACATACATACATACATACATATATACAATACATAAATACATACATACATACATATATACAATACATACATACATACATACATATATACAATACATAAATACATACATACATACATATATACAATACATACATACATACATACATACATATATACAATACATACATACATACATACATATATACAATACATAAATACATACATACATACATATATAAAATACATACATACATACATACATACATATATACAATACATACATACATACATACATATATACAATACATAAATACATACATACATACATATATACAATACATACATACATATATACAATACATAAATACATACATACATATATACAATACATAAATACATACATACATACATATATACAATACATACATACATACATACATATATACAATACATAAATACATACATACATATATACAATACATACATACATACATATATACAATACATAAATACATACATACATATATACAATACATACATACATATATACAATACATAAATACATACATACATATATACAATACATAAATACATACATACATACATATATACAATACATACATACATACATACATATATACAATACATAAATACATACATACATATATACAATACATACATACATACATACATATATACAATACATAAATACATACATACATATATACAATACATACATACATACATACATATATACAATACATAAATACATACATACATACATATATACAATACATACATACATACATACATACATATATACAATACATACATACATACATATATACAATACATAAATACATACATACATACATATATACAATACATACATACATACATACATATATACAATACATAAATACATACATACATATATACAATACATAAATACATACATACATACATATATACAATACATACATACATACATACATATATACAATACATACATACATACATACATACATATATACAATACATACATACATACATACATACATATATACAATACATAAATACATACATACATACATATATACAATACATACATACATACATACATATATACAATACATAAATACATACATACAACCATATATACAATACATACATACATACATACATACATATATACAATACATACATACATACATACATATATACAATACATACATACATACATACATATATACAATACATAAATACATACATACATACATATATACAATACATACATACATACATATATACAATACATACATACATACATATATACAATACATACATACATACATACATATATACAATACATACATACATACATACATATATACAATACATACATACTTATATACAAATATACAATACATACATACATACATATATACAATACATACATACATACATACATATATACAATACATAAATACATACATACATACATATATACAATACATACATACATACATACATACAAATATACAATACATACATACATACATATATACAATACATACATACATACATACATATATACAATACATAAATACATACATACATATATACAATACATACATACATACATACATATATACAATACATAAATACATACATACATACATATATAAAATACATACATACATACATACATACATATATACAATACATACATACATACATACATATATACAATACATAAATACATACATACATATATACAATACATAAATACATACATACATACATATATACAATACATACATACATACATACATATATACAATACATAAATACATACATACATATATACAATACATACATACATACATACATATATACAATACATAAATACATACATACATACATATATAAAATACATACATACATACATACATACATATATACAATACATACATACATACATACATATATACAATACATAAATACATACATACATACATATATACAATACATACATACATATATACAATACATAAATACATACATACATACATATATACAATACATACATACATACATACATACATATATACAATACATACATACATACATACATACATATATACAATACATACATACATACATACATATATACAATACATAAATACATACATACATACATATATACAATACATACATACATACATACATATATACAATACATAAATACATACATACAACCATATATACAATACATACATACATACATACATACATATATACAATACATACATACATACATACATATATACAATACATAAATACATACATACATATATACAATACATAAATACATACATACATACATATATACAATACATACATACATACATATATACAATACATAAATACATACATACATACATATATACAATACATACATACATACATACATATATACAATACATAAATACATACATACATACATATATACAATACATACATACATACATATATACAATACATACATACATATATACAATACATACATACATACATATATACAATACATACATACATACATACATATATACAATACATACATACATACATACATATATACAATACATACATACTTATATACAAATATACAATACATACATACATACATATATACAATACATACATACATACATACATATATACAATACATAAATACATACATACATACATATATACAATACATACATACATACATACATATATACAATACATAAATACATACATACATACATATATACAATACATACATACATACATACATATATACAATACATAAATACATACATACATATATACAATACATAAATACATACATACATACATATATACAATACATACATACATACATACATATATACAATACATACATACATACATACATACAAATATACATTACATACATACATACATACATATATACAATACATACATACATACATATATACAATACATACATACATACATACATATATACAATACATAAATACATACATACAACCATATATACAATACATAAATACATACATACATACATATATACAATACATACATACATACATACATATATACAATACATAAATACATACATACATATATACAATACATAAATACATACATACATACATATATACAATACATACATACATACATACATATATACAATACATAAATACATACATACATACATATATACAATACATACATACATACATATATACAATACATAAATACATACATACATACATATATACAATACATACATACATACATACATATATACAATACATACATACATACATATATACAATACATACATACATACATACATATATACAATACATACATACTTATATACAAATATACAATACATACATACATACATATATACAATACATACATACAATACATACATACATACATACATATATACAATACATACATACATAAATACATACATACATACATATATACAATACATACATACATACATACATATATACAATACATACATACAATACATACATACATACTATATACATATATACAATATATACATACATACATATATACAATACATAAATACATACATACATATATACAATACATACATACATACATACATATATACAATACATAAATACATACATACATATATACAATACATACATACATACATACATATATACAATACATAAATACATACATACATACATATATACAATACATACATACATACATACATACAAACATATATACAATACATACATACATACATACATATATGCAATACATAAATACATACATACATACATATATACAATACATACATACATACATACATATATACAATACATAAATACATACATACATATATACAATACATAAATACATACATACATACATATATACAATACATACATACATACATACATATATACAATACATACATACATACATACATACATATATACAATACATACATACATACATACATATATACAATACATAAATACATACATACATACATATATACAATACATACATACATACATACATATATACAATACATAAATACATACATACAACCATATATACAATACATACATACATACATACATACATATATACAATACATACATACATACATACATATATACAATACATAAATACATACATACATATATACAATACATAAATACATACATACATACATATATACAATACATACATACATACATACATATATACAATACATAAATACATACATACATACATATATACAATACATACATACATACATACATATATACAATACATAAATACATACATACATACATATATACAATACATACATACATACATACATACATATATACAATACATACATACATACATATATACAATACATACATACATACATACATATATACAATACATACATACATACATACATATATACAATACATACATACTTATATACAAATATACAATACATACATACATACATATATACAATACATACATACATACATACATATATACAATACATAAATACATACATACATACATATATACAATACATACATACATACATACATATATACAATACATAAATACATACATACATACATATATACAATACATACATACATACATACATATATACAATACATAAATACATACATACATACATATATACAATACATACATACATACATACATACATATATACAATACATAAATACATACATACATACATATATACAATACATACATACATACATACATACATATATACATTACATAAATACATACATACATACATATATACAATACATACATACATACATACATATATACAATACATAAATACATACATACATACATATATACAATACATACATACATACATACATACATATATACAATACATACATACATACATACATACATATATACAATACATACATACATACATACATATATACAATACATACATACATACATACATACATATATACAATTCATACATACATACATACATATATACAATACATAAATACATACATACATACATATATACAATACATACATACATACATACATACATATATACAATACATACATACATACATATATACAATACATACATACATACATATATACAATACATACATACATACATACATATATACAATACATACATACTTATATACAAATATACAATGCATACATACATACATATATACAATACATACATACATACATACATATATACAATACATACATACATACATACATATATACAATACATACATACATACATACATACATATATACAATACATACATACATACATACATATATACAATACATAAATACATACATACATACATATATACAATACATACATACATACATACATACATATATACAATACATACATACATACATACATATATACAATACATAAATACATACATACATACATATATACAATACATACATACATACATACATACATATATACAATACATACATATATACAATACACACAATCATAAATATATACAATACATACATACATACATACAATACATACATACAATACATACATACATACATACAATACATACATACATACATACATGCAATACATACATACATACATACATACAATACATACATACATACAATACATACATACATACATAGATACATACAATACATACATACATACATACATACATACATACATACATACATACATACATACATACATACATACATACATACATACATACATACATACATACATACATGCATATTTATATGTATGCGTTTTTTGTCTATATAGACACATTTACTCTTACAAGACTTAAGATTCTCAAATGCATCTCCGCTCTAAGTGATATATATGGATGACAGTTTAATTATGTATAACAATAGCAGTCACAAAGAGCTTTCTTTCCCCAGTTGAAATTACCTCTAAGATGGCGCTATATAAATCTAAATTTTGGAGCTCGACATCAGACGTGGCCAATAATTGTCGTCTGATGTATGCCTTATATTATTCTCACACATTTACACATGTATAGTGTACAATTGTACATCAATACATTATACAGATGTACCCAACTGTGCACCATCCCTCACTCATTCTCCCATCGTCACTCTCGCTCAAATCCTATCTGTACTGTGGTTGACATTGGCAACACAAACTACGCTGGTCTCTCTTCACCAAACCTTTCAAGGGTCCAAGCATTAAGTACAGCTGCTGCCCGCCTTATTGGATGGTCTCCCGAAGTTTGTCCACATTCGGGACTCCCTACACTGGCTTCCACTGCCACAGTACATCCAGTTCAAACCTGTAACTCTTGCACAACTGACTCGTCGGAGTAGCTCTTTGACTCTTTCATACTCTATGATATTCTGTACCTGGCTTTCCTCAGTCCATAGTCGCTCCACTCTCCGCCATGAATGCGCAATGGCTGGACTAAGTTCTGATTGTCTCTTGTATGCGCGGGGTCACTGCTTAATCCAGAAGCTTTGCTCATGTTGGCCCCTCTATTAGGAACCGCCGATATTAGGAATCGAGGCTTGAACTTCTTATCCTTGTTCTTCCCCTATTCTGAGACCACCGGAGGCTGATTTAAGTGCTAGTTAGCACAGCTATCGATGTATGTTTGTATGTATGTATGTATAAGAACATTTATATAGCGCTCTACAAGATCCTCACGAGGGCGTTTACCGAAGCTACCTAACAGTTCTGAAATAAATGCGTCTTCAATAGTCCAGAAAATGTCTCCTGTGCAACACACAGTGGGAGACTCCGAATTGGTAACGGCAAGGAGTTCTAACGTAACGAGTTCCGCGGTACGACAGCGTGGAACCACCAGGTCCCCATGAGACGCAGGGACTGGAATCGATAGATATGTAAGAACGCTAAAGGTTCTACTTAAAACTAGCTCTACTATTATATCAGATGTTGACGAGTAGATTATGCTAGGGGAAACTAGCTACACATGAAGAGACAGTTAGAATACAACTTATCTTTATTAAATACAGAGAAGAAGAGGTAATAATAATAATATATATAATGATTACGACTAATACACAACAGTTACATGTACTTACTAATATGAGTATGGATGAGATGATAACGTCCAAGTCCTAAGATGATATGAGTTGACGAGCCTGACAAGATAGCTAGAGTTCTCCAGTAGTCAGACTGCGAAATTCCTAACAGTGCTCTAGCATATAAGTGAGTTTCCTCAGCCAAAGAGGAAACTGGCCTATCCTAGAACAGACTACTTTGATTGGCCAACTACTGACCACTCAAGGTATCCCTAGAATGTGGGTTGACTGTATCTGCTAGAGCCTACACGAGTGACTGACAGAACCTATACTGTCTGAATTAGTGAATGTTCATCTAAAACTAATGTATAATAATGATCTATATATATAATCTGTTCGAGGCTATCTATTGTAATGTAATGTACAGAATAATCACGGTTACAGATAGATAACATGCACTGACTGTGGTCGAAAGCACCCATGAACTGCTAGTGGCGCTCCATAAATGCTCATTTACAATTGCAAATCATACATCTATACATTCATACATATTATCTCCGTATGAATGACTGACTCTCTTTCGCTCAAACCTGAAAACCTTCCTCTTCCATAGTCTACCTATGGCTCTTAATAGTTGCACGGCTTCTAGGTGCACTTCTGAACTTTTTGTAAGGAGGGCATTATCAAATTACAGTTGCATTGTATAAAAAGTACAGTTGTATTGTATGCATTATAAATGTATACATGTATTCATATATATAATACATATATACATAGATATATATAGATATATTTACAACAGACGCATGTATAAGCTCCTATGCACTCCATATAATTACACACTCTATGCATGTGTAGGCTATAATTATACTTACGATTGCACACGCCCCTATAGTCGGCACAACAATCGGCCAGGTCCATACATCCGGCGTCGCAAAAGCAAGTGAAGCTGTCGTTGTTACTGACCCTCGCTCCTTCCGCCCTGCAGGTGTTATTTTTCCCTTGGCAACACAGGCCAGATTGGCCGCATCCTCCCCAGGCCCTATGGATGGTCGCCGCAGTCATGAAGAGAACCAAGACGCCCGCCCAGACGACCATACGACCTTGATACGAGTGCGCCGTAGAGGAGCTCATACTTCCGGGTCCGCTTTCAGAACAAAGACGTAACTGACCGGAAGCGGGCTTCTGTTTCCGCTTTTATCGCTCACTCTTTGTGGCATGCATCGACGCTGTCCGCCAGTGTACGCCACACAACAACCGAAGGTCCATTTGGTCTGTAAGGAACATTTGCGGGTTCCCGAACGTCGTTATATAAATGACCTACTGCAAACATTTGTAATTTTTTATTGTAATGGAAAACTACTAATTAACAAAAGATACTCCGACACTACAGTGACTACACGTATGCTTACAGGTATAGTCATCTACATACCTATCAACCTGCATATTTATATAAATATATACACATATTATATATATATTATATATAATTATATATATATATATATGTATATATATATATAACTTCATTGCAAATGACATACTTAACAGCTGAAATGATGTCTGCAGACCGGTTTCCTGCTTTCCATAGAGCATGCAGACTGGTGCCCTGTCTTAGTTGAAGCTCATTGGTTGAGACCATGGACTGGTCCACATCCTTGACAAGTTAGTGACCCAAAGAGTTGACAGACAAACCTACACAGCCATGCATGCAGGCAGACAGATTCACAGAGATACGGTACACAGACCCACACACACACAGGCCAATGCAAGTACTCACACATATCCACACACATCTCGTATGTATACACCTATACAAGAATATAAAAATGTATGCATGCATGTGTATATGTGCATGTATGTATACATCGTGTATATATATACCTATATACATACATGCATATATATACAGTATATATACAGTGTGTGGGCGTCATGTAATACAAGTTTAATTTCCTCGGAAAGCATTTTGCGTGCGTGCGTTGAAATCCGCAGAGACCGTGGCTCGCTATGTCCAACCTGAACACGAAAAACGTTCTCTTTACAAGCAGAGTAACATCCATCCAATAGCATCCATACATCTGTGAAGACATCGAATCCAATGAGATGGGATGGATGGCTAATGTCGTTGACAAGTCTCACAACGATTTTCCGAATGCTTTCAGTTTATTGATCTGAGAAAAGGAAGAAGAAGCAGAGGTTGAAAAAGATGCTGACGATAAAGACAGCACAGATGATGACGATGATGACGATGATGACGATGATGACGATGATGACGATGATGACGATGATGACGATGATGACGATGATGACGATGATGCAGATGATAACGAATAATTTATTATGATATATGAGGTGAAGAAGTCGAATTAAGAAGATGATCATGATGACGATAGCTTATATCATGATCAGGATCATAACAAGGATTACGATAATGATAACGATGATGTTGATGATGATGATGAGAAAGACGATGATAACGACAATGATATTCAACAATTAAGAAGGCGAAGTCTCGACGTTTGTTGATAGTCGCACTCAGGTTGTTTTCGATCTTCTTCTGGGTGCAAAGTGCCTCCGGAAGTTTAACCACGTCGATGAGCATTCGCTCGCTTGGTTGCAATATTCATTCTGACTCTTAACCAAGTGCGGCGTATTCGTTAAAGCGAGCGAGAGAGAAAGAGAGAGAGGGAGCGATAGAGAGAGAGAGAGAGAGACAGACAGACAGACAGACAGACAGACAGACAGGGAGAGAGACAGACAGAGAGAGAGAGACAGACAGACAGAGAGAGACAGACAGACAGACAGAGAGACAGACAGAGCGAGAGACAGAGAGACAGAGAGACAGAGAGAGACAGAGAGAGACAGAGAGAGACAGAGAGAGACAGAGAGAGAGAGACAGAGAGAGAGACAGAGAGACAGAGACAGAGAGAGACAGAGAGAGAGACAGAGAGAGAGACAGAGACAGAGAGAGAGACAGAGAGACAGAGAGACAGAGAGTGAGTGAGTGAGTGAATGAATGAATGAGAGAGAGAGAGTGAGTGAGTGAGTGAATGAATGAGAGAGAGACAGACATAGAGTGAGAGAGGCAGGAACAGAGACGAACAGATAAATACTGTCGCAGGGCATATACACTAAAGCAGCCAGCATTTTAAGGAGAAAGAAACAGGTATACAGAAGATGCATCTGCTAAAGGCCACTAAACGTAGATAGAGAAATTGATAGGTTGAATGGTAATAGGCAAATATTATATCGACACATCGGTACAACGACACATATGGAAAGGGACAGGCAGGCAGACAAAGATCGTCGCTTAAGACATATATGCAGACAGGCATATGAGGAGAGGAAAGCGGTTGGAAGAATAGGGAAAGAATGGAAGCGACAATGGCACAAAGCACAATTACAGCGAAAGACTTGATATAGACCATATACGTGCAACAATCGTTAATGGCCGCATCGTGCAGTTAGGCTGCAGAATGATCGCAAGGAAACGACAGAGGAACACGCGCATAAACAGAGACAGAGCCAGCCAAACAAAAATGCGTACAAGAAGACTAAGAAGCTGAGATAGGGAAGCCATTGACAAGTTGAAAGAAACTTACAATAGTCCTAACTCAGTACTAATTTAACTATATATGAATGTATATATATACATTCATATATATATATATAAGTATACATAATATATATATATATATATATATATGCATACATTATATAGAGTGTGTGAGTAGGAGAAGGGCGGAGGAATGGAGAGAGGAAGACAGACAGACAGACATACGGACTTTGTGTCTTTGTCGTTCTTATTCTTTTCCTTTTTATACAAACATTTTCTTCTCGGTAGCCTGCATGTACGTCAGCTTGTCTCCCTGCATATGTCTTGCGTAACAATCTTTGTCTCTCCATCTTTCCGTTTCCATAAACTATGTGCAGACAGACAGACAGACAGACAGACAGACAGACATATACAGGAAGACAGAAACAGAGAGGTATTCTGAAATAAAAAAATGCACAGGCGAGGTGATGACCAGTCAAGCAGCTAAACAGGCATATACAGCCAAACAGGCATACAGCCAAACAGGCATATATAGACAATAGAGGCAGAAAAATATGCATTGGAAATACAAGCTAGAGAGTCCTAATGCGTGACTCGTGCCAATTGCGCTCTTGCAGAAGTGTTCCATTGAGCTCCGCATCCAATAACCGTTGCCTTTGCATTAGGCGTCAAGTGATGCCTCGGCTGCTGAAACAGAGGCGTTCTAGGTTTGGCATTAATTCCAGCTCAATCGAATTAACTTCCGGATGGCCAACAGAGCGCGCTCCGACCGCTTGGGGCGCCACAGTGCGCACTAACCGCACTAATCGGACGTCTTCTGGATGGACCGGATGCATAGGCCACTCGAGGATCCATATATTTAACGACTCCTTCTTTCCGTTCTGTTCCTTCTTCTCCATCCTCACATCCATCTTCTCCTTCTGGACTTCCCACCACTCTATTGCCATCATCTTCTTCTTCCTCATCTTCCTCTATCCTCCCCTCGTGCTCTTCCTCCTATTAATCCCCGCTTTCCTCTCCCATCATCCTTATCCGCCTCTTTCTCCTCTTTCTTCCCCTCCATCCTCTGTCTCCCTTTTCTCCTCTTTCGCCTTCTTGTACTCTTTTCTGCCTCCTTCTCCTGCTATAGTTTCTTTCCTAAATGACGTCTTAATCTTCCCTTTTCATTTGGACTCTGTCGCCGCAGTGTCTCCGACTATTATCATTCTCTTCATCCATCTGCTTTGCATCCCATCTTTCGTTTTCATTGTATTCTTCACAAGCAGCATAGGTCTATTGTTTAGCGGCTCTTTTAGTCTCTGGGAAACGCTTGTGCATATAGTGTTTTCTCAATTAATTTAGCCCCAGTCTCCGCTTAATTTTCTGGCACACGAACAGCTCTTATCGGATGGACCTGATCAGAAGTCATACGACGACCCATTTGTTTAACGTTGGATTATAAGGTGAATGATGTCTTGGGTTGAAACGACGATGAAAGACGATTAATTTACAGGATGAATCAGAATAGGATTTGTGAGAATACAATGTTTTCCGTTTTGAGTGATAGGCCTGTGAGGGAGGGGAACTCAGAGGCAGAGGCATCAATCCCCTCTGAGTGATGGAGGCAAACACCCAGGTCCCAAGCTTCAGGAAGGTAAGATATTCCCCTTAAGACTGAAAAACGTTTTCCCTTCTACCTGAAATTGAAGACACTTGCCTCCGGACCCCCCCATCTGGACGCCCCTGCTCAGAGGACAGAAGAAGATAGCGTGTAGAACTGTAGAAATGTGCGTGAGTTCGTGCCTGTGTGT
Source organism: Bimastos eiseni (assembly GCA_959347315.1). Taxonomy (NCBI): domain Eukaryota; kingdom Metazoa; phylum Annelida; class Clitellata; order Crassiclitellata; family Lumbricidae; genus Bimastos; species Bimastos eiseni. Next base: position 36,717,631 of record OY365811.1, on the reverse strand, counting down.
GTGTGTTGATGCTTTGTGTGTGTGTGTTGGTGTGGGCGTGCGTTCTCGCGCCCTCGTATTTACAGTGAATTAACGGAGCGTGTATGACGGATATGGTGCCAATGGTCAATCAATCATCAGCTCTTGTGTTCAGTCGACTGTTACAGTCTGATGGTCGTCTCAGATCCAGTCGTCTCCAGTCATCGGTCTTCTCTTGGACAATCTGGTCTCATTAGATTGCTTTCTCTAAATCGCTGACAGATTCCGTCTAATTGGACTCAATCTAGAGATAATTTCGTATAACGGCCATCCAAGACTTTACCAAGTTCTATATAATGCATTGCCGACTTATTGTTCTCGACGGAATTTGGTTGTCAAAAAGGAACCTGGAATCTTAAATCGAATACAAAATCAGAATCTAGATATCATGTTGTTAATACAGTCCAGTCGAGATATTTATGGCTGCTTGGCGCTCCATACAGCTTTCCAGTTACCCAGCTGAACACAAAGGATTAGAAGAAGACCTAGGCGTTGAGCCCCAACCCCCAACTCCCCCGACGACCACTAAAGCACGTCCTCCACTGTATTGTTGGCATAGTAACTGTATATTATTATGTGTATTTAATTTATGTATGTAGGTCCTCCTCAGAAGAATACGAATCGGAAGAGTGTCTGTGAATCTGACAGTAGGCCTAGGCCTATAAGCCTACATGACGCGAGTGATAAATGTCAGTTCAACAGCCAAAATTATATATCCACTCACAGAAAATAATTTAAACAATTATTAGTTAACAACAAAGCGCATGAAAGGGCCATGATGCGAAAATGAGCAATCATGCGTGAAGGACTAGCTCAAGGTCCCTATACGCAGTAAGAACTTGGAAGAGGGTCGAACCTGCGCTCTTCGCGTTGCGGGTTGACCGTTCTAACCAATCGGCCACCATGCCACACATAAGTCAACCAGGCGTCCTCCGTCGTTCCTTCCTTCTTTCCTTCCTTCGTCATTCCTTCTTCACTCCCTTCGTCATTCCTTCTTCCGTCCAGCTTTCATTCTCTCCTTCCTTTCTTTCTTCCTTAATTCATTCCCCTTCCTTTCCTTCTTCCTTGGATTAATGATCAATCAATTTATTCACTAATTCATTCTTTTAGTCCATAGTTAAATCAGTAAATTAAACAATTCATTCATTCATTCATTTTCTCATTCCTTCCTTCATCTATTCCTTCATTGCTCCATCTCATATAAATGCAGATGCCACATCTACTCAGATTCGATTGCCTTTGGTCTAAACACAATCTACAGCTGCTGCAGCAGAAGCAACACAAAAGAGAAGATGAAATAGTCAAGAATGCTCCAGAGATCACCTTCGTCGCACGAACACTAATCTCATTTCGTACTTTTAATGGTCATCGTATGGCTATGGGCGTTCATAGCCATGCAGCCAGCAGAGTTGTATGGTCTCGAGACAGTGTCTTGGTCTTGAAGTTTAGGTCTTTCATACAACACTGGCAGCCAGCAGGGGTGTAACAAGCGGGAAGGCAGAGGGGGCACCGGCCCCCCAGTTTTGAAACTCGGGAGGGGGCAAAGTTCCCCCAGTTTTAGTGCTCAGTGCCCCCCATGTGCCCCCCAAATCGGTTCTTTTTTATGTTCATCCAATGGATTTTTAAGAATACATTTGTTAAGATAATTTGTGACCCCCATTTTTCAAATTTCTGGGAGGCAAAATTCAAAAATTGGGAGGGCAAAAGAAATTTTTGGTGCGTCGCGCAATATTTTTTAAATTATGCCCCCCCCCCCCCACTTGTCAAAACCTTGTTACACCTCTGCCAGCCGGTATAAGGACCAGCTACAGGTCATATATAATCGGCCCAACGGCTAGAACCAATAGACCTATCATATGCAGTATGGCTGTGGCCTGTGGGATATGCCTAGCCAGCCGAAATGGATCAGTCATAATTGTACAATCGGTTAAAGGTTAACCCACACGATCCAATTCCGGTGAGTTTTCCTTTTTTGAGGGGATAGCTGCTCACGACTTCGGAGTTTGTAAAATGATGCACCCCATAAAAATGTTCTGGTTGCGCCCTTGGTTGTGGGTATGCATAGACGACCATATACTGAAAAGAACAGGTTCCATACAATTGGCACAACCCAGTCATATCACTACACCACCTGAACTCGAGAGGATAATTATGTGGAAGTATTGCTTGGAGTTAATTGCAGCGATCTTCTACAGGTCAGTGGTAGGAATTTTAATTTGAATATTTGGATTCGCTCTACGATTCTTAGCCAATGGAGTGACTTGGTCGTTCTGGTGACAGCTCGATCGGGCTAGTGAGCTTCTGATGAGCTGCAGACGCATTAGTTGGGTGGATTCGAGGTCGAGATTAGCTTCCCTTACTACATTGTATACTTCCAACAAGTTCCCAGATTATAGGCCAAAGCCTAAATTTTTATATAATGACAAATCCAATGAGCGAAGCATGCCAAATGAGCTTACACCAAGGCTATTTAATAGATATTTAGAGCCATTACAACAACGAAAATTTTGCCCGATTTGCGAAATTGGGACAAGATTTCTGTTTAGTGTAGGAACCACTAGGAATATATGGCTGGCGGTTTCAATTAGGAACATTAGGGCTCTAGATATTGAAACTCACTGACATAATGTATACCATTTACGAGGTGTAATATATGTACTTGGGGACCGTCCATAAATGAAGTCTCGCAATTTTATACGATTTTTGATCCCCTCCCCTTTGTTACAAATGTCATGACCCCCTCAAATATGACATCACAAAGCTCTGACCCTCCCCCCCCCCGAAAAACCAGATGTCCACAATGGTTTGGGTAAATTTTCTTAGAAATGTGAATAAATAAATGATAACGTAAAAATACTTAAAACTAGGTCCATATAGGCCTAGTGGAACAAAGAGAAATGGAGAAAGTAATGCTATTACACTCACTATGCATTCCGCGAGATGAGAAGCTCTGCTAGATTCAACATTGCATTTTAAATATGTTTGATAACAATAACTTGAAACAATCCAAACTTCTCCCATGCAGAAGCAAAATGCTCCTTCATGGAATAAATATTAACAGCTTGGATCTCATCATCTTCTTCAATAGATATTCCATTCAGATCCAGCCCTTCTTCGTCCACTATCCAATCAACAATCTCTCCATTTTAATCATTTGCGCTTACAAAAATTAAAATTCACGTTACTGACGTGCAGTGACTTTGTGTGGCCTGATACGTTTTGGCGGTATAATTGATTCCATCTTGTGTGTTATAGAATGGCTGCCTCACTTCCAAAACCTTAAAAATGACACCAAATGAAAACAATCCAACAATTAGGAATATTGGCCTAATTATAATAATTCGTGTTATTAAATTGTGGTAACAGTTACTGCTAATTAAGTGGAACTTGTTTAATTGAGTGACAGTTTTTAATATAATTACGCATTTTTATGTTTGACGTGTTGATGTGACGTCACATTTCGTCGACCCCTCCCCTCGTCACAAATGGGTGATCCCTTTGCCCCTAAGCGCGTAACGTCAATTGTGGACGGCCCCTTGTCACCAAACTTATAATTCACGAGAACAGCGCTCCGATAAGTAATGCAGTGTCCGGTTTTATAAAATCAGAGAAGCAACAACGTACCATTTGGCAGAGTAATGGATAACGAACTGGCGTTAAGAGCAGAAAGAAGCGAGATCGACTCCCACGGAGGGCGATAATCGTCGTCCATTCGCTAGGCGGCGGCGCTGGTTAAATTAGATGTAAATCAATCTACCAATAATTGACTTATAGAAAAGAAGAACTAAGCTGAAGAAAGGTTTAAGAAATTAATGCTTGTAGTCAGTTGTAGTTCGGCCTTGACAAACAATGTCATAACAGTCATATGAAATAACTTTATGCACACAAGTAGGCTAGCTGTTATAAGGATGACTGGTCCGTCTTTTTCTAGGTGGCGGAGGAGTTGGTTTGGCCTTAATCATAATGATGTGATGAGCGCGTGGTGGCTGACGAGTGACGACATTAATAAATTTGACTCCTGTAGGTCCCAATAACTTGTCATCATCTGCTCATACTGTTCATCAATTTCATTCTGCAGTGACTTAGAGTGGTTCTAGAGAATTGCTTCTGTGTGAGAAACAAGTTTTTCGTCTTCCTCCGTCGTCCTAGTTTTCAAATTCATTAAGTTTCATTTTGAATGTTACAGTAGAGTTTACAGAAACAGCCTCTTTATCCAGTTCATGCCATGGATTCTGATCACCACTCTGGCACTGAAGAACCTCAGCTCTATTGACCAAACCGGTTTCGTGAAGACCTTACAGATCTACCTGTGACCTCTAGTTCTATCATCAATTGGGAATTTGAATAATCTGTGTCCTGAAACTGCATCTTTCCCATATCTTTTTCCTTTTTTAAAATTTGTCATCATACTAAACAAAATATTATGGTCATTTTCTTCGATGACACAAAGTACTGCGCTACACCAATGAGTCACTAAATCGCAGTCTATGTTGTCCTCGACCTCGGCACTGACGTCATTGGATCACGCAAGTAGATTTGAGCAGGTAATTAATTTCTGATATAAAACGTTAAATTTTGTTAGATTTCAGGTTGAAATAATATTTGACACATCTACTATATCGTAGTTTATTATGCCAAATAGGTTTGTAGAAAAGTAAAGTGGATATAATTGTATTCTATTGTAACATGTCACTGCATGGTGTCCGTAGTCCAGGACTCAATGCGGCTGCCTGGGTGGGTTGATCCTGCTCACTTGTGCGGCTGTTCTCAACGTTACCTTTTAGATCTGACTCGATCGGTAATTTTTCTTAATTATTCCGCATTGGTGATGTCTTTAATATGAGAAGTCATTCTGAAAGAATCCCGTTTGGGAACTCGGACTCGGATTTTGTTAACGCTCGTGAATACGCTGGTGCCCTACACGTAGCTTTCGAGTGACACTTTAAAAGTTAGGATATCATGACTACGATCGTTTTAATTGCTTATTAAATACTGGCCACTTGACATTTGCTGAAATGAGACATTTGTGATGGGACCGAAATACACTTTAAGTTATTGCTTTATACTTATGTGTTACATGTCAGCCTTCTGTCATAGTTCTTATTCTGACGTTCTCAGATTTTTTAAAGGTGTTGTCACTGTCTAGAGTTTGTAGGGTTATCAGCATTGATGTTACAAATGTTTTATTTGAAACTTCTTAAGTTACCTGATTGAGATGGTGAGAAATTTGGTATGTTAGTTTGTGCAGTTCAGAGAAAAATATTCTACACGGGTGATTCTGTGGTTTAATTCTTTTTGCTGACGGAGTGAGGGAACAAAGAATCCTCAATAAGTCTTGGCAAGGAACCCATTGACTCATTACAGTATTTAGTGTTACATAAGCTTCTGCTTAGCAATGCATGACTGTTAGTTAGTAGCTGTGCTATTAATCAATAGCCTTCATTCACTCATTCATTCCAAAAATTTATATAGCGCCCCTTCAAGATCTCTACTAAGAGGTGCTCTCAGCCAGGCTATCTCCAAACAAAAAGGACTTGAGGATACGGTAGAAGGCTGACAGATTGTTCCTAGGAAGTATGCGCAGCGCTAGCGGAAGCCCATTCCATATGGATGGACCCACAACCGAGCTCGGTGCTGTTTGATGTTACCTTGTTACTTCAATGTTGGCAGTCATGCATCATTTGTTGTGTTTCTAATTTTAGGTGGCATTTATGCAAGCAGTAGGAATTTACACATGAAGCAGGCATTTATGCAGGCAGCAGACATTTATACAAGCAGCAGGCACTGGCAAAGGCAGCTGTTACTCTAATTGACTGTTGCTGATTGATAATGTTGTTTGCTGTTGGTCACTGAATGTGTTGGGTGTTTACATTTGAAATGTGGGAGTCAGGACTTGTTGTGCCTTGGGTACATTTGAGGACATGGGAATTGACAATTGGGGGTCATGACTTATTATTTTGACATGTGAATTCACGCATGGTCAGCCATCTGTTGTATATGTGTTGAAGGGCGCATTACGTTCTGGGCATGCTGCTCTCTCTCGAGTTTCATTGTAATTGCGACCTGTCAAGTCGACTGATCAGTTGTCAATATTGCACATTTTAGGATGGAATTATTTTCAATTATTTAATATATATTATAGTCCTTGTTTGTGGAACAATCTACTATCCCGTAATCTGTTAAACTTAAAACTACCTTATTTCTATGTTGTAAGACATTAACGTTAACAACCATCATTAACTCTGTGTGTTATCTACCCATATAGTAACTTTTTATACTTGCACTCCTTGCTCTTCATGTAGAATATCACATGCACTGTTGCTAACAGTGGCATAGCGAGGGGGCGAACCGCCCCAGGTGGCACTTGTCCTAGGGGCAACATTTTCGGGAAAAAATAAATAAAAAATTATTTTTGTATAACTTACATTCTTCAAGGTTCTTGCTCGTCTTGTCTAAACCTAAAGCTTTTTTGCTATTTCTCAACTTAAAACTAACATATACGACATACCGAAGGACCATCAAATGGTACCCAGTGTCAATAGACACGCTGCAAGATGGCAATGCCACCCCTGTCTATCTTGCCATGACTTTTGCACCTATCAAATGAAATAAATTTTCCAATAATAATAATGCGCAAAATGGCCCTAGGCGTCACTTGTCCTAGAGGCGGCATTTTTGGCAAAAAATAAATAAAAAATTGTTGTTGTATAAATTGTACTCTTCAAGATTTTTGTTTACTCTTGTCTAAACCAGGCACCATATGCTTTCTTGCTTCTTCTTGACTTAAAATTAGCATATATGATATACAGAAGGACCATCGAATGGCACCTAGTGTTAATAGATCGCTTCAAAATGGCAATGCCGCATCTGGCCATGACTTTCGCACCTATAAAATGAAATAAATTTTGCAATTATAATAATGCGCAAATTCTTAGACTGATGAAAAATTATTCTTTCCTAAGTAATAAGTTGGATTAACTAAGGACAATCTCTGCTTAAATATAAATTTGATTTATGAAAAAACTTGCAAAATGCATCATTTATTGATGCAGATAAAGTTTTATGAAACAGAAATTTGAGTAATGAAAGACGTTTTTGCCTACTTTGAGTGATGAAAAAATTAATGCAAAGTTGGATTCACAATCGAAATCTAACTTAAATAAAAGTTGGATTTATCAAAAAATCTTTCTTAATTAGAATCTGGGTTGATGACAGAGTTATTGCCTAAACAGAATTTAGATTTTCAAAACTAAAACTAATGAAAATAAACTAATTAAAACCTACTTAAGTCACTCAATTAGAGAATCACTACATTCCAATTTAGCAATTCTTTCAGTTGAACGCTCTTTGACAGGCACAATTAACTTTGACAAGGTTATTAGTAATTTTGCTGCAGGAAAAGCAAGAAAGCAAGAAAAGTAAATTTTTAAATTGTAACAGTTGACAGATATAATGAAAGTATGAGACCGTATCCGTAATCCGTATGATAGTTTCATTCATTCATTACAAAAATTTATATAGCGCCCTTCAAGGTTACTGCTCATGAGCTCTCCAATTAGTCAATGTTATCAGTTACTAATCTCTTCTAAGTATCATACTTACTATGGTCTCACTATGATTAAATTATTGTTTAGGTCTAGGACTTTTTTTCAATACATATAGAGAAAGAATAGGCCCTATGATTTGTATTGTTTTATTTTCATTTTATTGTCATAATTTTCGATCTAACCTGCAAGACGTTTAGTAACTTTATTGTGAGGCTTGTTTTATTTGTTTTATAACTGGTTAATTTCTAAATTAATACAATCCTATTCTATTTTCATTTCTTTATATCTAACGATAAAAAAAGGCGCCCTATGCCTATTTACTTATGTATATCTCGGGGTAGGCCTATGTATGCAAGAACGAAGTGATGGAAATATAGGCAGAGGCGGCATTTTGTACCTTCGCCCCTGGCCACGCTTTGCCTCACTACGTCACTGGTTACTAATGCCCAGTTTTATCTGGAAATAGGCCAATTTAGCCTGGAAAGGTCAATTTGAACCTTTTGGGTTGATCTTTGACTTCCACATTGATTACTGCCAATTGCATTTTGCATCAATGCTGTTACTTTGATTTAGTGGCATTGATGCTCTGCCAAGAAACTGTTTTATCAATAATATATATGTATATATATATATATACATAAATATGTATATATATATATGTATGTATGTAAATTCATCAGCTTTAAGATTCATCGACCTGTGAAGTGAACTTGTGTCCAAATTCTGATTATAAAGACATGAGTCATGTACTTAGCCAGAGATTGCCGTACTAGCGTATTTTGATGTGTACTGCTGTAAAGTGAGTAATGGATCAGAGAATGTCAATGAGAAGATTAGGTAGGCTAGGATCTGGCGAATGGTCCCATGCCCTCATTTGCCAATGCTGTGTCGCTAGCGTTAGGTGTAGGACTGTAGGTGTGCTTCTGATTAATCAGTCATGTCTGCCTTTCAGGTATTGTTCTTCTACAGGTGAAGGTGAATAATTGACGAGTTATGTGACCCATTAAGAATGAGTTTGCTTTTGATCTTGTGGGTTGTTCTAGGGAAATATTGTTTGACCCCTTGTCTCTAACAAAGGTTGTTGATACTTGATAGAGAGGTCATTTAATATTAAATTGTGTTATTATTATTGTTACTATTATTTGTAGTAGTTGTTCTAGTATTAGTATTCTGCTACTAGTTATTAAGAACTAATTAGGTAACTGGCACTTATCGTATGGTATCTGGTTATTTATATAACGCTTCTTACAGTACTATCTATTCAGAAGCGCTCTCACCCTGACATCCCTGAGGAAATAAGCAAATCTTCAGGCAACCAAGGGATGAGGGTGGGATGCCCCATTAAAAGCTTGCTACTTAAAAGCTTGCTATGTATAATGGGGCAGGTCATTCCATCTAGAAGGACCCACAACGGCAATAGGATGTATGAGTAGCAATCAAGAGAGGGATTTTAATTAGTATACACTATTAACTTTTATTGTCTGCTGTTGCACAGTAATGGCTGATTCATGACTGTGACTATAATACTTTTTTATAGCAGATTAACATTCATACCTTCATTCTTATCCAACCTTGCTTAGAAACATTTTATAGGAGTCTGTCTTTTGACCCACAACTGGAGCCTTTGTGCTTTTCCTACCTTGATATTATAAGCATTTTAAAACCTTTATAGCTAAATTTACATGTTCAATGTCACCTCAATTTATTATCAGACCATCTTGTGACTTGTTTCTTAGTTAAATGGTTGTTCTGAATTTGTTTTCTACAAACCCAGGATCAGTTATCAGACACTAAGCGCTAACTCTGACTTGCTGCATGTTTTATAGTTATAAGAAAGCTGATATTCTTAGGAAATTGATCCATTGGGCAGCATAAATATCAGTAAATTCTGTAAAGTTGCTTCAGTAGTCACCTGTGAACCACTAACACCTGCACAGTGTGATGTCCTACTGCACTAAAATATTGTCCCTCTTCACATGAGAGGTCTTTGGCTTGGGCATCGATGAGGTTCTACCTGAAGTTGATTATGCATGATTTGTTGCATAGACAACTATTAATTCCTTGGCTTGTAGTAGGAGGACCATTCGGGTTGCCTCTTGACTGATCAGGGACTGACTGGGTAGACAATTTTCACTAGGTACCAAATTTGTCATTTGCCGGATCCGGGTACAAACCGATTAGCACTGGGTCGCAACTAGAGCGGCTGCTCCTGCAAGTACCATTGCCTCGTCAATTGTTGTCATGTATGACGAAGCATAAGATTAAGAATTTTCTTATAATGAGATTTAACTCAATAATATTGTACCTGCAATAAATTAGTAATAATAATATAAATAAAAATTTTGCCTTTTGTTACTGCATACATAAATCTAGAAACTATATGATTAGTTACTAAGTGACATCAATGAAATCATTTATCGAATTATGTATTTTTAATTATAGTTTCAATTTTTTAGCTGGGAGCCTATCTACTTGCGTGTGTACTATTCATCGAGGTGAATACTTCCGAATAGTTAAAAATCGGGATATTCGGCAGTGGCGAATGTCCGACGAGATTTCCGGTTGGTCCCTACACCAAGTTCCTTATCAGTCAATTGCCCAGTTGTTAATGACCTTAAGTAGGAGTTAACCCTTTATGACCTTCTAGCCTATAATTGACATTCCTGCAAAGATACTGACAGTGTACAATAAGTATGAGTTAACTGGAGACACAAATGAAGTTAAGAAAGATTTCTGTCCTGGTGGAAATTGCACCATCAGCCATTCGAATGTTTTCAGCATTCAGCATGCCAATCTGTAGACTATCGAGGATCCCAAATAGAAGACAAGATGATGAAACTAAAAACATTCACACTTTATTTCAACATGCTCTGTGAATGACTTTTTCTTTGGGTTGGTTAAACCAGCGTTCCCCAATCTTTTTTGGCCGTGGAACCATTTTGATCTTAATTTTTTTGACAGAACCCCGTCCAAAACTATGCATATTCTGTTGTAGGTACAATCACTTTAGAATTCAGACAATTGTAGGTTTAGGCCTTGATTAGATTAATAACAACACAAATATTGATGGGAGTGACATAATGAATTCTCATTCATATAAAATCATACGCAGTTGTTTAAGGAAAAAGCCTCCTATGACAAATTCAAGTAATTTTTTAAAAATCGTTTGAAGCTGATTGATCACACTGATAGTTTTCCGCAGAACCCTTGTCTTCACCTCCCGGAACCCTAGGGTTTCGTGGAACACAGTTTGGGAAATGCTGGGTTAGACAATCAACAATTGACTGTTATCAGTTTTATAACGTTTTATAACATAGAGACAATGCATCACATGGACGATGCAAGCGAAAGAGAAACATAGTTAAGCTAAAATTAGGCTGGTTAGATAATATTATTGAGGACATAGCATTGCCTGGACAGAGACTAAGAGAGAGAAATGTACTGGACTAATGATTGAGAGATAAATGATTGGGACAATAGAGGTCATTTTTTTGTACCCATCGCCACCAAATGGCTGGAATCAGGAACTGGCAATGATGATGATGATGATGATGAACTTAGCCAAGAAACAGATCTGAGTTAGTTTTTGAAGTCTGATATTTGTTTCTGTAAGTTAAACCAGGAGATTGTTTATGTTGGTGTTCCATTGATTCTAAAGCTCATACTCTGTGTACTGTTTTGTTCATATAATATTTCAGAGCTTGTCATAAAGTTTACGCTGTGTCCAGAACTTTCATATCAAGTTGCTTTCCTTATCAGTTTCCTCCTTTAGAGTTTTTGTGTGGCTCTCCTAAAGTTACAACTGAGTGCTCTACTCTGTTAGTAGTTAGTATGCTGAACTGTCAGCCAAGGTGAGGTTGAGTTCTAATTCATAGACCATCCTAGCACAATTGTCTGTTAAATGAGTGCATTGATTGTAAATTATAAGTGAGTAGGTTATCTACTGAGCAGTCCTCATATGCTGAGACTAAGAAAATGAGGCTGTTATTTACTGTCACCCATTCGGAGTCTTATAGGGGTAATGTAATGGGACTTTCATATCAAGTTGCTTTCCTTATCAGTTTCCTCCTTTAGAGTTTTTGTGTGGCTCTCCTAAAGTTACAACTGAGTGCTCTACTCTGTTAGTAGTTAGTATGCTGAACTGTCAGCCAAGGTGAGGTTGAGTTCTAATTCATAGACCATCCTAGCACAATTGTCTGTTAAATGAGTGCATTGATTGTAAATTATAAGTGAGTAGGTTATCTACTGAGCAGTCCTCATATGCTGAGACTAAGAAAATGAGGCTGTTATTTACTGTCACCCATTCGGAGTCTTATAGGGGTAATGTAATGGGACTAGTTTTAGAGGTGAAGTAACTGGTCTGAAATATATGCAAAGTAACAGCCTTGATAGTCCACGACTTCATATAATAGGCTTAGTCTGTATAATACTATACTGCCAGTCTAATTGTGTGTCACTGATAGGGGGAAGCTGATTTTTAATGGTCAGGATCATTGATCGAAATTTGATTCCAGTTTATAATATAGGCTCATTATTTGTGATGCATCTTCATTACGATGTGGTTATGTGTATGGCTGCCAAGAGGAACTTTATAAGGATGTTGGAAACCAATGGTAATTACAGTGATCATAAAGTTATTAACACCAAGCTGCTAGATATTGCCTGGGCAGGGCAGAAGTCTGCATGCATTAAAATAATTTGAATCTGTTATGTTCAGGCGCTTGGTATTTTGTCAAGCTTGTCATAGACTTAATTGAATCACTACACTTTGACGCTGTGAGATTTCCATGATTGAAAGTCTGTGGTTATGGTTATTTTGAGAGCATGTGATGAGTAAGAGATTGGTTTACATGTGACAACTAAGAAATTTTGCTGACTGTTAGTGTTGGGCATGTCATGAGTAGCAGAACGATGTTAGAAAATGCTAGAGGGCCATGTTTTGGGTGATTACTTTTGACTGTTGTGAACCTACTAGGAGTGTTTGAATCTGTATATAGTGTTTTTCACAGACTTCCTCAAAAGTGCTGAGACTTGGCTGTCTCAGAGATACATAAGTGCCAGGTTTGTGGTTACATCTCTTGTGGCCGTGACGGCTTAATAATTTTTTTTGCATGTGATGCATACATCCATTGTGTACTAGTAGAAAACCCAATCTGGTCGCATATACCATTGCTTCTCGTGAATAGTTTTTTTGCCCAGGAACCATTTCTGGGGTCGCACATGACAGACCACCAGTCTGGCCTACATAAGTGCCAGGTCTGTGGTTATGCCTCTCCTTTGGTATGCCTCATCACAAATAAAAGAAATGATGAGGAAGGTGGTATTTTTGTTACTATGATGTGAATAGAGATGACATCAAGACCATGTAGCGGGTACTGTATGAGCTGCAACAACACAGTGTTATATGGTATATACAGTGGAAGGCATTGAGGGAATATTGGGTAAATATCCACTGTGGAACAGCTGACTGGCTCATGATTCACCTGTGGTCCTTAGATCAGACTCTGAGAGACACAAACATAGTTCCTTATGGCTTAGTTATGTCTACAAGGGTGAGACTTTAGGTTAATGTTGTCACAACCTCATTTATTTATGGTCATGTGCAGGAATTTTACAGCTCTGGTTGCTGGGTAGAATGGGCCGTAATGGTTAGTTTGGTGAATTGTCACCCAGAGGTCGGGAGTTCAACTCCTGGGGAGAAATGCATTTCAGGATTTCTTTCCCAGTTGTGCCCCTTGGTGAATTCTGCTGCAACATCACCAAAGTGTTTGTGGGAGGTAAGGTAAGGACAGTAAGGAAGTACTGGCCACTCACCTAGGGCTAGCTGTATGCCAAAGTTATAGAAGACACTTCAAGTCTATGACTGTTTGTAAGGCTAGCAAATGCCTCTGCCTTTCTTCTTATTAACCAACATTAATTAATGCACGATTACAGGACCTATCAACCCACTCATTATCAGTTATTCGCTACTACTTGTCACTTTCATTTATTTTCCTGCTATGCTAGGCCTCTCTTTTGGTATGCCTCATCATGACGTGAGTTCTGATATGACTCATCTGAGTCCTGAAATCTTACAGTGTAGAAAACGATCTCTTTTAGCATAGGCTTGAATTCAACATTGTAAGACTTATTTTTAATGTATCCCATAGACTGTTATAATTATTAATTAGGTTTTGGTTTAAGCAGGTTTGGGTCTTAATTTATGTATATTTCAATGTCAACATCGCATTGCTTACATATTTCTTTTAATATATTTCAAAAATATATTTCATTCATTAATGTGTATAATTACGAAATTTCTGGTATAAGGAATGGTGAATTTCTATGAAATCTGCTTCATGTATGAAGGGGGATTTTTGCTATCAGCAGCATTTTTCAGATTCCTGAAAGCGAGCCGGAAGTTGCTATTAATTATACTAGTTATATTGTTAAGTGTTTGCTCAGGGAAAGGTTAATATGACATTGGCCAGAATTATAAAGTGGTTGGTGATAGCCTTGACAAAGCATCAAGCCACCCACCATTAGGTTCCTTTGGTAGATGGACTGTTGAATAATCTGCAGTAGATAGCTTTTTAATGCAGGCAATTATATATATATACTGTATTTGGATTAGAAGGAGTCTTAATCTTCATATGAAAATGGTAATTATGCATAATGGTTGAATGGGTGTATTGGTTGGTGGTTGAATGGACGATGGATAGATGGAGTAATATACATTATGTTATCTATATCTGCATACTTCAGTCTCAAATTAGCTGCCATTTTTATGTCTTGCAGCATTCTGGTGTCTCCTTAATTCAATCGTCATGAATCGTTCACCAGATCACCATTGAAGAAAGAATTGTACGCTTGCACAAGAAGTGGGATCTTGCAGAATGTCGTCGCTAAAGATTTCGTCATCGCATTCCTCCGTGCACAGCACGGAATCGCGGAACTCCGAACCCGTCATGGGCACGTCGTCGCCTGTGACGCCACAGCTTGCCAGCAAGACCCACAAGACAATTCCAAGCATTGGTCGCCGAAAGTCCTCACAGTCGGGATGCCTCGGCGGATTGGCCACTAGGGACGAGACGACCTCTCTCGCGCCGTGTCGCGTCAAAGAAGTGCGCCATTCGGACGTCTCCCCCATTCGGAAGGCAAACAGCACTCAGAGCATTAAGAAATCGAGCGCCCCAATGAAACGCACACAGAGCGCGAACAACATCTCTCGCGTTAACTCGCCGACCGTGCAGCCGAGCACGCCGAATGCAAGCCGATTCGTGCTTGGAAAGCGAGCATCGAGCTCGCAGAACGTGAGCAGCAAGGGCCGCCAGCGTCTGTCGGCTCCGGTCAACGCCATGGCCTACAACGCCGAGCTGCTCGCGAGCTTTGAGAAGGAGAAGAAGCTGCTTGAGCGACGGATATCAGAGCTCATTCAAACCGGTGAGCTGCGGAAGACGGAAAATGAGAAGCTGAAGTTCGAGTTGAGGAACTACACAGAGCGTGTTCCACCGGAGAACGTCTTTGAGGAGCTGGAGCTGCTCCGACGTGAGAACGGACTCCTACGAGAACGACTCCTGGAGGCCAACATCTCTCTGGAGCACTTCACCGACAGCGAGAAGCTTCTCATTCTTCAGAAGCAGAACAATCGGTTGCAGGAGGTCGTCGGGTCAAAGGGCGGCGCCACTGGAGGAGGGTATGAGTCAAACGTCAAGTTCCACTCTGCGAGCGACGCCGACTCGAACTCGAAGGACTTTGAGTCAGTGGGGGATCCGTCATGGATGAACGCCGAGCTGAGGTCGTGCCTCTCTCTCGATGCCAACTGGGACAAGCAGAGTAACAAGAGCAGCGAAGGCGGAATGAGCGAGGTGTCCGTGGCGTGTCTCCAGGACAGGATTCTCCAGATGGAGGAGACACACTACAGCACCAACGAGGAGCTTCAGGCAACTCTGCAAGAGCTCACCGACCTCCAAGACTCCGTCAACGAGCTGACATCCGCCAACGAGCTGCTTGCCGACGAGAAGTACGTGCTGCTGGAGTCGCTCTGCTCGCAGACAGAGAAGTTGGAGAACGCTCGTCTCCAGATCGAGCAGCTCAAGTCGTTACTTCTGCGAGACAGCGAGTCCGGCCAGCGCTCGGAGTTTGAGTGCCAGCTGGCTGCGCTAGTGAGGAGCGCCGAGGAAGAGAAGGAGGAGCTTCTGCTGAAGCAGGTTGAGCTGAGCAACGCGGTGCAGACGCTCGATGACGAAAACCATGACCTGCAGGAGGCGGTTTTTGCTCTGAAGGACAAGTGTCAGGTGGATGATGGGAAGCTGGAAAGCCTGGTGGCAGACAAGAAGATGCTCGAAGGTCAACTGGCGTCACTTAAGGAGCAGGGCACCAAGGACCAGATGGATATTCAGCATCTAAAGGCGCTTCTTGAGAATGAGAAACAGAAGTTGGCCGAGCTCGAGCAGGAGCGAAGCGTCACGAGCAAGTCAGACATCGAGGTGCTGCTCGATAGCACAAGACAGGAGAAGGACCGATTGGAGGACAGGCTGACGAACGAGGAACAGGAGATGTCGCTCAAGCAGAACGAGATCGCTAAGCTGAGGGAAGCACTCGAGACAACGAAGACCGAGCATAAGGCGCTCGATGATGAAAGACGGCTCCAGTTGCTCGAGATGGAGTCGCAGCTTAAGAATGCCATGTACGAGAAAGTGGAGGCGCAGACGGAGCTGGAGGCGGTGCGCGAGCACAACGACCAGCTCCAGATGAGCTGCGACCAGTTCTTCGAGGACAAGAAGAATTACACGATGACGTTGGCGAGGGCAGAGTCGGAGCTGCGAATGGCGAGGTCAAAGATCGCGAGACTCGAGACGGACCTCAGGGAGAAGACGGACCAGTTCAACGAAGAGCGCGACTCCTGGAGACAGTTCCAGCAGGACCTGCAGACGGCGGTCGTCATCGCCAACGACCTCAAGACAGAGACGCAGGAAGGAATGGAGAAGATCCTCTTCGACAAGGAGATGCTGCGTGACCAGAACGCAGTGCTGAGGCGGGAGGTGGAGGCGGCACTCGTCGAGGTAGAGCGTCTCAAGACCGAGATGCAGCAGAAGGCGGTGGACGCGTCGACGCCTGTCGTCAGCAGCCTCGACATACGCGGCAAAGTGATGAGCACTGTCGACCGCGAGCTGGCTGTCCGGCGCCAGGACCGGCTGCTGAGCGGAGGCGACGCCAAGATGCCAAGCATGTCGGTCAAACACCTGATCTCGTCAATTGAGGAACAGGTGAAGAATGAGGCGCTCCCTGTGCCACTGTCGCCCTCGGTGACGAACCCGAGCTTAGCGCGGCATGACTCAACTGAAGGCTCAAAGAGCCTTTCGAGCGCCAAGTCGACCGATCTGTCACCGAGAATCACGACCCAGCGACAGCTTAGCAGTCCTTCGACCGATTCTAGTCTGAAGTCTATAATTCGACGACCCAACGTCGACGCGAAGGAGACCCGGGTTGGAGGTCACAGGCACACGATCGCCAACATCATCATGGACAGCGTCACTGTCACGGACGACGACAAGCAGGCCGTCGTCGAGTCTAGGGCCCCACCAAACTATGCTGGTGAAAGTGTTACCGATGGAGGACCCCGTAAGCCTGTGACGGAGGGAGTTCGAAAACCGCTGACTGGAATTCTTTCAAACAAGGCCGTGGTTCGAAGAAAGACAACTTCAGGCATTGGGTTAGTACAGATATCACTTGCTTGGAGCGCAGCTTAAGACAAGTTGGTCAGATGATTTTTGCACTGTTGAGTACTGGGTTATATATCATTGCTTGGGGTTAGTACTTAGTTTTGATACAGCATCTATCCCAATAGCTGAGTGTTTATGGGTTGAACATGGATCAAGAGTTCTTGTCTTACTGTGGCTGATATATTCTCTGCTCATGAAGCACAGTCATGAATTAAAGTTCATGAAATTTACATGTATCAGAAACATGAAATTGGTTTTGAGTGTCAAATGACCTAGTAATGCAAGCATAGACATTTGACTCTGTATCCCAATCTTCTTTTTCCTTGGGCGGTATCCTGAATGATTGGCAGCACACGAAGAAATCGTGCTTCCAAATAGGCTATAACTAAAAGTATTCAGCTTCTCAGTCGTTGGCTCTGCTGTATGGTAGAACGCCCTCCCTGATGGTAGAACGCCCTCCCTGATGGTAAAACGCACTCCCTGATGGTAGAATGCCCTTCTCTGATGGTAGAATGTCCTCCCTGATGGTAGAACGCCCTTCCTGATGGTAGAACGCCCTTCTTGATGGTAGAACGCCCTCCCTGATGGTAGAACGCACTCCCTGATGGTAGAATGCCCTTCTCTGATGGTAGAATGTCCTCCCTGATGGTAGAACGCACTCCCTGATGGTAGAATGCCCTTCTCTGATGGTAGAATGTCCTCCCTGATGGTAGAACGCACTCCCTGATGGTAGAACGCCCTCCCTGATGGTAGAACGCCCTCCCTGATGGTAGAACGCCCTTCCTGATGGTAGAACGCCCTTCCTGATGGTAGAACGCTGTGATGGTCTCCGGTGATGGGAGAGTTTGTTGCTATCTTCTTTTGAGCAAACGCTTGAAGACCACGGTTATCCTGTTATATCAGGCCATGAGAGCCTGTGATGAGTTGGCCGTGGAGTGCTACTTTATAAGTTTCTAGTTACAACTACAAATTACAATCACAGATGCAGTCTGACGTTTTCTTTGATGTCTGATCTTTAATGTCGCCACTGATTGTTGTGCGTTTGCAGGGATGTGGATAGGTCGCCCGATAAATCAAGCAACCACCTGAGCAGTCACCTGGCCAAGTCAGACCCAGTGGCGCTACTGGCCAAACAGTTCAACTGCTCGAAACGAAACGCTCTTCTCAAATGGTGTCAAAACAAGACGGCCACGTATTCGGTACATCCAATAAATTTGTGATTTCGCTTGTTGTTCCCTTAAAACGTTTGGCAATTGTTGTGGGGTTTTAGATTTTACTTAGTCCTTACTTCCTAGGTTGGCACGTGGGGCAACACATATCGTCCACTTCTCTCTGTCCATTGCCAGTTCCTCGTTCTTGTCCCACTGTATCTCCAGGCATCTCGAGTTTTCTATGATCGTTTCTGGTGAATTTTTTATTGAGGAAAAATTCTTGTTACATGAGCATGTGATTTAAGTTTGTAGCGGTAATTTTGGCAAAACATCTGAATGTATGCATTGAGCTGAACATTATCAGGTTGCCTCTTAGTTAGGGACGTCTAAAAACACTCGTCGCTTGAACTGGCCGCATTCTAATGTCGCCAGTCATTTGCTAATGGCTGTGTAGAGACAGGATATAGTGTTAACGTTGTTATATCTGTCATTAAATCTGTAGAGGCATGTTTTAGAGTTAACTCTTTGGACCATAAACATGGTACTAACAGTTGAAGTTGTTCGGCCATGCAAATACAATTTTTATTATTGTAGTCGGTATATTTTTGACCAGTTAAATCAGGTTGCAAGGTTTTACTGAAAGGACAAATACGAATTTATTTCTTTTCTATCTGTTCAATGTTTTAAAATTTTAATCACAATTATTCTTGCAATTAAAAGATTAATCGTGATTAATATTGCACTTTATCGCATCGTTAGAAAATAGGAATGCAGTAAATTGTTGTTTATAGATAGTAATAAATAGTATACAGTATTTTTTTCTTTAAACAAACTTCATATTTTTTGGCAGTGTTTACTAACTGCTGTTCATTTACATTCACAAAGGGGATGAATATGCATAATTAATTTACATCTCCATTAACTAGACATTGCTGTGAGTTTACCCAATGCAACTGCGTGATTTGAGTCCAAAGATTAAATTAAACGATAGCACAGATTCTTCTAGGAATTTTCCTAACACTTTGGGCTTTGTCAGTACCACATTAATCACAGCAGTAGGTAAATTCCTATCAGAGGCTATTTTTGCAGTTAAAATTTTATTGCAAGTACATTTTTGTTAATCATTTTGAAAATTAAATGCACTCATCTCGTGTGTTAACTATGATTTATACATATTAGCTCTGAGGAACACACTTTGACACAATTCCCTTTAACCCTTAACGAACAGCATGTGCTAAAGTGTAAGGCATAATCAATAACGCTGGTCGTTAAAGGGTTAAGAACCTTCAAAAGTCATGGTTGTGTATGACTTGTCAAGTTCTAAACCAGAAACGGAGTGACGAAGAGCTTGAGCATTACTGCTTAGGTGAGTGTCTGTTATGTTAGTCTGTTTGTTTTTGCATTTTCTTCAGGGAATTGACATAACCAACTTCAGCAGCAGTTGGAACGATGGACTGGCTTTCTGTGCTCTGCTGCATACATTTCTACCTGACATTATTCCTTACAAAGAACTGAATTCACAGGATAAGGTACTGAATTGACATACGTTGCCTCTGGAAGAATTTATTCATTTAGAGTATTTATGCATTAGAGCACTTAGGATTCTTCAAGGCATCTACTCAGAGGCACTCCATACGCAGCCTAGACAGAGGTCGTCTTACGCCAACCAGCGATAATAGTCTGAGCCTTCAAGTATTGGTAAATGTCTTTGGTTATGTCTGTAATGTATCATTGCTCTTGGCCAGCAGACCCAACTGTTTACCCAGCTATTCAACTATTCTTGTTTCTTTGCTTGTAGCTAGAGTCAGACTTCTTCCACCGAGTACCGAATCCTAGTATTTGGATGTATTATTTGCCGGATCCGATTAGCGTTTGTTTCTTAGACGAGATTCCACATTTTCAAATAATAAGGAATTATCTAAATAAATGGTTGTGACCTGCATCCATCATGTTTCATTGTCTTGTTGTATTATGTTGTCTTGTCTTGTTTTTTTGTATATTATGTGATGTATTGGTTGTTTGTTGTATTCTTTACTAGGACGACATTATTGGTTGACATGAAAAGTCATCTTTTTAACCTTTCTGTCTATTCAGGTCAGGAACTTTACATTGGCATTCAAGGCGGCTGAGTCAGCAGGTCTTCCTAGCACACTGGTATGTCACGTAGCATGGCAAGCTGACGTCATAATGGGGATATCTTATAATGGGGATATCTTATAATGGGGATATCTTATAATGGGGATATCTTATAATGGGCCATACGAAAAGGAATATTCGATGAAGATTATGAAAAATCTATATTTAGCACTACACAACTGTTATATTGTGTGTTGCATGATAAGTTAATGGTTTTGAGGACTTTACTTTGCATTAACCCTTTGACAAGGGGAGGGATTGTTGTGTCATGCATTTTATTGCACATTCATCGTTATACAAAGTTGGGCATAAACTTTTGAGTGCGCAAATGAGTCCACTATACATTTAATTAGTTCTTTAATTTATTGATATTTAATCAGCAATCCATTCAACTAATAATAATTTTAATTAGAAAAGTTGAGACTTTGACGTATCGCTGTGACGTGATATTGAATCTATTATGGTTGGGGAAGTGTGTCTTGATTTTTATTGGACGTTAGAATATATGAGGTGCTCTATCAAAAGCAGGCTAAACGAAATTGAGATTATATCTTTTTATATTTCAATATTAAATCACTTTTCTAACAGTGCAAAAATTATTAAGATATCTCCAGTAGAACCGATGATATACTAATTTGAAGTCTTGTATCAAGATAATACTGAAATCGAGAAAATCGCATTAATATGGTCGGCTTTCGTTTACCTTCGTCAAAATCTTCTACAATAATGTAATTATAGCTTAATTGAACACAAAGTTTCATCACAAAATCATTTTTTGGAATAAAGTAATAAATTTGTGACTCGAATTTGATTCAAACTCCAAACACACATTATTGACCCTGTGTGTCATTTTTGGTCGTTTTCTCAAAATTGTGTTCTGCGACATAAGCATGCTTTTGATAGATCAAATCACATATGACCTTATTACAAAACAGATTTGCCATGACATGTTAGGTATGCGTAATATGACTACAGAATAGGCTGTCATTTTTCCTTGTCTTTCTGACTGACTTTCTTTACAGAATAATCATAATCACTAATGATGGTGCATGAATGACTGTCTCATTTATTGCTTGACTTGTCTGATTTCTTTGCAGAATTTGACCGAAATGCTGGCAACTGAGAGACCAGATTGGCAAGCAATCATGTCATACGTCACGAACATTTACAGGCACTTCGAAGTCGAATACCGTGCTTAGACTTGCCCTTTTTTATTTGCACTGGCTTCCTGTAGGCTATTCAGTGAAATCTGCAGTATTCCTTTGTACCAATGCTTTTGTTTCTCATTTACATAGTGCCTGGTTTTTTTCCCGTATGATCCCATCCTTGTATTTGCTGCAGCGTGTTTGAATCAACCAAATAGTATTGGAGTAATTAATTATTTGCAACCAGATTTGTTGATTGAGTTTACTTATTTCACTGTGTTGAATCCGTTGCAATTTGCGGTGTGCGAGGACTCTGGTATCATATCAGAAGTACCAGAACATAGAATATTCATTGTACATGTCTAAGCGTGAATGGTTAGGCCATTTGGATATGGTCACAGTGATCCTCACGATCCTAGTGGAGGAGTGTATGACATGCATACAGCAGTTGTGGGTCCCTTTATCCAATCCAGTATTCATTTAGGTTTCTCTGGTTATTCATTTTAATATGTAATCTTTGCCAACTGTATTTGAATCAATGGTGAGTACGATTATCGTCTAATGGTGTTTGCCGACCTTTTTTTTACTGAGCCCTGAATGATGGACAGTGATTTATATAGAGCAGGTGTTTTGTTGGATTTTATTTGTTACATATGGTTTTAGTATTATGCGTGATTTTGTTCTGTGGCGTGGTTTCTCGGCACGAATTAGTCGGCAAGTTGAATGAATTCCCAGTTAGCCGATTTTTTGCATAATGAGCATTTGATCCGCTTAAACCTGTAAATGTGTAGAGAAATGTGATCTTGAATTCTGTTTGCTGTTGACTTTGTAAAGAAAGTACATTTTATGTTTCTTTCATTTTTTTATGTTGGTTGACCTGCTGTGGCATCCTGAAAGTCAACGTTTTTGTTGTCTTGGACTTTCTAATGTGTTTTTAATGTGTTTCTAATGTGTTTTATTGGAGTGTTTGTGCAGTCAGTTGGGGTCTTTGATTTTGGTGGATGTTGCTAGTGTTAGCTGTGGTGAACATTGCATTTAACTGTTAACATTTCTCAAACGTGATGGTTTGCATACATTGTCTAGGGTCCCATCTTTAACTTGCTGCTGTGAACTGGGTGATGATGATTGACCATTGGCTTGCTTTGTCTTGTGTTCCATAAGTGACTGACCTCAAATGACATTCCTCAATCCATCCTTTCTGTGCTTTTATCGTGGTTTAATGACTACTCTTGGCAACTGAGGGCACACAATGTGTTTTAGACAAAGGTAACTTATGTAGTGTGTCTTTTAGTGTAAAAAAGGTGAGATGATAAAAATCTCAAATTGATCCTTTAAGTGTTCACCAAGCGACCGACCGGCTTTATGTGAAATGGTTTATCGAGCAGGGTTGTTGTTGCCCATTGGATGAGTTCTAGGCTGTTGCCAGTGAACAGGTTCAAGCAAGCGATGGTATTTAACTGATGATGCACATATATACAGCAGCATATTTTAGTATATATATATATACATTATATATATATTATTATATATATTATTATATATATTATTATATAGTGATATATAAATTCCAGAAACCTAGCTTTCTCTACTCCTTTGTATATGTTGGTTTACTGAGTGGCTTGCATTTCTGATGTGCTGCATGTCTGACATGTTTTTTTACTGCCTTCAAGTATTCTCTTCCATGCGCTGCTTTTAGATTTGTATCAATTATTTAAGCAGAGCTGCCAAACCAGTCTTTGATCTGTGCTATGAGTGTATGAAGACGTGATATAAACGTCTGCAAAGGCATTTGTCTAGCTTTCTCCTAGAAGTTTATGTAGTAATGCAGGTTTTGCTGTTTAGCAGAAATTTAATTCATATAACTCCAGTATTGGCTGTGACAAGATTTCTGTAGTGTGATGACATGGTCAGGGCTAAAGATTAAGGTGTTTGACATTAATCACCAATGATTGTTCACTTGACCAAAATATGGACCAAGGCTTTCATATTATCATCATCTTTGTCTCTCTGACATGGCTTTTGTGGGTGCTGAGAAATTTTTGAATATTTATTTTACAAAGTTTCTTAGCATTAATTGCCAATGGATTGAAATACATGTAACTACCACCAACTCAAGTAATTTGTGAGGATTGAAGTGGCTGTAGAGATGATAATGTTTTTGTGCTTTGCCCCTTTTAAGAATTCAGCCTCTTTGCCTCTTTTGCAGTCTTATCAGACAGTTATGCATACTCTATCGATTGAGTTTGAATGTACAGACCAGGTCTTTCTACTTGTTTGAACACTAATTTGCACAGTCATTGAAGAGCTATGAATGTGCCATGGAACACTGGAACCTTGTTGTAAGATTACTTATAAGAGAATCATATCAAGTACCGTGTTGTATCAGGTTTTATGTTATCTGGAAGCTGCTTATGATTGTATGGAGGTTCGAGTGTACTGGTCCACTTGGCTACTTTGGTCAGAGCATACATTCCATGCTGCTGTCTGTGTGTGAATGACGACGCGTTCTGATGGAGTCTTATTTTAGAGTTTGAATCTCGGACCAGCAGAGTCCGTACATGGGACCTCAGGTGGCATGGTACCCCGTTTTACAGCAGTGGTGTCATGGACGGATTTAACCCATTCAATTCACTGAAAAATGAGCTGGGTTACTATATAAAAATTGTACATTTACTGGGCTCTGTTACTAGCACAGCTTTGTCTGCGTCTAGTATGTTATTGTATCAAAATCCATTTTAGAAGTGCTCTCAAAAATTTACAGATGTGCTGGGAAGTAAGCATAATGTTAGCTGCTGGGAAAGTCTGCGGGTATTGTAGTTTAAAGCTGAATTGAATCAATTTGACCAGGTGTACTGTTTTAAACTTGTTTATTCTTAGGTGTCTTATAACTTTTGTGAGGTATTTTAAAGGCGCAATTTAATCATTCTAGGTACATACATGATGAGGCTATTAGTCATAATCAAAGTTTCTCTTTTGTCCTGTGAATCTAGGCATTACATGTCCTTTAAGTTGTGATACTATTTTTGGAATGGTTGGCCTCTCAATCTCCACCAGCTGTATATCTGTCACAGATTGTTTAGATAATCGGTGCCTGTTATGAACCTGTGAATTCCTCTCTCCCATCGATTGTTTGCTTTGGAATTTAAGAACTTGACAGAATACAAATAGGAACTATTTTAATTTGGTGACGGGAGCTACTCGAACTTCTTCCTCAAGCCATACACTTTTGCTCTGTTCGGATGAGCGTGCTTCCACACAGATACGAAGAGGTGCTATATAAATTCATTTAACATTACACTAATTGTGTAGAAAGGGATGTAGCAGTTTTGTATGTAGTCTTGTCGAGTCTTGTGTTTATGTCTCCAAGCTCTCACAAACTCTTGACATTCCATTTCTGTAGGAATCGAAATAGTACGCACTTCATAGATGATGTGAGAATTTATTCGAATGCCTTGTGTAACCCAAGGTAATTCAATTAAATTGTTGGCTTCTTGTGTTTATGAATAAATATGCAATTAAAATTGTTGTGGTTTCATAATTTTCATGATTTGCAATAGAAATCATGGTCTCGAGCCATGTGAAAGTTGGAGAAGTTAGAGTCTGTATAGAATGTTTTTAAGACAATATTTCATTTTTTCAAATGCTGTGGAAAACTTTCATGCTTCAAACCTCCAGCTGCATAACTGTACCATCCCTAATGAAAATTATTGTCTGAGGAGCTTAAGTCCTTCCTGTATTCGTGAATGCAGAGTTGTGAGTGCTGTATGCACTAATAAACGGAAGCAAAGAAAACATGGCAAACAGATTGATGGTCCATCAACTGTTAGAGATTTATGACAACAGCAATTGAGAGTCATTCAAAAATCAAGTCAACAACAACACAAAAGACAGACTAAAACAATCACTAAACAATAAAACTAATTAGCATTTAATGCAGACAGCGAAAATGTCCTAATTTTTTTTGCCTCTCGTTTACCTTCTCTCCACAATAGTTACTGCCATTAAATTCACTTTGCAATGAGGAACGAGCTCTCGGTTCCATGGGATCACTTGGCTATTCGGCAGTGCTGTGCTTGTGGGCCCTTCCATCAGAAATAACCTCCCACTGGAACTCTGTTCTTTATTTGAAGTCTACCAGGCAGTGCTGTACAGTCACTAAAGTCTTTTTTTCTGTAGTGGTGGCTGGGTTAGGAGTGATAATAAGTAGGTTCATGAAGTCACATTTAAGGATACTCAAAATTAATTTTATGGTGACCTACTAGTTTATTTTATTTATTAATTTGGCCTTTCAATCTCGTCTTTTCACACAGGCAGGCAGGCTATCATATTTTTGCAGCACCATTCTCATATTTCCTTACAACAATCAATAATATTATTTTTCCAGTACCATTGAGGATTCTATTAATTACACAATCCAGGCTACAATCTTAGTTCATATACCTATAACGCAAATTTTAAATGACTGGCTCCTACAACCAAGTAACAAATTAATGTTAACGTTCCAAAATGGTCTGTTCGATTTAACAAGAAAATCTTCCTACTGTACAACATTTAAATCAAACTTGCAGTGACAGAAAGTACTTCAACAACAACGGAAAGTGATACATGAAAGACACAGATTAATTACAGATATCTTGCTAAACCAAGAAGTAACAACAGATATACTAGTGATAGACTAGGGTAGAGTGAAAACAAACAAACATCTATTGGAAAAAATGTATTGTAATCATGCTCAAAAGTTGCCAGAATGTTTTTAAATAGGACTTCCTGTAGATCTGTATTTCTGGGGAAATAATCCTACATAATCAACCTTCTATCAATGCTTTTCAATAACTTCTCCTTCACAGATGCTGGGATGTGAGAGCTTCTGCGTATGTATTTCGAATTGACATCAAGTTTACTGAATGAAAAAAAATTTCACAATCCTCTCACATCAGCAGATAATAATGCACAAGATTTTAAACTCCCACATACTTCTAACACAATATTCAAACTGTACAGCAGAGATCAAGCATTTTCAAAGACTAGATAACACTCATTACGTTAGTCTTTGCCTCTTTTAAAGACAGACTATGACTCACAATTCTCTGCTAACTTTCTGGGATACTGCTGACTTCAGCCAAGACTCGAATGGTTTCTCCAGCAAGAGGCTTTACTGCCTGTATTGTTATTCCATGTCTGCATAGGACAGCTTTCAGATATGCAATCCGGCGTTCCTGGGCAGCACAGTATTCACGAAATTTCTCGAGTTCAAACTCCACAACCTCACGCGTCTGTCGCTCGTGGTGAAGTCGTTTCTCAGCGTGTAGTTTCACAGAACTGATGACATCTAGAAATAGTAAGAAATTGAAATGCCTCAATGTGTTTTCTTGGAAAAAATCCTCTGTGTTAGCTACAACCTTTTTTGACCTCATATAATTAATTTTTTAGATGGTGTTGGCAGTATTTTATTGATGGTTTTTTAGCCTTGCACAGGAAGGAAAGGTCCTAACTACAACGGACTTCATATGTAAGGCCATTATTATACTGACATAACATCATAACTGACACTTCATATGCCAAGATGCTTACTTCTTGAATCACAACAAGTAGAAGTCATTCTATTAAGAGATGGTCAATATGAGAGTATATGCCAACAAATGATCTTACATTACCTTATATTACTTTACATTATTTTGTAATAAATGACCTAACATTACATTAAACACGAAATGAAAATACAATTCCATCACATCATAAAATTTCCGATGTAGTTTTCGTACCTACCATAATTTAAAGCCATTTAAAATCAAATTAATTTTATTATTTATTACAGTTGCCATAATTATACACCATCTATATACTATTAATTTTAAAAATTATCGTATTTGCCATAATTTCATACCATTTATTATTTTTGCAATACGCCAAAGTCTCAACAGAACCAGTAGACCAACGCTCGAGTGGTATCCATTGCTGTTACAGAAAGCTAGGCTCAATGAAAAAGTAACGACTATGACCATGGTGTCAAAGATCTCCATACAACTCCTCAAGTAAACGGTCCGCAATGCAACCAACTTGACCAGAAATTCAGCCATGAATAGGGTTAGAATCGCAATACAGATGAAGCGTAGAACGCGCGGAACGGCACTGTGTCTGTGTACTTCAAGCGCATTCAGGCTAGCAAGCAACTCGGAGATCACTAGCAGAGCATCCAACAGAACCAAGCCAACAATTCCGACTTGGAAGACACTTGAATTGAGAATCTGCGACACGATCTCTCGGTAGAACCGTGGGTGATAGCGAGATTCTGTGTACTCCGCGGACGCCGAGCTGTTTGAGTCTTCCTTTTCTATCACTCGTTCCATGCTGTCTGTCGGCTTCACCTTCTTGAAGCCATACATTCGCATCTGCAATAAAGCAAACAATTAAAAATAACAATGAACACTGCTGAAATCCTTCAATAATGCTTTAAATGCCTCAAATGTTTTACAGCTATTCCCAACTTATGAAAAATACACTGATTTTCACCGTATATGTATATATATAAAAAGACCGTATTCTTATTTCAAAGCGTAAAAAATGCAATTTATAAAACTACCAGTAGCTAATTTCTAAGTGTGGTGCATCTGTAGCTGAAACTTTGACCACGCAATGCACGAAGAAATCGCTACTGAGGCCGAAAGTATTTCGCATAAGCCTAAAAAAATCACTGACCATCCCCAGACCGACCCTTACGATGCCTAACCTCCACCCTGACCGACCTAGCGACTTAAATTAAAAGATTTTAAGAATTTTTACATTTTTGCATGTGCCGAAAGTTGCACATGCGCAAAGAACTTCACGGCGGAATTTTGTATGAGTTCCGGCCGCAGAAGTAAAATACTGTGCAACCTGTAATGCCTAAGTAATACCTGTAATGCAAAACTTGAGGCTAACATATATCGACGGAGCCACAGCGTATGTGTATATTTTCGAACTTCGTCTTACATTATTCTGGGAAGTGGCATCGCTGTAACACGACGCCAGATAAACGTTTTCCTTTAATAACTTTTCACTGACCTGAACCATATTTAGAAACCTGCCGATTGGAAAATTTCGACTATGCTGGCTTTTGTTTCTTAAAGTGAAATCAAAATATGTATGCGAAATAAAAATTAATCAAAAACTGTTATCATAAAACATTATAAACATATAATATTTATGGCATAATTTACGCAGCTAGTTCCACGGCAGTCCTTTATCAGCTGCACGAAATTTTATAGCGCCCATATACTTTGGTCGTAACGGTATCTAGAGAGTGCAAAAAACAAGACGAGCGCGCTTGTAGCGGTACGGCACTGAATAAATTGTCCATTTAATATTAATAATAATATTATTCAATCCATGTGATTTATTCCTCAGAAGTTTCTATGAATTTAATGTGAACATTTAATTAACTTTGGCAGTTAAGATCATACAACAGGCAGCAATAGGCCTACAGATATTTTGATTTAGCACCAAACAAGACAATCCGAGCTAGGACACGTGTATTAATTTATAAAGCCGAACGGAGCATTCTAGAGCAGAAATTATTCTTCACTGCAAGAGTTAGGCTTCGTAGAATGACTGGATAACCAGTAATTAGTGTTTCGTACGTATAGGCCTATAGATATAATATTATATAAGTTAGGCCTACGTAGAGTTCTTTAATTCACATGGAGCATTTAGCTGACGCAGTTCCAATTTACATAAATATTGTATCAGCCTTAATAAGCAACTCGTAAAACACAGGCGAGTTACTCCATGATAACAGTCTCATCTCTGAATGGACTGTCCAACCCACTCGTTTAATCTACATGTGGCTCACAAGTGCATGAGGAAACTGCTCAATTTCATTGTTTAGGCCTATTTTTTAATACTATTTTCTTCAAATTGCAAACATAATCATAGTAATAATTTTTATACCATCCATCCGTCCGTTCGTTCATCCATCAATCCTTCCTTCCATTCATCCATCCACCAATGCATCCATTCATGATCCATCAATTCACGAGGATTCCAGCCATCCATCCTCTCGTCAGAGGATGGGTGGCTGGAATCCCCGTGGAATGATGGATCATGGACTCATAGGTCTGTCTATCTGTCTGTCTGTCTTTCTCTCTCGCTATCAATTTATCTATCTATCTATCTATCTATCTATCTATCTATCTATCTATCTATCTATCTATCTATCTATCTATCTATCTATCTATCTATCTATCTATCTATCTATCTATCTATCTATCTATCTATCTATCTATCTATCTATCTATCTATCTATCTATCTATCTATCTATCTATCTATCTATCTATCTATCTATCTATCTATCTATCTATCTATCTATCTATCTATCTATCTATCTATCTATCTATCTATCTATCTATCTATCTATCTATCTATCTATCTATCTATCTATCTATCTATCTATCTATCTATCTATCTATCTATCTATCTATCTATCTATCTATCTATCTATCTATCTATCTATCTATCTATCTATCTATCTATCTATCTATCTATCTATCTATCTATCTATCTATCTATCTATCTGTCAATATATAAATTTCATTGTTTTGCTTGAGTTATATAGATTTCTTTGAATATACTTCGTTACACATTTCCCTAGCGTGTGTCTTAGAACTTTAGGTAACTCTAACAATATGTATATCAATGTACGTATATGCGTGCGTATGTCTGTGTCTATGTATGTTAGTTTGTTCCTTAAGAGTCAGACAGCATTATAAATTATTATTCATGTTCAGTGTTACGGTGAATGCTAATGCACTTCATCTTCATCTCACCTATACAAAGGAGGTATTGAGATAATTGCTCGATCCCAGGCCAGTGACCAACTGAAGCAGTGACACTGCAGCCGCCAGACTTGAAGCAGACGCGTTATGATCGACAGCAGACAGGCACGCCCTCTAAAAGTTTTTTTAGAGAACGGAACTCAGCGTAGTTTGGCCTTTAAGGGTTTTAATAATCTCATGAAAGCATTGACTCGTAGCTATCGGACGCTATCTTAATTAACAGGTGCATGAAAAAGATAAGTTGATGTTTCTTGAGATATTTGAGGCGGTAAAGTTCTAAGTTCTAGTGGACTAGTGGACGACGATTCGATAAGGATTTCCCAAGGCAGATTTCCCAAGGCAAATGATGCATGCGTTCGAAACGCTGTCTGTAGCGGGTAACCAACAGATCCCCATAGGCTGAAGAGCACAGTATTCGCCCAAATCATTACACAGAGCTCTCTTGTGTAATCTGGGGCCGAATTGAGTATCGATTTTATATAGTCGAAGAGAAAGTTCTGAATGTAATTCTATATGCCATGTAGTAGTTTTGAACATGTGAAGATCTTGGCAAGTTGCTCACGACTTGTGTAACAAGTCAAGAACTTTCTTAAACTGAAGAACTTTGCCAACATTGCAAAGTTAACGTTTCAGTAGTCAAGGTGCGCAATGTTGAAAGAATAAACTATGGTCGCGGCGGCATCATATGTTGAAGCACATCTAAAGCACTGGTCTGGCGGAGGATCTGCTGAAGGAAGGGAGAGAGATATATTGATAAACATAATTATGTGATGAACATCCATAATGGAACGCTAGGCGTATGTAATTAAGACTTCAAAAAGAAGCATCAATTTATAAAGGATTGGCGCAATATGCTCGAATTTGAGTGCAAGCTGCAGTTCCGCGGAAACTTCACATCTCCACTTACAGAATAGCGCAGTGCCGCAGTGGTCGCCGATTTTGACTTGAACTGGTGTACGAACATCACTAGTGTGATCCTAAATCGTAATCTCAAATTCTAATCTCAAAATTTCTACAGCGCCCACAAAAGCGAAGTCGCGGGAACCAGCTTATTCACAAGCGTGCACATATAGGGTGCTCCAGGGCAGAACCGGAAAACAATCCTCAACCGAATTCAGCATCGGTGGGAGTCGGCTGAAATATCCCGAAAAAAGATGAAGCATGGCTTCAAGAAGAAGGAAAGGAAGCCTTAAAGGAAACACGATGATTTGGTATATTCTTATTATCTTTATTCAAATAGTAACGTACCTTAATAGTTATGTGTACATGTATTTATACGTGCATGCATGCTTGCACGCACGCACGCACACACAGAAACACACAGAAACACACAGAAACACACAGAAACACACAGAAACACACAGAAACACACACAAACACACACAAACACACACAAACACACACAAACACACACAAACACACACAAACACACACAAACACACACAAACACACACAAACACACACAAACACACACAAACACACACAAACACACACAAACACACACAAACACACACAAACACACACAAACACACACAAACACACACAAACACACGTGCATACAAGCATGCATACAAGCATGCATACACGTACACGCGCTAGGTCAAACGTTTTTCGAACAGCATCATCTAATCTCCATTCAGTCATCAAAATCTTCCGGAAATTTTTGGAGTCACTTGAGAGATTATGAGCATATTAATTAAGATGTGCTCAGTTTGACGTTAGCTGATAATTAAATATCGTCTGCTCCCATAAACTCTTCAATAAAACTGCTTTCAGTGCCTTAGCAGAATGGCAGGTTGATTGAGTGACATCCAACCATGCAGAGAGAGAGAGAGGATATATATAGACAAAAAGAGACAGACAAAAGGAGCTTTAAGGCAAGTTTTACACTTGAGAGATTCTCTGATACGTCGGTATATGACCTAACATTTGCTCCAACTGCTTTTGATACAGGCTAGACGTTAATGTGTATCGTTTCGAATGGTTGCTCTTACTACCTGTTAATGTCAATCTTTGACTATTAAACACCTTTATCACTTGTCAGGCATACAATTCAACGGTCTATGCACTACAACTATTTCACGATATCATGTTCACGATTGGTCAACACCTGGATTCCAAAATGATGATGCAGCCTGTTGATATGCTAAATGTGCTTATGAAATAAAACTTCGGACGTGGTGTTTCTTTTCGGTTCTTTTCTACCGGTCAACACATTGGTTCCATGCTTGTGCGTGGGCCCACCACTGATGACTCTTTTCAGCTTAGCGTATACTGTGCATAGTTTTGCTAATAGATCTATATATTTTTACTTGTTCGCTGTGAAATTAGCGCCTCTGAGTAGATATCTTGAAGGGGCGTTACATAAATAGTTGATTACATTTCTACAGATACCGCTGTAATGGAAGTTCCTTGAATAGACTGCAGAATCTCCAATCATAACAATGTAATTCATATGGCGTCCCTTCAAGATAATTATTGTCTTAATATAATGTCAAAACTTCTAAGGCGCCAATGTAAAACCATGCCCATGCCCCTGCTTATTCACGAGCGTTGCGTCGACACAGAGGGATTGTCTAAAAGGTTAGTCGGAAGGAATGACAAAAGAAGTAGTCAGAACGTGTTCGAAAAGGGATAGCCAAAAAGGTTTTCCGAATAGGGTTGTCAGATTGGGTAGTCAGAATTAAGGACTTCAGAGTCCGGTTGTCATGACAATAATTCAAGGTGTAGAGTCACTGAAGTGTAAAACTGATAAAACTAATCATAGATGATTATTACCAGACAGATGTCAAGTGGATGACATATCGTTTTCAGGCAACGAGGTCGGTTAACAGGAGCTCAGTTACAGACTGCACAGGCACCTAGAGGGTCGCTTTATACAGGTATGGACTGTGGAGTGCATTCAGAACGAATTAGAACACTTTTATGCCCCTCCTGGATAATATTATCAGGTCAAAGAACACACGAATATATATAATATTAGTCTTTGTTATATAAATATAAACTATCCCCACCCAAATATATATATGATAAATTTATATTGTATGAATATATGAATATGCATGCAAATATATAAGTTACACATATATAGGTACATGGGTGTGAATGGTATTCACTATTTGCTACAGACGATATCCATTTATAAATTTGAATGCCAATGAATCCTAGCATTGTATCTGATGCTTCTGTAGTCTGGTCTCGTTCTGACATGTATCTATACACTATGCTGAGAATGAATTAAAGTAATACATGAAGCCATTCATTCATATTCAACAGCAGGCATCAAGTATGTGCACGTTTTAAAATCCAACACCGATGCATCATCGGGAAATCTATGGCCCAAGCAATTGTATAAATCCATGTTGCATATGTTTCACAGGCCTGCATAATGCTGGTTATAGTCGTGTACATCCTAGGGCTAGATAAAGATCTAAAAGCGGGAGAAACTTTCCTTTGCAGGCAGACCAGTGTCCGATATGCTAATTATTTTTCTTCCAAGCAACTTAAATATGTATTAAAATTGATGTTTTGATGATTTTATGACTATGATTCCATAACAAAATTATGATAGCTTTGTACAATGTAAGTGTTTTTCTAAGACTTTTCACATTTCCTTTTCCTGGATTCACTTTGAGACCCAGCAACAAGGATTCGCGGACCAGCAGGTTCTTAGACCATATTATGTCGGGAAGCACTCGTCTACATTGTCTATTCCGAGTTAACCTAAAATGCTGAGAAATCTATCGGAAGGCGGAAGTGGCAATCCTGTGACTGGTAACTTTTCTAGATAATTTTCTAGTCATCTTATTTATCTGTATATCTGCTCATTTTTATTATTATTATTGTATTATTTACCCTTTTTTATCAGTCATTGATGATGGCAACTTACTCATTGAATGTGTAAGTTGTAACTAAACCGTATGACCATTTGATTTGTCAGCAAATGATGCAAATTGGCTGAACATTGGCAATAAAGTGTTGACGCTCAATAGCGCATCTTGCACGACATCTTGGAAGTGACCCTTTCTAACGGTCAGAATTTAGCAGACATTGACTATGTCAACAGGCAAGACTAATGGCAACAAATTCTATTAAGAAACAGTTTGAATCAATTTTCTTGCAATTAAACCATTCATCGACCTGATAATAATAGTTTTTGTAGTTGTTAGTTATAGTTGCGCAAGAAAAATACAATTTTGAGGCAAAGACTTCTAACAAAAATTAATGACACTGAAAATTCAGATAGCCAAGTCAATAAATCATCAACTACATTATCCATCATAATCTTCAAAGTTATCTGGCGCCATTCTAAAGCCAAGCGCAGGGCACTAGCTTATTCACGAGCGCTGCGTCGAATCAGTGAGGTTGTCCAGAGTGTGGTCTGAGGGAGGACAGCGACAGAAATTAGAAATTGCAGAAGATATGTCAGATTCACTGCAATACTCTAGATTCCAGAGATAGGATTAAACGTATCCGCCGAGAAATTTCAGTAGCTAACAATCGAAGACTTTTGTATACACAGTGAAACTTAATTAAAGTGTACTGGAGAGTTAATTAGGTCGTCAACTGTATGCCATTACAGCGTCTGACAAATAATTATGTGGTCCAAACGTAGATGCACGACCAAATATCAGCACACAGGTGCATATTATGTAAGTCTACCCACATTGCATTCATAGTCGAAATCTGGGTTAGATCAATTCAAATTAAGCCTTTGACGTTTAGCCAATCATATATTCTTGTCTAGACCACAGCTAATGGAGCAGGACTTCGTCGAAATTCAATCTTTTTGTCTGTTAAAAAGTTCATACACTTAACGTATACATCAATCAGTTGGAGCTGTTGAAAACTACAACGACGAGAGTGGCCTAAAAGTGATTGCATGGGAAATCAATGCAGCTCATCGTTAAGGTATCAATGGTCTAAAGGAAATAACTCAAAGATTCATCTGCAGCAAAATCGTGTAATTTTAGGATCATTTAATTCACCGGCCGTGTTATTGCGTGACACGTGTCTAAACTTTTTATGATAAAGTTGTCATTAGTCATCATTTATTGCTGATAGTGAGTGTGCCGCATCCATTGACCTGTAAACTCTTAACCTGTTATGTCCTTAAATGTCATACTCGAGCACTCACACGCTAAATCTTATGCCTGCAGGCATAATACGCCATGGTTACCATGTCTGTCGCTCGCAGCCACGGCACTTTCAGCTGTGCGCTGAATTTTCTGGACAAAACTTCATCGATTTGTAGTCATATGCAACATCTAGATGTAAGCTTCTGTAAACATGTAAACTTCTCGATGTTTATGCGGCGCCAGCATTAACATCTAAAGTAACGAATTATATTATGAGCCAGTTGCTAGAGAGAGAGATTGCACGTAGTCACAAAGACAGACCCCGAATAATCCCGTCCGACAGAGGGTCTCGTTTACTCTGAATATTTCTTCTTACACGGATCAACATTGCACAATAGTTCGCTGAACTTCCTAAGCCTTCAGTAAACATCACATCTTCGGTTCTCTAAAAGAGTTCTGATGCACAGCAACGTTTCCGTTTTTAGGCTGGGTTTCCAAACACCTTAACAGCCGATCGGAACACGACCTGTTCGTCAGGAGTGGCCCGAACATCACCGTTACGGTAGTGAATCGTGTAGTTAGCGTCGGCGATGACGTTGTTGTTGCCGTCGGAGGGCTTCTTCTTATCCTTCGGGTTGCACACTTTGACCTCGATCGTGCTCCTGTGGCGCCCGATGCCGACCTTTTCATCTGACCAAGATTTTACGTGGGTCGCTTCCGGCGTGGCGGTGAATACGTCGTCCGGCCCGACGAGGCTGATGTGGGAGTCGAACTCTCTCGGACTGAACGTAAGAGACGTGGAGTACCAGCGACGGGTCACCTTATTCGGGTGGTGTTCGCTGGCCGATTCGCAGGACAGCGAAGTATGCCGTGGAAGAACGTAGTACGTCTCAGAGTAGCCCTTCGGTCTGTACCTCGGTTCGTAGAAGACTGTAGAGCGAAAGCGTCGCCTCGTGCTGTCCAGGTAGAGGATGAGAGAGTCACGGAACGCCACCGAGTCGAGCACCTCTCCGAACCGAATCTCCGATCTAACCCGCTTCCCAGCGGACTGATCGCAGACGCTGAGGAAGCGATTCAGTTCGTAGTTCCTGACGTTGGCCAAAGCAACAGATTCGGAAAACTGTACTGGAATCATTTCGATATATAACGCTGATATGTGTGTCAACCTTTGTCCCTACTTAGTCTAACAACACACTACCTACCGTACGCTGGCCAATGCTTCGAATACACGCGGCCGCTTACAACCGAACCTTTCACCAACACGTACTGCCTCGCATACGCTGTCTGTCAGTCAC
This sequence comes from Bimastos eiseni, assembly GCA_959347315.1. Taxonomy (NCBI): domain Eukaryota; kingdom Metazoa; phylum Annelida; class Clitellata; order Crassiclitellata; family Lumbricidae; genus Bimastos; species Bimastos eiseni. The sequence goes on along the minus strand of OY365811.1, from coordinate 36,680,746 downwards.
CAGCTTAAATTACAGCCAGTTCATTGGCCTACGCGTAAACATTTAGCCATTCTATAGGCCCTAAAAGCACAGGCGACCATACTTAAGCCCACAAAAGCCACTTTTACTATAGGGCCTACTAGAGTTGGCGTCCAATAGGTAACAAAACTTGTCCTCTCGACTCAAGAGATCCAAACTCCGATCGTCTCTGACATATATCACCAATTCTCTACATCTATGAAACGTCTCATTCGCTGCGATTGTGTAGCTCAGCGCATGCTCAGGCAGCTCTAAAGACACCGGTCACAACGTCTCTCGTCCCCCCCGTCCATGCGCGTCACGCTTCGGCGACTCCTTTGAGAAACCGCCATTTCTACGTCGTGCCCGAGTGCACGCCGCCTATTTGCTGTACCTGTTCTTCTCCCTTCTACCCAGCTCACAGTCCGCGGCTAACTGAAAAGAATTTCAATCAACCCAGGCAATATATCACACAAGGCATGTTGGCCCAGTTGCCCGACTAAACAGGCCTACCCTTAAAAACTAAAGAAAAATAACACATCTCAACATGCGTTCGGACCCTCTCCGCGTTCCAAAGCATCTACACACGCCAACAGCAAACGTGTACGTCTTGTATACGTCTTAGATAGGCATAGTGGTACATGCATATTAATGTAAATACGAGCACATACGTTTACTGCACTATTTGTGTAAACAAGACGCTGTGTGGGCCTATTACCCAAGCAGTCGATCTAATAGGCCTACACTAGAAACACATTTCATTCGTGGAAATTGGATGTCATCGAGCCGCATCGGCTTCGGCAATTCAGATGGTATGCGGACTGAGATATTGGTCATAATAGCTGTCTATTTATGACTTCAATTACGGAGATAGGTATGACATGAAACCACGCTCAATCTAAGAAAAGAAAGAGGGCGATGTTAATGCGTTTTCTGTGAACGCATTAGGCCTATATGTACGTATAATGCGACAGCGCATGCGCTGGCAGGGCTCAGTGAGCTGAGCAGGTGTTTGACAATATATCCAAGTTTGCATAGATAATTATAATTGGTTGGCGGGATAGGCGTACGCTCTGCATGTGTAGCGCCAAAGTTAAGCTGCTTATTCGATCTGATGTGAATGCAATCATTATAGTCGATTGTGCTGACCATGTGTAATAGATCGAGTTGAACTTAATCCTAGGTTCTCGTGGTTTGAAAGAAAGAAAGAAAGACAGACAGAAGAAGATTTTTTGAAAACTTTTCACGGGGTCAGCGCCAATTCAATGCTGCGTCAGTAAGTAGCTATTTATACGTAGAACTAGCGGAAAAAATTGAGTTTGGTCAGAGAGAATAAGAAGTGGTGGGTGACACAATTCTAGACAGGGCTCGGCGGGGACATCAGCTATGACGGGTAACATTTAGAGCAAGAGTTGGGAGGTGGAAGATCGGATGAGTCAGAGTATGAGCTCTTGAAGAGATGACACTTAAGTTTTGAGTGGAAATCTTAGGATAAAATGGTCTAGACTCTTCTGTCCATCTTTTGAACTTCAACGCATATATTTCGTCGCAAACTCAGCTAAACGTTGGCAAGGTTAAGTAAGTTTAGGTATGCAAGCGTACATATAATCATAGATAATAAATTCATACTACATACAAATATGTATACATACAATATTGCACACATGAATACATGCATGCATAATGATGATAGGTCTTACACATACAATCGTACATACATACATAGATACATATGTACTTGCAAAGTCTTGCATGCATTACAGGTATACATAGCGAAGCTTTCACGATAATTACTGGAATGGCAGTGCAGTGGGGATCCCTTGTGTGATAAATTGCAGTTCGGGGGAGCACCAAACAAGAGTTAGCAAGGAACACGAAGAATTAGTATAACCTACAGCGTAACAACAAACGACATAGACGATTACTTTTCAAATCAAAAGACGCCAATCAGTCTGTCGCCTTCCCTTGTTCCGCAACTTAATCGTCTCTTTCGTCGGACCTCCCTGCTGGATCGAGACCGCTGCTGACGAGTTCTTATTTGAACATTCACTTAGCAATTAAGGCTACGACCCTAGAACGGATTTCGGTGAAAATAGAGCGTTTACACAGCTCGTCATAGAAGCATATTATGTCTGGCGTCAGAGCGGTCTCAATTAAGGAGGAAATGTACTTTTCCCGTACTTAGCTTCTCCTAAAACCAGTGACGTAAACGCAGAGTTGAGGGGAAGCATTTTTGTGTTGTTACCAGTTTTCCTATAGATGGCTAGATGGCTGACGATTAATTAGTAATGGCGAACGTCATGGCGTCGGTGCAGAGGGGGGTTGTGGATGGAGGGCTGCATGCCGATGATGACTCGTTTCATGGTTAGTACTCAGAGGAGCAAGACGAAGATCACCTACGGGTAGACGCACTACCCTTCGCGGGAACCTTGAATGGCACCTAACCCAATCCAATGGGTTGCAATGGTCAATGATGACCAACTCACTGACCAATAAATAATAATCAGGCTGGAGGTCGAACGGGCTGCTATTGAGAAACGTATGAATGCACTTGTATATGAAATTCTTTAAATTTGATATCGCTCTTCTTCCAACATCTCTTGCTCAGAAGTGCATACACACGCCTCGACGGCGCAATCGCAGTTGTACTGCAGAGCAATTGTGCGCGAAGGATTTGCTCAAGGTCCCTACACAGTGACTGACGCCTCGGACGAGGGTTAAACCCACACACTGAGCGCATACTGAACGTTATGGGCCGACCGTGTATATTGGAGTATTGTATTGGAGTTTATCCTGCCTAAAAATCCGATGGAGCAAATTTGAGTTTACGATTACGGAAGGTCATGAATGCTGACATAGTCGAAAGTAATCGTCAGATGATTGTGGAGAATTGCTTATCAATAGGAAGAATAATCGTTATCAGCATTAATCAGCATCCAATTATTATCATCATCCACCTTCATCATCATCGTCATCATAACCATCGTCGTCGTCGTCATCACCTCGAACACAAAATGATCGCGAAAGTCTTTCGAGATCAAAACTGTTGAGCCAATTGCCGTTATAGTTTAAGCAGCAGAAATAAAATAATTATTATCAATGTCGTTATTTCTACAACTGCTCGCTAGTTTTGCACGCCTTTTTAATTACTGTCGGATCTTACAGTTTGCAATTTATTCATTTTACATGTATTTTATTTAATCGGGAATTTGTATTGTGCCCCTCAAGAAATTACACAGAATCGCTCCTGACTGCAACGCGCCCAGAATGAAAGTTCATGGTTTAGCGAGGTTTGAGGTAGCGCCCAACACTCAGTTTATTAGGTCTACGACAATTTTATGACATAACGAATTATGGTGGAGGAATTTGTGTTCTCTGGGCCAAAACATTGCGTCTAACAGACTCCTTTCAATATTATTAGCATCAACTTCAACGGTTCTGTTGTCCCCATAGTCGTAGAATGCTGCACATGCGATTAATTTCGCTCACCTGGCGACCTCTTGCGAGTTAGCGATGCATTGAAACGTTGTATATGCACGCGTGCGTCGAGTGGACGTCTGTACATGTTTAGTATGTGTGTATATGTATGTGTGCATGTGTATACATTTGCGCATGCATGCGTGTATGACACTCCTCGCTCTGGAACAAGCGTTACGGTTGTTCCCCCAGGGTTCACTCTGATTCTTTTTATACTCGCCCTAAAACCGTTCTTTTCAGCCGTGCCGTGCCGCAGTCGGGAGCGCTTCTGAGTGGTAGCCATGAAGGGGCGCTATATTAACATGCGTAATGAATGAATGAATTCGGGTTATACTGTGTATGTATATACATTATTTTATGTGAATTGCCCAAATAATATTATGTCGCATAACAAATTCCTGCGAACAACTAAGCATTTCCTCGTTCGAGTTGTCGAGGTTAACCCGTGTAATTCTCTGCGGGAGAGTTGTTTATATAATTATAGCCTATGTAGAGACGCAGACAGAGGCTGGGACAGACACAGACTGGGTCAGACAGGTAGACATATAATGAAACACTCAATAATGACCAGTATTAGTATTAAGCCTATGTATACACTGAAAGACAGTGAATAAAAAAATGCGTAGATACGATTCATACTTGAATGAAACCATAAGAGATCAATTTGGGTCAACTAAATGAATCTGCATAAATTCTATGCAGTGGGTTGAACGGTAACAGATTGCGGGAAATTCCTAAACTTCGTTTGATCCAGGCATTGGAATCTAACGCATGAAAGTGTATGCAGGTATTTTCAGAATGCGCATCAACCTCTTGCATTAATCAAATTTCTGTGGAAACCGTTTGCATGTACTTATCGTGGCTGCATAAATTTCACGGATCTAGACTCAATTAAGTTGGAGCAATCTCTTATAATTCCATTTACATTTTCAGTATCACCGATACCAATGGATAATAATATATGCTATCTGCATGTATGCGTATATAGCACTTATCTCATCCTCTCAATTGAACGCCTACTACATGATTCCATATCATTCAACAGACTAGTCACAAGCCTTGACCTCGTGCAACAGTTATAATTATCGAAGCCTCCAGTATAATTAGCTTATTGAGCATGCAGGTTAAGAGCAGCCGTTGTAAACATACGACGCGCTATAATACTGGTATTATTATTATTATTATTATTATTATTATTATTATTATTATTATTATTATTATTATTATTAATAATGCAGCCCCCATTCTGCCGATTGGCTCACCGCTCTGCCCATTGCGGCATGCGGCCTCGTCCTCGACAACGAGGCAGTTAGGGTGGCGATAGGGCTGAGATTAGGCCTGGCCATATGTGGCTGGAAATACCTGGCCATATTTTCGCTGGAAATACTTAGCTTGGGACGCCACGATAGTACATACCTGTGCTGCCTCCTACATAACGCCCCAGACCGGTTCCGCGTCGGTGCAGGCGGCGGGCCGCAAGACCTTAAAGTATTTGGGGCTCCCGGCCACGCACATTTTCCAGCCAGTAGCCATTGAGACCATGGGCCCGCTGAGCCCCTCCGCCACTGATTTTATTAATGCAATTGAGGCACGCATCTCTGCCATTAGTGGTGATAAGCGCGAGGCTTCTTTTCTTTTCCAGCGTTTATCTATCTGTATTCAACACTATAATCCTGTGGCCTTTCAGGGCACCTTTCCCTCACCCCCATAAGACGAGACCTGACCATCCGGACAACGGTTTTAACATAATATTAGTAATCTCTAAGTCCTTGGGAGAATGAAGTACCTTAAGGCAAAAAATAATAATAATAATAATAACAATGATAATAATAATACTAATAATAGTAATAATAACGATAATGATAATAATAATAATAATAATGATAACGATAAGGTTAACGATACCGATAACAATAACAATATTAATAAATGACGAGGCCTGACCCTCCAGACAATTTCTCATCTTATAACAATCTCTGGGTTCTTGGGGAATGACGTACCTCAAGGCACAAAATAATAATAATAATAATAATAATAATAATAATAATAATAATAATAATAATAATAACCTCGACAGGTTGAAACTAATCGCTAGACAAGACGCTCTATTGATCCTTAGACATTCGATCGGCTCACCTAAACTCATGCATTTATTGAGATGCACCCCTTGCCACGACCACCCGCGTCTATGGGCCTACGACGATCTGCTGCGAGGAGGGATCGAGCGAATCTTCAACATATCGATGACCGATGACCAATGGGGTCAGGCCACTCTCCCGATCAGGATGGGAGGACTGGGAATTAGGAGGGCATCCTCGCTGGCATTTCCCGCCTTTTTGGCTTCAGCCGCGGGCACTCTCCAGATCCAGTCCCTCATCTTAGAATCAGTAGCGGTGAAATCGGACTCAGCATGCGACTCGGCGATGTGTACCTGGCTTCAACTTACCGAAGCTTCTGCCCCGACGACGCCAGGCCATAAACAAGCCCACTTTGACAGACCGCTGTTAAACGCGGTTCTGTCTGCACTAGAAGAAAAGCTACAGGATCCCTACGGCCAGGCGAGACTAAGGGCCTTGCAGTCACCGCACGCCTCGGACTGGCTATACGCTCTCCCGCTCGTTTCTCGCGATCTCAGACTGGAGGACGATACCGTGAGGGTGGCGGTCGGCCTACGATTAGGGGTGGCCATCTGCGAGCCGCACACCTGCGCATGCGGCGCCTTCGTCTCTGCCAGAGGCGCTCATGGCCTGTCCTGTTCATTGGGTTTTGGCCGTCAAACAAGACACTGTAATATCAACGACCTTATCCATCGCAGCCTCAACATAGCCGGTATTCCAGCGGTCAAGGAACCGTCAGGTCTTTCCAGATTAGATGGAAAGAGACCGGACGGGCAGACCCTGATACCGTGGAGTGGGGGCGGGCCTTACTTTGGGACGCGACGGTGGTGGACACAGTGGCCGCTTCTTATATCCCCGAGACAGCTTCCACAGCTGGAGGAGCGGCGGAGATAGCAGCCACAAGGAAACACACAAAATATTCTGAGCTAGAGAAGAAATACACTTTTGTTCCAATCACTATAGAAACCTTCGGTCCCCTCAACAGTAAGGGCCTCGCCTTTCTGTCTGAGACTGGACGCCGACTTTCGACAACTACCGGTGACACCCGAGAGACAAACTTCCATTTCCAGAACTTGTCGGCATTGTTCCAACGTTTCAATGCGGTGGCTTTTCAGGGCACTATGTCAAGATTACAATCCACTGACAAGCGGCGACCCAGATGGCCTGATGACAGATCCGTTGGCAATGCAATGATGAATAACACTATATGTGACATAATAATAATAATAATAATAATGATAATAATAATAATAATAATAATAATAATAATAATAATAATAATAATAATAATAATAATAATAATAAATAATAATAATAATAATTAATAATAATAATAATAATAATAATAATTATAAAGTGTATTCTGTGGGACGTGACGGTGGCAGACACACTGGCCGTCTGTTACCTACCAGACACTTTCCGAACAGCAGACGCTGCCTGGCAGTCGCACACTTATTTGCCACAGTCGCATTCGAAACTTTAGGCCCGGTAATCAGTGAAAGCCTAAATTCCCTGTAGGAGCTGGGGAAAATGCTCAGTTGCGCCACGGAGGAGCCACGGGAAACATCATACCTGTACCAGCGTCTATCGATTACCATACAACGTTACAACGCTATAGAGTTTAAAGGAACTTTCGCCGCTCAGGAGATCGATTAACAAGGCCATTCCAGACAACCACCATTTTAGGTTAGTGTTATAGTCCCTGAGGGATCATATGTACCTCGGGGCATGTTTAATAATAATAATAATAATAATAATAATAATAACAATAATAATAATAATAATAATAATAATAATAACAATAATAATAATAATAATAACAATAATAATAATAATAATACTAACAATAATAATAATAACAATAATAATAATAATAATCGACATCGGCGATAACACCAAATTATATGAAAACCAGACTACCGGCAGAGATGATCATAATAATAATAATATTAATAATAATAATAATAATATTAGTAATAGTAGTAGTAGTAATAGGTGGAGTAGTAGGAGTAGTAGTAGTAGTAGGAGGTGGAGTAGGTGGAGTAGTAGTAGTAGTAGTAGGTGGAGTAGTAGTAGTAGTAATAGTAGTAGTAGTAGGTGGAGTAGGTGGAGTAGTAGTAGTAATAGTAGTAGTAGTAGTATTCTATTTCCTATTTGTTTCAGCGCCTAGCCGTCATGGTCCAGCGATTCAATGCGGTTGCATTTCGCAGTACATTTGCAACAATGGACCTCGACAACGAATAGGGGCCGTTCCAGACGTTTTTATATCTTTCTTAAATAATGTTCTAGTCCTTCAGGGACCCTATGTATCTCGGGGCAAAGAAAATAATAATAATAAATTTTAAAAATAATAATAATCGCTGAACCGGTGGAGACGTGGCCGTTCCAAATAACCCAATTTCTCTGTCTCCGGAAAATTTTTTATCACTTAAGAGATCATAACTACCTCGGGACAACAAAAAAATGTTATTAATAATAATAACGCCTCATAGATTTCATATTCATTATTATACCTGCTTTTCCCCCTCAATTTCTAGGCATTTGCAGGTCTATGTAGATCTAGCAATGACAGCAAAGTTGATGTCAAACTGTGGAGCCAAGGTAGCAATGTCCGCGTCCCTTGGCAGTTTTTAGGCCTACTGCAGAAATCAACTTTATTTACGAATGCGAATGACCAGCGCATGATGTTCACATTGCCGAAAGAAGAAAGAGTTAGTGCATGCTGGATGCCATTGGATGCATGGAGTGGTTTGCTGCAATGAGACCATAGAACTGGAGAGGAGAGTTGGCCTATTCGGCAAGACATGTGCATTCCAGTACTGTATCAGCAGGTCCGTAGGTAAAGGGATGCGAGAAGTGACCAATTAAAACGAATCTGATTACTGTCTAGATTCTAGAAAGTTGCTCAAATTCAGTGAGTTTCCCAGCATAGCTTATAGCTATCATAACGATCGGCCTAAAATTTATGTAACTACATGTATAAGCGCTTCAGTTATTTAAGTTCACCATGTTGGCATTGTCGCTGGGCTAATCGGAGAATGATCACTTCATGCATCCATGTATATTAATAAAATAACATTAGTATTTTTTCTTAAGTAATATTATTAGTGTAACAATGTTACTTACAACAGTGGTTCTTAAACTTTTTAGAAACAGGGACCGGCTGTATATTTATGAAGTTGTTGGCGGACCACCAATTAGAAATGCAAAATTTTATCTGGCAATTGTATCCAAAATAATGGGAAATTAGAGGGAGAAGCTCCTATAGGACCTATAATATTTTAATATTTTATTGAAGTTATTCTAAAATCTAACTAATGCGAAATAGTGTCTAAAATTTGGACTCTAAATCAATAAACGATTTTTTTTACGAATTTACATAATTACATATGTTATTCATTGTTAATATAACATTAAATATTAAAATGTATTTATGACAGTTTTAAAGTAACCGTTCGAGTTTTTAGAAATAATAACGAGTAATTTTATGACACGAGGAGGCTTACATTACTTTTTTTTAAATGTCCAGAGAGGATTCGTGTGCTTTGTTCATGTTTTGTATCCTTATTTTTTAATTTAAAAATAGAAATTTATTTCATTTTTAAAATTGTCTCATTACAAATAAACAAAAATATTCATACGATAGCGTTTTTTTAATTATCGCTCAATTCTATCAACAAAGAACAAACAGCTGGCATAAGAATGGTTGTGTTCAGTTGGGTTGCAATTTCAACCGCTAGGTGATCGAAGTCGTTCATATGCCTAGCGATGACGGTGTGGCGATAATGGGAACTTTAGATCTAGATTCTAGATTGATTTTTTGCAAATTAAGCTAAATAATAATTTCAATGTATAAATGTTTTTGAATTTAAAATATATTTAGAATTATTTGTATGTTTCCTGGAATAAGTTGAATAAATTTTTAATTTTTAGTGATTGTTTCACGGACCGGTGACTTGAGCTCCGCGGACCGGCGCCGGTCCGCGGACCACCACTTTAAGAACCACTGACTTACAATAAACAATGCAGTATCTTGAATTATGAATAGTCATAAACTGTTACGAAATTGCTCATTATCTCTGAAATAGTCTACGTTTGATCAGGAGTCTGTCATCGACTCCTAGGCTTTTTAGGTGAGAATTTTGCTTCCATCATCCGGGGGGAGGGGAGAGTAGCAGCCTCTGGTTGCTGCAATGTCCAATTAAAAAGGTTTGGTATTGACTAGAATTATTTAAGTAGACATCTTACTAGAAAATAAATAGATTGTAACCAATAGCCTTTTAGCGATGTAATTTTAATCTTTGAGAATTTCTCAGGACCCACAGAAGTCGCGTCAGAGAGACCATGCAGCTTATTCAAGCATATATAAGTGCTACATTACATTACCTTATACACCAGCGCTATACCAAACCAAGTTCGCAATACTCTCATCTCTTTCTGGTGCCAGGTCAAAATCAATGAGGTGAAGCCGAGGGGAGAGCGTGGTGCTACGAACCAAAGGTGGTAGTCTGTGTTGGTGGTGGTGCCAGATGGTCAATGGTCATGTGGTGGCACAGTTGAATCTGTATTGGATAGCTTGAAGAGTTCGCTTTGTCATACGCGAAGTAGAAAATAGAAGAGGAGAGCGATAATATGATTATCAAACGACAACCATTACAAAGAAACCTAACCCTTTAAAAATTCCAGAGTGGTAAAAGTTAGTGATGAATATATATTCGCAAGGTAGCAGCAGTGACAAAGACGTCCCAGTTCTAATGTATTATAATTTATAATGTATTTTCAATTAGCCTACAAGCGGAGAAGAGGTTAACTCTAGAGACGAGACAGGAGTAGATCTATGCACGATTAGACGGGGATCTTTTTGGCGACCTTTCCAAATAGCTGGTGCAGAATTTCAGATAGGTTAAGACGGGAGGCCGAGATAGAGAAAGATATGAGACAGTAATGATGGTGAGCGAGTTGACAATAGCGGTTGTGCGGTGAAAGCTGCTTTATGAGAGAGGGTTATGAAAGAGGTTCGTGAATGCACTAAGGTGAGGGTCTTCTCGTGAATGTAGTGTCTTGAGAACAGGGCTCATGTGGTGGTGTTTGGAGTCTTGGTGACAGCGCGGTGAGAGACCTCTGGATTGCTTGCAGGTGTTTTGTTATTGAGAGAAATCGATGCTGTACAAGAAGAGCGTTGTATTCAATTCAATTCATTTTATTGCAGCCATTGAAACCAAAATGATATAACACCTGGTGTTCATCAATCAGCCGTAGTGGGGGATTCAGAAAGGCCCATGAACTAGGTTGGGCCACCTAAGTAATTCGTAACATAAATGCAAATAAAATAGAAATAGTGACCTCAGAATCAAAAATCAAAGCGGCTGTTAACATCCAGAAAAGGCAATTGTACAATCATATATCTTAACTAAGGAACGCCTAACTATAGAAGCAAGGTGAGCAACACTAAAACTAGACTATGTATATAAATATACATATATATATATATATGACTTAGAGGCTGTCGATAAATGACGTCACGCGTTTAGGCAGAAGGGGGTCACAAATTTGTGACGCTGTGTGACTAGGTGGATTGGGGTCGACGAAATATGACGTCACATCATCGCTCGCATCAAACATCAAAATGCGTAATTTCATAAAAACTGACACTCTGTTAAACACATTCTACTTAATTATCAATAATTGTTACAACAATTGAACAACGCTAATTATAATGATTGTATTCTTAATTTTTGGATTGTCTGCTTTTACGTTCGCTGTCAATTTTGGGGTTTTGGAAGCGAGGCAGCCATTCTGTAACCCACAAGCAGGAATTCAATATCAGTTACCCCTCCCAAACGCACAGGCCACAGAGCTAAAACAGAGAAAATGTAGAGTGTGTGGATTGGATATGATTCCATTATTCCATGAAGGAGCATATTGCTTCAGCGTGGAAGTATGGAGAGGCATACAGTTTGGATTATTACGAGTAACTGTTATTAGACATTTTTTAATAATTGTAAATATTCTGCCGGAGCCTTTCATCTTGAGGAATGCATGAGAGAGTAAAAATTGTAGGCTACTTTCTACGTCTTTCTTCGTTGTACTATTATAGTTTCAAGTATGTATATAGTTATAATTACTTTTGTTAGTAATTATAAGACAATTTGCGTTACATTCTGGACATATGGTTTTTTTCGATGGTGTATAGTTTCGGGCTTTGTGACGTCATATTTATGGCATTTAAGACGTCGTGTGACGAAACGGGAAGGGGTCAGTCAAAAATCGTCCAAAATTATGTGACGTCATTTATGGACGGCCCCTTAGTGCATCTTTCTCAACGTTGACGACCAGCAGAAGATGAAGAAGTGAGTTTGCTGAACGGGTAGGTGTAAAGAATGAATTGCAACAGGGACCAAGAACAGAACCTTGAAAGAGACCCCGTAATAAGTGAGGGTGTGTGGCTTAGATAGGTGACCAGAGGCAATGGCAGTAAAAGATCGTGATGAAACGTATGGCATAATCCACCATAGGGTGGTGCCTGAGATTCAAAATACAAAGGAAAGTTGTTGGATAAGAATAGCACAGTCTATTGTATCGAAGGCGGTAGGTGTATACATGTACGTCTACGAGGCACAGACCGTTGACGGTCCGTCACCATGACAAGTTTGCTGTATAGCGAGGCATGGACTGTTTTGGTAGTGTGGTGACAGCCATGTAAGCCTATATTAATTATGTTATTGTTGAGCCACAGAGCAAGATGGCAGATAATGAATGACTTCGTAGTGAATTTATTAGCTCAAGCTGCTTAAATTATTAATAACTACAACTTAATCCCTATTTTGACTTTCTGTCAAAGAAATAAGATTTCCACGAGGGACATACTTGTTTTCTCGATGGGGATGAAATATTAGCAGCCACCGGATACTTTTTCTTTGGAAAGTAGTCTGGGGGCTAATCTACTCCAAAGAGATTTGGAATTTTACATGGGAGACTCGTTGCATGACTCCTGCAGTTGTTCGTTGAGCGTCACCGAAGTGGAACGGTTTACGTAGGGGGCCTACCAATTCACGGACACGCTTTTTCTACCCAAACAGACCAGGGCACTTTGATAACCTGAAACCCCTTTCCTCTGTACACGCGAGACCTTGAAACTCAGTGGCAACCGAAGTCCAATCGAACGAGAATTAGCCGCAGCAGAGTCCACTTGAGACCATCCATTTAATTAAAGACACACACGTTGGATGAATCTAATGCAGAATTTTTAAACGAACGCATGTCCAGGCATATGCTACTCGTATGAGTATTAAGAACTTAGCCCTGTTTTAATTCATATCATCTTTCGCGCAAACAGTGAGATGTCTGCTAGTCGAACGATTATTAAACGACCGTTTGTTCTGCAGTAGGCCTAGATTAGGCAGTTCGCTTCTTAACATATATAGGCCTGGCTTAACATGCATGATCGTCAATTGTTGACCGTAGTCAACAGAGGTCGCTCTAGCTACGAGGAAAGCGCTGGCTGCCTTTATGTGATTAGAAACCGCTTAACCATGTGGACCAGGGCATAAGATAAAAAGTAAACAGTATCAGCATTAGGTGAAAATAAAAATTGTCAATATAAAGTAACAAGTAAAGAGTATCAGAAGGCCTATGAGGTTAAAAGTAAAAATTTTCAGTATAACTAACAAATCAACAATTTCAGTTTAAAGTAAAATTTTCGGCCTATCAACAAAGCCTATAGATAATAATAATTTAAAAGTAACTGTTCAATGATAAAGTAAAACTTTCCAGCTGAACCTCTAAATAAAAAGTAAACAAGTATCTGCACAAAGTAAAGGGTAAAGTATCAGTAACAAGTAAAAAAAGTAAAACGTATCAGTAGAATATTAAAAGATCAAGAAATACCCATAGCAATCGTAGCCAGACTTACCCTACAAGCTTACCTTGCTACATCTAATGCATTAGATGACCGTGTTATGTTTCCGTGAGGCGCTATAAAAATATATACACATAAATGCGTATATACATGCACTTTATATAGGCCTACACAACAAATATTCACACAAACATTATGTTCATACGGCGCCTACATAATACATACATACATACATACATACATGCATACATATATACATACATACATACATACATACACACATGCATACATATATACATACATATATACATACATACATACATACATACATACATACATACATAGTTACATACTTTTATATTAGCAGCTGAGCTAAAGCATATGAGCATACCACAGCTGTTTAAAACGTAAAACTAAATGAAAACACAACAATTTCTTTTTACACAAATGAACATAATAACAGAATAATTTGACTTTGCTACATCTTGAACTACATTTTAAAATTACAAAGCTTGCCTATTACTTTATTCAATCAATACTAAGTAACATTAATCTGCAATAATTATTTTATTTCGTTTAAAGTTTAGCATAGCAAAAAATTGGTTATTAAGAATTTTGATTAATATGAATTTCTCTAAAATTTAAGATTATTATTGTGACTATAAAACTATAAAAGTCCATGTTGGCCTAGGCTGGCACAATCCAATAACTTAATTCTTAAAATTGTTGTTGACTATATGAGAAATTGTTTTTAGTTTTTACTTATACAAGTACGTGGCGATATTTCTGGCGCCTTGCGTCAATCGCATTGTGTGATTGTAAATAGCGGCTTTTAGTTCGTCGGTTGAGGCACGGGACATCAGCCGCTGACGCACCAAGACGAATCCGAAGCCAGGACAAAGTAAACAAAACCAGTGAGCTAGATAAATATAAACGTAAAAAATACACAACTTTATTCATACATACAAATGCACATCCAGCATATTATGCATAGATTCATGTAAAAAACAGGAATATATATATATTTATACATAATATTATATACAAAATATTTACATATCATTTCACTTTTTAAAAATTATTTGGCAATCAAAAGTCCAAAGTACACTGTGCATAAGCATTATTAGGATAGCAAAAATATTTGTCAATTGCACAGGAGACATAATTGAGGACGGAACGGTCCCGCAAATTAGGGCCACCTAAAAAAGGTGGAGTTAGAGTAGGCCTAGTTGAGTGGAGGCCAGAGGATAGTTGAGTGGGTAAAAATGAGATCGAAATTCAAGGCTTTAATAATCGTAATTAGCGAGTTAATCAACATTAAAACTTTTAGCAGTTTAGGAGGAATCAAAGTAAGTTTTAAGTTAGTTAGGCCTAATTTAGGAAATAGAGCACGTAAGGCAGGTAGAACGATGTCTGCCAATAACAAACCGCTTCTGACTGGATGAGTAACGCGTGAATGCGTCTCATTGTACATTATCTAGTTCAGAGGCATTCCAAAGAACTAGTCTGGAGTAGTTCAGAGGTAGTAGCATCAGTAGTCACACTGGTTACAAATCACCTAAAATAATAAAAAAAAGCAAACCTTATTTGTGAATAAATGAACACTGGGAGGAAGTGAAGTATCTGCGCCTAGTGAACTGCTATATATATATATATATATATATATATGCAGAGAGGCAAAGATTGAGTTCCAAAGTCTTTAGACGCTAGTTTAGTTTAACTCTGCATTGAGGAATAGGTCTATAATTATTAAAATAAAAGATGTTTCGATTTCAGATATAGTGGTGCAATGTTCGTGTAATGAGCGTAAAGTCGTTATGATAGATAGTAGGTGAGGTGTTGTCGAAATGCTAATAGATGAAAAGGTCTAATAATGTAGAGCAGTTCTTTAGGCGCAGATACTTCACCAGTAGGATCATTGAAGAGGATGTACACGAGCCACAGATTCTCATCATTTGAATAGTGATCACTTTGTTTAAATTGGATTTGTAAGCAGATGCCCGTGTTGTTGTGCATTATGTCAGGTATGGACATAATAAGGAAAGAGTAGAGAATTGTCAGGCAATACCTTAGTTAGCGTACATGGGACACGAAGATTTTGAAGGTCTTAATGGAGATAGTGTCAATATATGCTCTTCCCAAGAGAGATGCTGGTCCACAACGACCCCAGAAATTAGGACGAAGGGACACAAACACATGCACACATACAAACATACATACAGACAATGATACTCACACAACATTATGTATAGTTTATGCATGCACTAAGCTTGTCTGCTTGTAGTGTGACTAATGCACGTGTGCTCAGCTGCATGTCCTGTCATTGTGTTTGACCGTTTGTTTGTTACGAGAACTTACGATATTATCAACATCCTGCGTTTCATCTGTGACGTCGTCATCAATAGAGTAGTTTTTAACCGCATTCTTAGACAGGCTGTGACTATGGGACAATGACATCGTGAACCGCGTCGTTCAACCGCGATTATAATTATAAGATGGTCACAAGAAGCACATCCAGACACGCAGTCAAGCGATTGGTAAAAATGACGGAGAACAGATAAAGACGTTGGCACCATCAAGTCATCCGTTGGGGGAAAGAAGCGTCTCACACACCACGCCCAGCCGAGAGAGTCTCACACTTGGGCACCGCAGCAACTTTTTTCGCTCTTTGAAATTGCACCGAAATGCTCCTTTCATATGACCTGCCTTTCTCAATCTCTAAGTGCACTTCACACTGAAGCTCCATTGAATGTCGTTCGATGGTGCTCTGCCCAATGAAAGGATTTAACAAACGTGCGCATTCCTATAGTCGCGGCTGGCAAATATTGGCTAATCCTCCGCTGGTCACACGTGATCCTGCCAACTAAGCCATTTTCGGATGGAGAGTGATAAGGTTCTGCAATGACTTGTCTGAGCGACTCTGTTTTGCACGCACTTTGGAAAGTTTTGTTTTTCTTAAGCAGAAGCAGGTGTTGATTCTATCAAGTATATAAGATATTTTATCATCACTTCTCATCGTTCTACTCATAAATGGACTTATAAGACACGACGCGCTCTGACGGTAAGACTGATCATTTCTTGGCGAGTGTGGCTTGATAGCAGAAACTTTCTCAATAGTATTGTTTAACTAAATGACAGTTTTCTTGCAGTAGACATCATTATTATACTCGTAGTTTAATGTAGGTCCGCTTATCATACTGCATAAACAGCTTCTTTAACTTACTTAACTTCGAAACCCTATAAATAACTTAATCACTCATAGTTTATGATAGGCTACTCTTTGGGGCAAAATTTAGAAAACCGGTTGCGACTCAAAGACTCATTTTTTGTGTACGGACCGTAGCCTACCAGTTAAAGTTTCACAGAAGATCCAAACGTAATACGCAGCCACTCTGCAAATGAGCTTCATTCATCTTTGGTGCAGTTTTTCAGTTCTTTGAAAACTAGTCTCTATTCAATTAGAGAAGAAATTCAGTTGAGCGGATGGTTCTCGTTAAGGTCTGTATATACTCAAAGCAGACTGGGTAGAACTTACATTTTAAAACGAACCGTAATAATGCGACTATAAAGCTGCCATTTAAAAGTTATAACGCCCACATTAAAATCGTGTTGTCAACGCAAGCTATCTAATTCGATAAATTAGCCAACAATTGTGGGAACATTTCTCATATTTTTAGCCCTTAATGACGCCAATTTTTTATGTATTTTTTTATTTCACAAAAATGAAAATGTTAGAAAATAGCTACATGTACTTAACAGTGGTATGTACAACTACCTAAAACCCTATATAAAAATTCTGATGTTTGGGCACAAATTAGGTAGTGTCTAAATGCACTGATTAACCTGCGGATTTATGTGAATATTTTCTAACATTGTTCCAATGGATAATTTGCTTTAGATAATCCCGAAAGATAATGACATCCGCCGATAACGAAATTCGTCCTTCAAGACTTGGTGGAGAACCCGCTGATAAAGATTCCATTGAAAATGGATCCCTGGAATTACCAATTGACCTGGAAGACGAGACAGTCGCCCATGAAGGCGAGGAGGATGGCAATGACCATTGGGTGAAGTCATCACTTCTCACAGTGCTGCTGCTGCTGATTGCTCTCCAGTCCTCCTGCCTCCTCTCTCGATACGTCATCGACAGCGACGATGGAAGGACAGCATCCGCATCTCTCGTTGCAAGCATGGGTATCGGAATCGTTGCCATGGTTACGCTCTTCCAGCAGATCTGGGCTGGAAAAGTGCACATTCGAGACAACACGAGACAACACGTGCAAGTGAATGCCATTCTGCGCGACAACCTCTCTCTGGTCGGAATCATTTTCTTCTGCCCGTTCGCCTGTCTCCTCGACATTTTCCAGATCTATACGGAAGTCAGCTGCGGAGAGTCGTGGAGAATGATCACCATCTATCAATTCTACGCCACTGACATAGTCTTTCGCATCCTGCACATCATATTCTTGACGATGGAGCTGCTGTTTTGTGTGCAGTTTCGTCGACTCGTATTGAAAGAGAACGTTTCGAAGCTGCGCAGGTTTTGCGTTATGTTCTCGTTGACTATCATCATTGCGGCTAACATAGGACTCTGGCTCAACATTACTCTGCACGAAGCACTCGACGGCAGTTTTCAGGTGGAAGTTCATGGCAACGACTCTGAGGTGGATTCCTATGGAACCTGTTTGATAAACACGTTTGGCGACGTGGAAGAAAACGTCAGACATGCTCTCTATCCGTTCAGCGTCGAATTCTCTCTCTTGGTCGTAGAGTTCGTCGTCAGTCATTTGATGCTAACGAAGCACGAAGAAAGTGAAATGAAACCGCGTCTGCCAAAGCCAGAGAAAAAGCATAAGCTTCAGGTGTTTCTATCGAGCCAAATCTGCTGCAGAACTAACTCCTGCGATCGCCGGCGTGCTTTCTTTCCAACGACGTCACCGTTGGTGATCGTTTTCGGGGTTTTGCCAAATCTTGTCTACTTCACATTTGCGTTCTTCTCAAAAAATGACATTTTCGGTTCTGATTTCACGCAGATGTCTGTGATCAACAACCAACGTTTCATCGTCTTCTACTGGGTCTTCATGATATTTCTCGTTGTCATAGGATTCGTGTCTGCCTCCAATTTTAAGGCTGCCAAGGAAAAGCTGAAGGGAATCGACTATCTTGTGATGGCGTCCGCCTTCGGGCCAATACTCGCTCGCGTGCTTCGCGTGATTATCATACTGGAGAATCTGGAAGATGTGGCTGAAACGTTTCCGACGGTGTTTGTCCTGCTTCCCGAAGTGCTTCAGCTGCTACAGCTGCTGATGCAACTGCCCTTTCTGTTCTATGCGGACAGCGTGGACAACGCCCCATCGGAGGACAGGAAGAAGCCTCGTTGGCGAATCTTCAAGGCGATTGTGCTCTGCCTGGCCATGTGGAACATCACGTTGTGGCTGATCGACAGCATTCTGCTCAAGGTCGACGTTCTCCAGACGATCTTCAAGGACAGCCGATGGAACGTCTTCGACGGAATATTCCGACCTTTTGCCATTTTTTTCAGATTCAACAGTTTCCTGATCTTGCTGAGAGCGTTCCTTCGCTAACCAACAAAAGACGGATGTAAAATTATTTAGCACACCATACCAGGCCAGTCTGTGTCCTAACAAACCTTCTTATATTTTAGTTGAACTGATTACGATGCTTTAGACGGTTAGACCTATCCAACTACTCCAGTCCTGCTCTGTAACCGTTAGGACAACTGGATGTCGGTTATCGGATAAATGAGTTTGTCTTATTTGCTATGATTCGAAACCTTTAAATTGACTATATCATATCAACAGGAGTTTATATATTATTAATCTCGCCAATCCATTAAAATAGTTCACTATATCTAGTTGTGCAACTGAACTATTAGATAGGTCACTAATTAGTCAACGTAAGCCACTATTTAGGATTGCTTCAATTTTTGGGGGACGAGGAAGAGGAAGAAAACGTGGAACAAGTTGTCCTGTTGATGAAGGAGCCCATGTTTCACAGACATTCCAATTTAACAAGCTATCCGCACTTTTCAGCGAAACACATCGGACACCAACATCATCAGTGTTCTGAATTTCTTTTCTCACTAAGCCACAAGATTAAACGCTTCCCTTCGTTCTCTAGGACACCTGTCCTTAACGAAGAACTTGAGTTTAGTGTCGTAGCTTTGTGCACTTATTAATGTGGTTAGATCGTCCCAGCCCCTTGAGTAGAACGTGGACTGGTGGACGCTGAATACGACGCTGTAGCTCGACAATAGGATCATTCATCGCAATTTCAACAGATGTTCACGAAAGCGTAATGAAGAATATCCAACTGTATTTACAATAGTTATTATACAACTATTGAGCTTTGATTCATTCATTTACTGGTCACTTATTTGACAATTATTGTTTAGAAGAAACAATTAACACTATTCGCTGATCAAAAAATTGAAAGGAATGCCAAAACAGGGGTCTATTCATACATGACATACACAGAATGTCACCAATTATATTCATGGGTCACAGAATCATAGCCCAACAATAACATTGATAGGTAATAATTATATGACAGTTAAGCTCATATGCGTAGCATATAATTATCACTAGACCTGAAATTCACTCCTCCATTAAAATCTAGTTTTCATTTTTTTTAAAAACGATCGGGCACTGGGGTCAAGATAATAAATAAACCTTGGGCCCTAGATAGCAAATTTCTTATAACGCGACTTCGTCATCAGGCGGTTCTTATTCTCGCTCTAGACCAGTTTTCATTGTTATTGTGTAGATTCACATACCAAAAATCTCAGCAACCAAGACTTCTTCAAGCGTGCATTTTTTCCCAAGCAACTGCAACTTAAGTTTGTTCATGAAATCACGTGGCGTCACGGAGGGTCGTAAATTAAACCCTTTTGAAGTCTACGTATATACTGTCTTATGATTTGATAAGTCTTCAGCCCAGCAGCGTGCCAAAGCTTGAAGAGCTAAGCAGTATCTCTTTGGTAAAAAATGTCTTCAGACATGCGATGACAAAATGCCTTTCAGTGTTTTCGCTGACAAGTACGCAATGCTACGCATGCACCTGGATATGAAATACATTGACCGTTTTCATTGTTAGAGAGTCTAGGAACCTCTCATGCAAGAGGCAGCAGTTCATTCTGTTGAGATCAGATAGAACAGATCGGTAGGTAAAACTTGTTAAAATGATGTATAACTCTGTAGCTAACAGCTTACTTAGGGGCCTAATAAATTTGGTTGAACGTGTTAGTCAAGTGAAACTGGATTAAAATGTCACGTTCGTCTAATAATGGCTAAACATTTAACAAGGACTATTCCTTTAACTAAATAAATTGCTCCTATCGCATCAATGCGGTATCAAGCATTTTCTATGGTAGGCCCAGTGATCTGGAATAGTCTACCTCTAGAGCTACGTCTGCACATTGGGACACTACTTGGAACCTTCCTCACGATACCTAAAATTTTTCTTTTTTTGCGTTGAAGTTAATAAATTCTCAAGCGAATGTATTCTACTTCTTCTTCGGAATCTTCTTATTAGCATTCTTCTTCTTCGCATTCTTCTTCTTTGCATTCTCATTTGCATTCTTCTTCTTCTTTTCATTCATCAACATCTTCTTCTTCTTATAATTAGTCTAGTAATGACTCGAGAGGCATTAGAGAAAGATGGCTTATTTCTGAGAAAGCTCGTCGCTGCCGTGTGGAAGTCCGAGAGCAAAGGAACAGAAGCACGGCATGTAAGGAAAAACGATGGAAGCCTCAAGGTGGAGCAGCACAGTTCCCGCAGGTACCTGGGTGTTAATCCTTCGATGCAATGGCATACCACTTGACGAGACCCGGTAGGAGATCTGCTGAGAGAAGGGGAGCGAATAAAGGACGTCGCGCGTATATTCGAAGACATGGCCAAAACTTGGGATACGATCGATGAGTCGTGCCGCCGTGCATGCGCAATACCCGATCCAAGCACACGATCTGGCATGCAGGGAGCCCGTCATCAAAGGTCGTTACAGTAATCAAGGCGAGACACGCGTCGCGTCGGCATCAGGTGACAAGGAACGGAATGCCGTCTCATATGCTGGAGCAATTGAGAATAGCAATCGCGGCAGAGCAGGTGACCTTGCCGCGTGAAAGTGAGTTCTTGATCCAGATAAACTCCAGTGTCTCAGAGAGAGGATAAGAAGATAAACCGAGGGAACTCCAGCTCGATGACTTCCATGACAAATTTGACCAGCTGCTGGCAAGTGCCAAGCCAGGTTAACTGAGTTTAGATGGATTGAATCGCAGGTGGTTGTAAGACATCCAGTCTTCCAAGGTCTCCATATTCCAGCTCATTGCAATGACAGCGGTGGCACCTGCCATGGTTTTGCAGTGCCGATAGACCTTCAGGTCGTTAGCATAAGACTGACAGCACCAGCAGATGATTGAGGGCCTCAGTCTACGGTATAAAGAATATACAGGAGAGGACCTTGGATCAAATTCGGAGTAGAAAGATCGATCGAGAAACCAAGAAAACCTAGTAGGCCGAGAAGGAAGGGCCTGCAGGAAGCATACGAGCCAATCAAGGAAGGTGCCAGAAAGACCAAACGAGGCAGAGAGTCGTCCAAGAAGGATACTATGGTCAACTGCATCGAAAGCAGCGCAGACATCAATCCGTGCCAAGAGACAAACCTGTTACCAATCAACAGCTCCAAAAATATCCGAGAGGAGGTGAACCATTAGGGTCTAGATGGAGTGGCCAAAAGGAAATATCGAGAATGGGTTCTACTTCACTTATGTTGATATAGCGCTTGCCAGGTAAACTGTGGACATAAATAATATCATGAAGAATGAGAAATATGAGGGTCGAATAGCATGGAATTAGAAAACACTATCTAATAATTGATAATTTACGGATAGATTGATCAGAATAAAGTCTGCTGGGAAGAACAGCATTATAATTTGGTTTGGGCTTCTATAATTAATAGCTGTAAAAAACAGCTACCGGTACTACAGATCGCAGTCCATGCAATATCTATTAGTCCATTGAGTCCATTATGGCTTTAAGGAATCTAGATTATATTTAACTTATAGGACTACTACTGATTAATAATAATCCAACGGATAGCAATTTCTATTAAAGTTTTGGCTCTGTTATTAAATTTGCATTTTCCTATGAGTTTTAGTTTGGTTGACATGAATATTGCTATTAAATTGATTAATTGGCTATAATTCCGAAGAAATTAGTGAAAGTTTTTATTATCATACAACAATAGATCTAAACCTATGTAGATACATATTACATGTACCAGAAAAGGTCCATTCAACTTGCATGTCTTTTATTTGTATGCATATAGTTGCTCCGGATTATCTATGGCAGAGGTGTCAAAGAGCCAACCCGCAAGCCATATTGGGTCCACCAATCATGCTTTTTATGGCCCGCTTAGCCTTGGCTAAGCCTACACAATTTTTGAGAATCAAAGTTAAAATTTGCAATTTTTAGGTTTAGGCTTCTAATGAGTATTTCGTGATACTGTAATGATAATTAGGATCAAAAATTGAGCTTCATGAAGCCCAATTTAACTGTTTTCTGCTTAGGCTATGTTAGAAATGCCCCATTAACGATATAGTTTTGCAAAACATTTATGATAATCTGCTCACCGAGCCCCATCTAAGATCACTACCACATTTTGCTCAGGCGCCTTCGGCACCCTGGCCCGCCTCTTGCTGGAAAATATTGCTACTAGTCCGCCATTAACAAACGATTTGACACCTCTGATCTATGGTGAGCGTTCAACAGTAGTCAGTCAGCATGGATGATTTGGAAGTGGACCAGTTTCCCTGGTATAGTTTCTGTAATATAATCGCAATTTTAATGGTGTAAACGCTCACCGTGTTCATTCTTAACCATAGCGCAGTTGTAGGGGAAATAAGTGGGATTGGAGAGAGAGTGGATCTTTGAGAAAATGTTGCAGTCAAGTTTGCGTTCTTCTCTCTAGGACCTCTATTGTGCAGTATCGTGCTTATCGGTGGTGGGCTTGGAACGGTGAAATGACCTGCCATTGGATCTTCTACTCTTGTCTAGGAACTCCCTATCCTCTTTCCATTCTACTCTAAAATCTGAGGAAGTTAGTTGATACCAGAAAAAAATTATCCACTCTTTTCATCCCCACATAGATTTTATAGAGGTGATGTGTCTCTTTTCTAATGGAGCAAGACCATTTTTTCTGTCTTTAAAACGTTAGTCCCTACTTCCCCACAAATATAACAAGAGTTATCTGGACTATCAGCACAGTGATGAGGCATCACCACGTATAGGCTACTAATGCACTTTCGTCATACTACTGACATTGTGTTAAATGGTAGACATTGGTGGTAACTCAAATAAATTGCTAACCCTTCGAAACTTCACATTTGATCACTACGCTTACGTCATAGCTGTCGTCAGTGACTGTATAGCCGCGATTTTCATTACGACTCATCTGCCTTACATCAGACAATCATGCACTTCGTCCATGGGCATGCCTTTGGTGTGCAGATACAATACTACGGAATATATTGAAATGTGCAGTTTAAAATATAGCACTGCAACTTGCAAAATAGTTATAGCCTATGTTCACTCCTCAGTGCGCAATGCGACTGAAACATAACGATCTCTGTCTCTCTGTCATTTTCGTGTTCAGCACCTCAAAATGAGTAAAGATCTATTATTTTGATAAGGAAGGCATTTCATACAGTCCAGTGTAGGCGGCAGTAAGCCGCGACGCTATACATGTCAAGTGATTTGTGTGGATGATCAAAATGCATATGAGGGTAATTTTCCGCAAATGGTGGTCATATAAAAACGAA
The DNA here is from genome assembly GCA_959347315.1 of Bimastos eiseni. Lineage (NCBI taxonomy): Eukaryota > Metazoa > Annelida > Clitellata > Crassiclitellata > Lumbricidae > Bimastos > Bimastos eiseni. The sequence goes on along the minus strand of OY365811.1, from coordinate 36,656,459 downwards.
AATCACTAACGGATATTATTACGAGGGCTGTTTACACCGCAACCGCCTCTCTGGGTGGTAATATCATAGCCTACATGATAGTCCTATAACAATGCATGAATTGTCAGGAAGACAAAAAAATCTGCAGAATTCATAAGAGCCTGACGTCTTCAAAATAAAATAAGATGAATGGTCTTTAGAGCCCATGAGCTGTTGTTAAGCTGCGGCATGTTTTTTGCTTATGCGACTCACACAGCCTCGTTTAAGTGGCTCTTCAATGATTGTGTAGTACTTTGTGTTGTTAATGTTTTCACAAACTTATTTGGCAACACTCGTCAGAGATGGCGTTGAACTGACAGCCAGTGATGTAATCGAGTTCACCCAGGCTACATCACTGTTGACAACTGGTACCAACATCGAGCGTATTGGGTTTCAAGCGCTTGAGGAGAAACGGGATTAAGCGGTTCTCAACCGGTGTGCCGCGCCACAGTGGTGTGCCATAAGGCACAGTGATCCAAGTGTGCCGCGACGCTAATAACAAAATGAAATTCAAAATCAATGAAAATCATATTCGAATGAAGCTAAAATATAATGTATCTATTTTAATGAAAAAGGGAAATATTTCTGTTTATCAGTCTGTTAATATTTCTTCAAATGATCTAAAATTCCAAAACAATTGAATCTAAGCGCTTGCAGAGTTTAGCACTTTAGCTGTTGCTGCCAAAAAATGCAAGTCTGAGTGGCCGTAAACTTGAAGTTACCGGGTAAAGTTATGCGCGGAACTATTTCCTATCAATATTCATTGGCAACGTATGGTATAGCATTATTTAATGATCAAATTAAAGAAACAGGCTATTTATATAATGTCATAAATTAGTTTGTGCAGCTTATTATTGTAAAGTTATATTCATACTTATTGCTGGACTAATGTCTTGTAATGACAAGAATGTCACAGGTTCCGAAAGAATCGTGTGTAATAATTATATCCGCCATTGGTCAGCTAGGTTTTGGCTGCCGCAGCCGAGCAATAGGCCTACTCTTGTCGTATGCATTTATAACAGTCGTGCGTGTTATAATCAGTTTGATTAATTAGTAGTGTAAATTACATTTAATGAAATAGATTAAAAACACTGAAATATCACATTGACACTGATGAACATTTAAACAGGTCTTGCGCATTACAACAGTCTTCTTAACACCGATAATTCGCACAGTTTATAATCACCTTATGTTTAACATTGCAGAAATAAGATTGGAAATGTTACATTTCAATATGTTCGTGTGAAACTGTTAAATATAAAAAATTATAATCTGCTCTAATTCATCTTAAAAATTATGCAAAACTTTAAATTAAGTCTTCTTTTCAAATGGAAACTGCTTAAAAGCAAGACTAAAAACAGCGGCCATATAAAGATTGTTCAAAATTAGGCAAAACATTAGCTTTAGTTCATGATGTGCCGTCTGAATTTCCAAAGATCTCAAATGTGCCTTGGTTTCAAAAAGGTTGAGAACCACTGGATTAAGACCAGCGACCTATGGTCGCTGAACAGAATACCCCAGACGGATGGCGTGTCACAGCCAGGCTTTTGTGCTGAATTGTGAAAGTTCGCTTTAGCTGAAGATAGGGTCACCTTGCACAATCTATCCATCCATCCATCCATCCATCCATCCATCCATCCATTCATTCATTCATTCATTCATCCATCGATCTGTCTAATTTAGTAGCATCTATCAAGATAACTAGGTCTATTAAGAGGCGCCCACGACCAAGGCGCGGTCAAAGAGGAATGCCTTAAACAGCTTCTAAAGAGAGCCCCATACATATTGCAAAAACAGGTAAGAGAGGAGGCTACTCCAAACAGAGACATTCTCAACCCACTGGCGGCAGCGCAAGCATGTTCATGGAACATCATAGTCGCCTCTGGCGGACAACCGGTGAGATCTAAGACCAGACTATTAATATTGTCTGCAATCAGGAATGCATTGAACCTTGACTTACAGCTTCCCCGGATAAGATGAAGCACAGAAGGCCGACTGCTGTCGGCTGTTGTCCTCTCCGCACTTCAGTCAAAAATGGCTCAACCCATACCCGCGTGGCGTCTTTGGTGACGGCTGTCCGTCTGCTGACATTCCAACGAAGCTTCATTGTTGCAGCAGACACAATGACAGGTCCCAAAATTAGTCCAGGATATAATAGATGAGCATCATTTATCATTGAGTGTAGGACTCAAGTCGACGTTTCTCAGGTGTTGTTCTACGTCTCTGTGGGAACCCTATAATTTGTGCCAACCGCGCGCCTACTGTCTGGCTCTTGAACAATAAACCCTCAGGGATGGCAGGCTATACGCAATAGTATGACTAACAATCTTGTTTGTCACGACCCAAGCGCTTACTCTGGACACAGCACCACCAAAAAGTACATGTAGGTCAGTTCGCAGGCAAAGTTACCAAATTGCTGTTACTTGTTTGACTAACAGGCGTGAATCGTCCAGTGCGAAATATGACGTAAACAGGTTTTCTATCAGATAATTTTATGGAAATACTTTCCTTGTTGAATACATTAGTCAGAATCTACCTTGTTATTGTTGTTTCTCGGTTAGAGAAAAAAGAACCAAAAAAAGAACCTTGAAACCGAACTTCTTAACGTTAACATCGATTTGCATTGGCCTATAGTGATGCTGTTTTATTTATAGGCAAACCTGTGCTCCCTCCCTGACTTGGAGTCGAACCTGAACATACGTGTTTCCTCAATTGGTGTTCACGAGGGCGGTTAGCTCTTTGCAGCGCTGATGAAAACCAGCTGTATACGATTGGAAAAGATGGCGTCGACCAGGAACGACGCTGAAGACGAAGCGTCAAATGCAGACAAGGAGTCGGAATCAATCGAAAATGCGCTACAAAATTTACCATACTACCCGGAAATGTCGGAACCCGTGAAAGTAGAAGTAGAAGAAGAAGAGGAAGAAGAAGGGGGTGGTGAGTGGATAAACCTAACGCTTCTTCCTCTTCTGCTGCTGCTGGTTGCCCTCCAGTTCTCCTGCCTTCTGTCTGAGCAGGTCATCGACCGTGACGATGGAACACCAGCCTCAGTCTCTCTCGTTACAAGCATGACCCTTGGAATCGTTGCCATGGCAATACTCTTCCAGCAGATCTACGCGGGAAAAGTTCATCTGCGAAGCAACACGAAGCAGAACGTGCAGGTGAACGCCATACTGCGCGATAACCTATCACTCGTTGGAATCATGTTCTTCTGCCCGTTCGCCTGTCTCCTCGATATATTCCAGATTTTTACTGAGATCAGCTGCGGGGAATCGTGGAAAGCGGCAGTCGACTATAAGTTCTACTCTCTCAATGTCGCCTTCTGCATCTTGCACGTGATCTTCATGTCGATGGAGCTGCTGTTCTGTGTCCAGTTCCGCAGACTCGTTTTGAAGAAGAAGGTTTCCAAGATTCGCAAGTTTAGCGTCAAGCTGTCGCTGACGATCGTCGTTGCGGCTAACATTGGACTCTGGTTCAACGTCATCCTTGAGGAGACGATGAAAGCAATTTCACCGGAAGCATCTAGTAACGACACTGCTGATGCTTATGACTTATGTCTGCTGAGTACCTACAATAGTGTGGAAGAAACGGTGAGCCGAGCGTTGTATCCGTTCAGTGTCGAATTCTCTCTCTTAGTTCTGGAGTTCTTCGCCAGTCACCTCATATTCAATAAACATCACAGCGAACACGAAATGGAAGTCGATCAAATTCTTCCTTCAGCCAACGCGGACCTTCCGCCGAACTTTGACGACGACCTTTCGCAGGACTCCGAAGATCTTTCTCCGGACTTTGAAGACCTTCCTCAGAGCGTGGATGACCGTCGTGCCTCTTTAAGATCCATTGCGAACTCTCGCCAGCGTTTCTTCTTCAGCGCAACATGTCCTCTGGTGATTATCTTTGGTGTCGTCTCGAATTTGCTGAGCATCGCATTTGCCTTTTTCTCCAGAGAAGAGATCTTCGGCGATTACGTTCTACAGGAAACTGTCGTTCGCAACCAGCAATTTACCATCTTCTACTGGTCTCTCATCATCGTCTTAATGGCAGCTGGATTTGCAAGCGCATCCAAGTTGAAACCTAGTAAGAACAAGCTGAAAGGTATCGACTACGTAGTAATCGTTTCAGCCTTTGGCCCATTCATCTGCTTTTTGATCCGAATCATTGTCGTCATAGAGAACATAGACGTAGTCGGCAATTTCTTCCAGCCGACCATAATTTGGCTTCCAGAGTTCCTCAACCTAATTCAAGTAATGGTCCAGCTTCCGTTCATGTTCTTCGCTGATGGCATCCAACGTCCAAGCGTTGAGGAAGGCCAGAAGCCTCGTTGGAGAGTCTTCAAGGTTGCCGTGCTGTCCGTGGCACTGTGCAACATCACGCTGTGGCTGCTCGACAGCGTTCTTCTCAATATCGACATCGTCGCTTCCATCTTTCCACAGAGTCGATGGACCATCGTCGACGGAATCTTTCGCCCCTTCTCCATCTTTTTCCGATTCAACAGCTTTCTGATTCTGCTGAGGGCATTTCTTCGCTAATCAATAGAGCCGAAATTGCATCGCATTGAAGAGTGGCAAAGATAACTGACCCGGTGATATTCCTTTGCCTTCACGGTATAACCATTGACATAACTAACATAGCCATCGTTGCACTAACAAACATAATGCTTAATAGTCTCAACGATTGAACTACATATCATGACCGTACAATTTGTCGTCATCTTAATTGGAATTCTCACTTCTGAAACCGCTGCGGATCGTGTTGCGACGAACCTACATGAGTGTTATATTGACATGTATTGATACAAGTCCAGTTATGGACATTCGAAACCTACTCATCTACATTATAACAACGATGATGAGCTGCTATCTCGTCATGCAGGACATATGCAGGACAGTATTGAGGTGGGCAGCGGGGCCTAGGCCCAGGGTGCAAATGTGGAAAGGGCGCAAATTTCGGGATGGAATAACTTATTATTCCATATATAATGCACTATTTAAAAATGTGGTGGCGCCAAGTTGATGCTGCCCACAGGGCGCAATTATAGCTCGGTTCAGCCCTGGAGTAATGTACTAACACTACCTCAGATTGGTTCCCGGACAATTCGGCGCCGGACAATTCGGCGCCGAGACAATTCGGCGCCGGATGAGTTTATAAGTGTATGGTTATTATAGAGACTGGTGAAGACAACAGCCCCAAAATACCGACTTTGAGTAATTGCGATTAAAGAGTAGGCCTACAGTAACATTAAGACATAGACTTATCAACTTCTACTGCCGTTAGTAAATACTGTGTGAGTCAGAGACCGAAATCGATGTATTTTTAGTTTTCTCTACAGTGGAGGACTACTCTAGTTAGAAGGTGACACGGTCCCTATATGTTGACTATGACTCTAAAATAGCCAAACATGTGCTGAATAATATGGAGAATATTATTTCGCTCCCATTCTGAATATTTAAAAAAGTGTCAGTTACTACATACCGATATCTGGTCTAAATACACTTACAAACTCATCCGTCGCCGAAATGTCCGCATTAGAACACCGGGCAATAGATTAGTTGGTCTAGACGTAGATTATTTTCACGCATAGGCTTAAAAATGGTTCAAGAATTTCCCAGGTTTTGCGGGCATCCTTAGTCTACGCCTTACCCAGATAGCTGGAGGCAATATCTGGGTACCCAAATACCAGAAGACAACAGAAAACTTACATTTCTTTCCCAGCGTTTATCTGCCGCTATCCAGCGATTCAGTGCAATTCCATTTTTGACACTCATCACGATATCAGCCATGACTAACCATCTCAGAAAAATGGCATCTAAAAGTTTTTAACTCTTATGGATTACATGCACCTCAGGCAACAATATAGTTCATAATAATAGAATTAAAGTGCCAGATGTAAAGCTTGAATCATATGCAAATGATCCTCCGCGGCTACATAATCATGATAATGATGTAGTTTATAATTATAATATGATTCATAATTATTGTTTGTGGCGTTATTCGTCGTTATTGAGCACTGACATTCACAATATTTAATAATGTCTTATAACACCGTCGGGCAGATCCTGTTGTTCAAAACCAAAAGTCTCATCGCCATATAGGAACGACTATATGTGTATGAATATATATATATATATAAATATATATATAAATATATACATATATATATGTGTGTGTGTGTGTATGTTTGCGTGTGTGTTTTATCATAATAACATATCATATGTATAATATTTTTTCGTAAGATGACAGGGTCCCTAAAAGTTGTCGTGCCTCTGTTTCCTCTCGATCGAAATTTCTGGCTGCAGTTACACGACATCCCGATTCAGCGTTTTGCCTTGCACACGAAAAATATGAGCTCATGATATGTGAGTGACGCCCGAGGATTCTTTTATCCGCCGAGGTATGCTCTCAGAAAGAGCAGAAAGCTACTGAAGCGGTAAAATATCGCCAACGGTCCAAGCATTCCATCAACAAAGTACCAGGTGTTAGGACCATAGAAACACGGTTTGATGAGAATAGACCTGATCGAGGTATTGGCCAGTAGAAGGCTACTCAAGATCCATTGAGTAATATTACACGTAGCCATGGACAGCACGACGGCCTTGAAAGTACCCTCGATCAGCGAACCTCGTTCGACTTCCGAGAACCTCACCCTGTCCGAGAAGAAGAGGAAGGGCACCTGGAGGATGATCTGGAAGAGATTGGTCACCTCCGATGCGAGAACGATGATCCAGTTGATTTTCATTCCAATCTGGTGACTGTTTCGGACGATGGCGATTATTACGATGCTTTCCTCGAGTAGAGATCCAAACGCAGACGCCAGCACCAAGTAATCGATGCCTCGCATCTTCTTCTGTTGAACGCGCTTCCATCCTCCGCAGCCGAATCCGACGCCAATCATCACACTCACCAGCACCCAGTAGAAGATCATATAGCTCTGGAAAATGCCTCGACCCTTCACGGAGGACTTTTCCCCGCGATCACCGCCGAACGGTGTCGTGTAATACGCCAGAGTGATCGAGATGACGTTGACAAACACTCCAAGGGCAGCGAACAAGAAATATGTCCATCGGAACGGCCTTGAACTACGAGGCGACTCCCCGGTCGAAACTTCGTTCGACGTATCATTACGAACGGTACTCGAACTGTTGGTGGCTGGTGTCTCTCGTCTTGGCAAGGGATGCTCGTCCGTCTGAGGTCTCCTGCAGTGGAAGAACATCTCAGCGAGGAATTCCCCAACCAGAATTGAAAACTCTATCGCGAACGGGAAGAGGTACGGCTTGACGTCCGCCAGACGCCTGTACTCGGGCGTCTCAAAGTTCACGCAGCTGAAGGCGTGAATTTTGTCCGTCAGATTTCCATTGCACCCAACCGGAAGTTCGACGGAAGTGTTCGCGCTTGGCTCGACGTCACGATCTGCCGTCTCCTTAAGCAGTGTCGTGAACCAGAGTCCCAGATTGACGGCCATGACTATCATCAGACCACATCGGACGCTGCCGTTCCGCGCGAATCGAGCGCTGTGGAAGCGGAGACAAAGGAGCAGCTCAGCGCCCATGAAGAGGGTGCTAAGCAGGTGGAATAAGACGAAGGAGATGTAACGCTCGTAGACCTCTCCTCCGCATCGTCGCCAGACCGCGTTGCAGCTGGTCGCCGTGATGACGTGGAATAGGTCGAGGATGCAGGCGAAGGGGTAGAAGAAGGACATCCCGACGAGCGACAGGAAGTGACGTAGGATGTAATTGAGCTGATCGTGGACCGAGCGAGTACGGGCAGAGGTCAGACGGGACTCGGTGACCCCGTTGTTCTTGACGTAGAGGACAAGGATGACGATGATGCCGATGATCATGAAGGCGCTGAGGACCTCCTGTGCCAACGATTGGCTGTCGTTTTTTACAAATAACTGGGCCAGAGAGAGGGCAAAGACAATGACGACGGTGACGAGGAGAACGACCAGCAGAACGATGAACATCATCTGATCGGTTCCGTTGCGTTGAGAAGTCGCCTTCGACGACGCTCCTTCTCCTCCTCTGCTGATCAGCTCTTCTTCGTCGGAATCGTCGGAATCGATGTCCGGCAGCGGATCCCCGGGACCGATACGTGGATCGTTTTCCTCTCTCGACATCCTCGCTCACGTGAGATTCCACCTGAGAAAATCACATTCATCGGTCGACGACTCAACATGCAAACAGAATTCCGTCAGGTGAAAACCCAAATGCCAAGCTCTATCTGATGCGATCAGCGTGTTCCCACACGTTCCTTCACGCAGTTCGCTTCCTGTCATATTGTCGACGTTCTTATGGCGTACATGTACCATCAAAAAAAGTCTTCCTGACACGTCTTCTAAAATATGGACCCCAGAGCTCCCTCTAAGCTGTGCACAAGTTCGCGCACATCGGCCGTGGAACCAGCGCACGCAAGAATTTTGTTTCCGCATACAAATGTTTATCTCCAATAAACAAATAGTAAGATGAACAGCTGTAAGCCAAAATTTAGCTGAGCCAAATAGAAATTGCAAATACATTTCAAGCTAATTACAAATACGTACAACAGCCTACGATGTACAGAGTGGGCAGCCAGCATTAGTGGGCCGACTTTGTTAGTTATCTATACTTAATATGTCAAATTAAAGATATTTCATTCTAGTATTAGCTTGAAAAAGTTGAACTGATACTAATTGTAATTGGGCAAATGTTTGGAACAGCATGAGCTGCCATATTTGGATGTCATGTGTGACGCAAAATGGCGCCGTCCAAGTATTAGGCTTATATCTCGTTTCTGTTAACATGAGCATAAACACGATCATCTTGGGTGTTTGTTGGAGTTTGTAATTAATATCTTCTCATTGCTAAACCGTGTCCTTTCAATTTTATCTACAGTAGTGCGCTGCTTCAGACGCTTGCATGCTTCCAATCAGACTCGGAGAGATGTTAGACATCACGTCGACGAAATATCTTAAAAGTATGGTCATCTTTTGCAATACGTCTTACGGTGCTCCTCAAAATGCCTGTTTCGCGATGAATTTCCCGGGAAGGTTTGGTTGTCCCCGGCTCATCATCGTGACCACAAATTAACTCGGACACACGAGCAATGATACCGTAAACACGTATATAGCCGGTGTGAGCGCCATGCGTAGGCCTACCGATTCGTGGGGTTAGCGACTCGAAGACTTTGTTTCGTCAATTGATTAGGTCTATATCAGACGATTCAAAGCATTTTTAGTTCATCCTCTGTTCGGATACTCATTTATGACTAATTGTTAAATGAATTAAACATCTTAAAAATCAGTTCAAAAAATTCTGATCAAATCTCGATCATCGTCAGACTCTGTCAACGGCGCCATTTTGCGTCACTATAACGACGACAAAATATATCAGCCAGCACTGTTCAAAAAATTTGCTTAAATTTAAAGCTTGTACCAGTTCAACTTTTTCGAGGCTTATACTAGAGTGAAAAATGTATAATTATACGCATTAAACATGAATAACTTTTAAACATTGGCGAAGTTATATGCATGCAAAGTCGTTTCATTTACGCTGGTCCACCCTGTATAATTATAGATAAGTTAATAAGTTAAGTCTTTGCATTCTACTCTATGACACATTTGGGACAAGGGATTTTGTCTAGGTTAGGTCTATAACAGAACTTATCGTCATATACTTTTAGCTACATGTATGTCTTGTATGGTCTTGATTTAATTATCATCGCATTCAGCGCACAGCAGTGAGGGCCATTTATAAAACATTGTACACAAACATTTCTTGCGCACACTATCTAAGAAACAGAGAAAACATTGATAGCCACAACTATAACAGACCTAAGTCATGCTTATATATTAAGGTTAAATTAAGTATGTATATGTAGGCCTACCTGATCATTTATTTACGATGTATCTGAGCAATCCTCTAAAGTACCAATGATATTCGTAGCTAATGCTACTCCCATCAGATTAAATCATCGCGAAATCCTTATAATTACGGTAGAGCGTCCTTTCAGGGCAATCATAGTACGGTCGGTCTAGCATTGAATCGTACGCAAGAATCATATGCGGAAATTGCCAAACCTATCATGTGACAACTATATAATCTTAGTCTTCAAGCTTCTAAAGCGCCACTGGAAAGTCAAGCGCAGGGCAATAACTTATTCGCGAAAGTCCTGGATTAATCAGACTCGTGTTTTGGAAAGGAAGGCTAAAAGATCTAAATTATAATTCTTGCATTCAACGTGAGATCCCTCAGTTGTAACTGAGGCGGAGACATTGACCAAGTTCCTCACGCGCACTATCTCAGCGCCATCGACTTATGCTTGGTCATTAGAAGTGACCCTAATGGATGTGTGATGATAATAAGCCGATGATAACAAAGTGTAACAGTTTGACCATAGAGGTCTGAGGAGTGGCACAGTTTGTAGGACAGTTAAACTATTTCGTTACTTACGCGTTTGCTGTATTTCTGAAAGAAACGGAAAAAACTTAACGAATGCTGAAAACACTGTGAGAATCTTTCGTTAACAGCCAACCTTTATGACAACTTTGCTATCATCGCCCATATTAATCATCATGTTATCTGTGACGACGAAGTGGCTAAACTACATACTCCCGTAGCCTATAGAACCAAGGGATTAGCCAACAAAACTCTCTATGTACCAATATCTTTCATTTGACTCGTGTATGCACTGACAAACTATCAGCAAAACGTATGAAGCCCTTTTTCAGAAAACGCATTTTGAAAACGGTGAACGAACTTTTGTATCACCCTTTGTACATCTATACCAGGATATATTTTTATAAGGGTTTCAATTGCGTTTGTGTATGTGTTTTAGAGAAAATAATATGCTACAAAGCAAATAATTGTCTTTGAGAAAAAGGAAAACCTAAACGTCAATGGGAAAAGTAACGTTTAGATCGAATCTGAAACGACAGACATGTAAGCTCACTTAGACAATTAATACGTAAGCCTATATATGGGCTAACATAGGCTATATTCCATTATTATATCTGAAAGTCAGCAATAAGATTTTCGTCTGTTGACCTTTTCCTATTGGCAAACGAATTCGCTCAGAACTACATGTATGTCAACTTATGCTTAGCTGATTATATTTACAAAATAATTAGCGAACGGTCTTGCGTTAGTCCTTTTCAGGCTGATAAAAATTCAAATTTTCACGAACCGCCCAGGTTCTGTCCCGTCAAGGCAAAACAAAAACTAAAATGACATCCATCTTGTCTGGTTTTACCCGTTTGTATTGAATCACCAGGAAATTGGTCTGTACTGAGATCCCTCGAGAAATAACCGTCAACGCCTTAACTTAATTTCAGACGAATAATAACAATTGCAATTATATCGATAATTATATTAGTCGTAAAACACATGGCCGCCGATATATTGTCTAAAATTGTCAATATCTAAGGAGCCTTTCAGCAGGCGAAAGGCTTTGCCGCAATCTCATTAACAAATGACCTTTTAGGACAATGACAAAAGAGTTAAGCTTACTCTCAAAATGGCGTCCAACATTGCCGCCGAAGGCTAAAATTGTCAATATCTATAAAACCATTCAACTAAGAAGGGTGTGTTTGGTGTTAAACTAGGTTGTATTGCCAAGTGCTCAATTAGTCACTTGATAATTTTATAAGCTTAATATATTGTTTAGAGACAAATCCAGTGGTCATACAGTTTACAGTTATTTAGCTAACACATTCAATCAGTCGTCGTCAGACTCCTCCAGAAAGAACCTTTTATGCGGATTGTCACATTTGGTAACATGGCACTGTCCATAGGCGGACGTGCTTGGTAGTCCAAGAATTAAGGCAATTGCAATGAATGACGTTCAAGAGTATGTCTGTAGCCGTATTCATCGTTGACATAACTGGGATGTACCGATTATCCTGCAGGTTCCAACCCTAGTCCATGACATTCATGCAGATCCAGTTGGAGAAGACGTTCCGGTGTGACAAATGACGAAGCAGAGACAACCTTCCGACTGAAGTTGTTACATCGCATTTATGCAAGAGAATCTGTGCATTTGCCACCAAAGAGGACAGTCAATATTTGACATTCTAGGTTATTAATTAGCTCTGTGGGTATATCATGGATAGTAAATGCTTTGACACACGACTGAAGGACAGTGTCACCTTTCATAAGCCTATGGAAAGCATTCTTTTTGCCAACACTGGGAACACGTGTCATTTACAATGATTTCTTTAGATTGTTCGTGTCATAAACTTTGCCTTCATCTTTGTCTTGTCGGATCTAAAAAAATACTCTCACAATTTGACATTACATAGCGAAGGAGTAAAACAAGGAGGTCGGTGTCTTCTTCGATTAGCTTAGTTGTGTGTAGAACAGATGTCTTCACTGCAGCCTTTACTATGTCAGATGTCTACGTCAGCAATGCTCAGCAATCCCAGGTGCATTGACTACTGTGCAACCCTTCTTTCTGAGCGCATCACTCACCAACCATATAAGTTTCTACTTAATGATAGCTCTTAACAAGAACTCCTCTTTCTTGCCAGAGAACTCTGTTTCAGCAGTGAATCAGAAAACAGGTCAAGTACGCTGTCGTTTTCTCAGGTACGTGCTGTCTTTAATGGATGGTCCTTGCCCAAATCCATTTTCACCAGACAAAGTAAAATTCATGTTGGACGCCATTTTAAAAGAAAATCTAATGTCATGGCCCTAGTACGCTATTTGTTAAGAAGACTGCAATAAAGCCTACGGTTTGATCCCATGGATGGTCCTTGCCCAAATCCATTAAAAACAACGTTGTTCCTGCGCCATATCGCCGGACGGTGAAGTCAGCATGCGACTGTGCATTACACCAGGGCTTTCTCCTCTGTTCCACGGTATCCTACGAAGTAAGGAACCTCCATCAAGGACGTGTCTCTCTTTCTTTGGTACGAAATGTAGGATGCCATCCCGTGCATACTCATTGATCGCATTTGCTATTTGTGGCTTATATTGGCCTTTCTAAATACATTCATGGATTCAAAGAGGGCAGGATGGAACAGTGTAAGCTAACAAGCCATAATCTCTTCCAATGACAGTTTTCCAGTTTTGGCAGCTACCCCCGAAACGTTCGAGTAGAAAACCGGAATCAGTGGTTCGATCCGGAGTGGCCACCGCTGAGGTTCCTCCAAGGGTTCTTGCTAAATTAATCATTTCTTTTAAACGGGAATGTAAACGCAGGCGTTCCGACCATATTATTCCTTATTAAGCGTCCTCCTTCCTCCGAGTATTCATGAATATTTAGAAATTCATCAGCCACAACGCAATTGACAACGTTCCTTATGGAATGGTCTGGTGAAAATAACGATGATCTGAACTTCTTCAAGTAGTTGTAATGCCCGGCTGCAGCAAATATGGAAATGCATTGATAAACCGCCACTAGTACTTGCAGATCGAACGGGTTCCTGGACGATGCATCTACCGGTTGTTTCTGACTGTATTCTCATATTTGCTGCAGCCGAAATTTTAACTACTTAAAATTTGCGTACTTAACTAACATTTTCAATGGCGTCGTGGCCAATGAATTTGAAAATGGTCATGAATACGAGGACGCTTGATAGCTACACGACTGTAAGTTATATGATCAATGGATTCGTCTCTAAACGATATATTAAGCTTAGGCTATATCGAGTAATTAACAAAGCGCTTGGCAATACAACCTACAGTTTGACACCATACACATCCTTCTGAGTTGAATAGTTCTTTAGATATTGACACTTTTAGCTTCGGCGGCCATATTGGACGCCGTTTTGAAAGTGACTCTTTTATCATGCTCGTAATAGGGTAGAGTGGTAAACTGTTACCTTTTTAATGAGCATATAATACAGCCTACAGTTTGACACTATGCACACCCTTCTGGGTTGAATGGTTCTTTTGATATTGACTATCTTAGACATTGACATTTTTGCTTTCTGCGGCCATATTGTCCGCCATTTTGAAAGTGACCCATTTAGCGTCGTTCTAATAGGATAGACTGCTACTTTGTAAATAAGTATACAATACAGAATATAGTTTGACACCAAACACACCTTTCTAGATTGAATGGTTGTTTTGATATTTACAATTAGGGGCCGTTCACATATTTTATAACGCATAATTCCAAAAATTCCAATTTTTGACCCACCCCTACCCCTTATAACGTTATATGACAGCAGCTGTTACCCCCACCCCTATATTATATGACAGATATGCTACCCACTTCCTACCCCACCCCAGCCTATAAGCACATTAAAAGATAATCGACATAATTGTATTGCACAATTTGACACTTTTATGACAATACAATAGTAGTGATTCAGCTGATGATTGCCTTTATCCAATTCAAGAACTGGAGTAAAAATCATCATATGCCCAATTAGCAATGTAATAAAAGCTACTTTAAAATTGTGTACTCTCTCGTACCAATGATGATTAGACCGGAAGTATGGAGCTCCTCTGCATCTTAATAATCGGACTTTTAATGGCGCTAAATTCACTTGTATTAATTACGGTAACTAATTGGGTAGTCGACGATTGTCACCATGTATCTACATATAGGCCTATTAATACAGCATGATAATACATGGCAGTGACGTACATCCTATTTAAAGGTACCATGTTAGTTTCCCTCCTGTTTTGCACTAGAAATGAGCATCACAGTATCACACAGAATGAATTGGTTTAATATTGACTATAAGGTATTTATCGATAACTTCGCGGTACAACTCTACCTATTTAATAGCGTATGATGTATTCAGAGTATTACGTACTACAACTGCAATTGGGTATTTACGCAAACATACACTATTTACACATACTATAGAAAATTAAATCAAACATCATGATAATACCTACCAAAATAATTATTTCAAGTGAATTAATTTTAATTTAAACCAGAATCAAAAGAAAGCACACAGAATTGAATTTTAGAGCGTTTAAAGCTATGCGCATGAAATTGTTAAAATTGTAAACAGCAAATTGTTAAAAGTGGATTTATAAAATAAGAACTAAGAACGTCAAATCAATTCGCCAGGTGCCAGTTTTGGTTCACAACGTATTGTGAACTTCAATTAAACAATGAAGGTCCGTGGTACATGGAATTTCCAATTGGCAAGCAAACAAGCAAACTAGCATAAGCTGAAAAAGTTTGTTATATAGCAAAACCTCCAACCTACCCCCCTACCCTACACAATATAACGCTCACAAAACCGGAACCCACCCACCTACCCCTTGAGCGTTATATAATATGTGAACGGCCCGTTATAGCATTCTGCGGCCATGTCGGACACCATTTTTAAAGTAACTCTTATGTCATGGTCCTACTATGCTATTTGTTAAGAAGAATGCAATAAAGCCTACGGTTTGATCCCAAAAACATCTTTCTATGTTAAATGGTTCTTTAGATATTGACAATTTTAGACATTTTAAAAATGACCGTTTTCTGATGATCAGATTGGAGTAGACTTTTACTATGTCAATAAGCATGAAAATTGGTATCGGATTCCGTTGAGAAATCTTTTATTCCGCATTTTTGAGGGTTGCGTTTTATTGTGCCATAGACTGACCCGACTAATTATTTTTGCCCATGCAATGTTATCAACCAACAGTCCCCCACCATATACCGCATATACATGTATGCCGACAAATTTGGTTCTGTATCTATAGTCCGAAGGTTCGATAGTCCGAAGATTGCATGGTCACCGTTCGATAGATGATAAGATTGTGGTTTTAATGGTAGCTGGACTGATGAGAAGAATTATGTTTGTTAGAAGCTGGATTACATAATTCTTTTCATTCACTCAGCTTCCATTTAGGCATGATTCCTTTCATATCAATCCAGCTCCCAGTTTTACACATTCTTTTCATCAATTAATCCAGATTCTAGTTAAATTAATGTAGAAGTATAGAACCTTCGGACTATCGAACCTTCGGACTATCGAGCGGACGCCGACATATTGTGGTCTATGGTTACGGTTAGGGTTATATATTTCGCTGAAGATTTAAGCAATATTGCGATTTATTGGTTTTATATATTATATATTATATGTATATTGCATTTGCTGTAAGGGATAGTTTTATGTAGCATTGAGTTATTGTATTTTATGCTATTCCACTGCATTTTGTGTGTCGTACTGTATTGCATTGCATATAATTATTGCATTGCTAATTACATTGAAGATATTCCTGTGCTGGTGAGCATTACTCGTCCTTATTGTTACTAACAGACGTACAGACTTCTTGCTCACCTATGATTATCGACTAACTTATGACGCGCCTTATTTTTCGCATACGGGTCTTTGTCATAAATTGTTGCACAAGGTCCTACGATTGCCGTGCTCTGGTTATTTCAGAAGCAAAGGCTCAGAGGTGTCTTTGCTGTTGTCGGAACTAAATTATTGCGTAGCTTAGCTATTGAATTTTGACTTGACTTGATATAAGCTCATGATGTGAATAAATATAATAAATATGATGATGATGATGATGATGATGATGATGATGATGATGATGATAATAATAATAATAATAATAATACAAATAATAATAATAATACAAATAATAATAATAATAATAATAATAATAATAATAATAATAATAATAATAATAATAATGTGGTTCCTATCAAATTTGCTGTAAATTTAAATAATAATAATAATAGTAATAACAATGATAATAATAATAATAATTATCATATTTATAATAGTAGTAATAATAATAATAAAAATAATTATTATTATTATCATAAACATGCATACATACTTGCATGCACAGATACAATGTACATAATATATATATATAGTCATACATTCATACATACATACATACATACACACATACAAACATACACACATACATACAAACATACATGCATACATACATACATGCATACATATATACGTACATATATACATGCATGCATACATGTGTATGCATACATAGGCTACAGGTAAATACTGACAACTTCGTAATAAGTTACTTCGCTGCTTTAAAGTTGTTTTATTTTAAATAGATCAACCATAATCATAATATTTATTGATTCATTAGCTCAATATGACAACTAAGAACACATATATGATTATTTCACACTAACAATGGGAGCAGCAGAGAATAAAACTCTGAAGGTAGTGTAGTCTCGCTGTCGATCACCCTTTCATAAAAAGATTGAGTACAGACGATTATTTCAATGTAATGCCAAATGAAATTTAGTTTTGTGTTCTCTAGTTAACCAAAGAGGTGAAGCTGCAAAGACTATGAGACGACAGAAGATGGAGATACTGAAAATAATCAATGAATAGTGCTATACATAATTAGGTAATTAATTAGAAAATTAGATGACAAATATTCTATACTTTATGGCACTGCTAATTGCATGACCATGGCAAGATCGCGTTTGGAATATCTCTACTCAGATGCTTTAGTTTGTTAGTGGGGTCAGTCAATCAGTCAGTCAGTCAGTCAGTCAGTCAGTCAGTCAGTCAGTCAGTCAGTCAGTCAGTCAGTCAGTCAGTCAGTCAGTCAGTCAGTCAGTCAGTCAGTCAGTCAGTCAGTCAGTCAGTCATGTAATCAGTCGGACTCACTGACAGTCAGTCAGTCATTTAATCAGTCGGACTCACTGACTATCAGTCAGTCATGTAGTCAGTCAGTCAGTCAGTCAGTCAGTCAGTCCGTCAGTCAGTCAGTCATGTAATCAGTCGGACTCACCGACTGTCAGTCAGTCAGTCAGTCAGTCATTTAATCAGTCGGACTCACTGACTATCAGTCAGTCATGTAGTCAGTCAGTCAGTCAGTCAGTCAGTCAGTCAGTCAGTCAGTCAGTCAGTCAGTCAGTCAGTCAGTCAGTCAGTCAGTCAGGCAGTCAGTCACGTAATCAGTCATCTAGTCAGTCAGTCAGTCAGTCGTTAGTTAGTAAATTAGCTGTGTAGCCAACCCGAAAATAGTAGTGTTTGATTAAACCGAATATCAAAAGACTCCTAATCACACGAGCGCATTCCATGCTTCTGTGTCTTTGCAAACTTGTTCACTGGCGCCTGCGTCAAATAGGAGGAGTTGTGTGGCGAGATACGTAAGTGTAGGCCTACGAGATCCGGCGAGACAAGTGAACGAGCGGAAGAGGAAAAATAGATCAAGTCACGGTAGATAGTGTGTACAAAATGTAGAACTGTTGTGCTAAGCTTCCGCCATCATTCGCCGAGATAGGCTCTGAGGAAGAGAAGGAAGCTGTTGAAGCGGAAGAATATGGCAAACGGGCTGAATATCTCGATGAAGATAAAGCTGCGCTTCAAGATCTGGTCCATCATTTCGGCGTCCGCACTGAGGATGCTATCAACGATCCACGTGGCTCCGTTGCAGAGGGCATGATAGAGGACGATCGCTTTGAATACGGCCTCGAGCCTCCTCACCCGGGGCTCACTCCTGTCCGTCGACATCCCCGGCTTCACGCGGTCACAGTAGAACGTGAATGGAACCTGGACGATCAGCTGGACGATGCTGGTCATGTGGTAGGCGATCTTGATGGGGGGTCTGACACCTGCTGAGGGGCTGCCCTTGAGGTAGGCGGTCAGCATGACGATCTCCAGCATCATTGGACCGAGCCCGGTCAGCAGGACCATGTAGTCGATGCCACGCATGACCTCGTAGCGATAGACGAACGAACGACTACAGGCGAATCCGACGAGACTGAGGAAGGTCAGCAGGGTCAGGTATACGATGCTGAAGCTATAGAAGATCTCGTGTATGTCGAAGTTGTCAAGGAGTACGCAGTCGAAGCTCAGGTAGGCCAGGACGCATTGGGCCACGTTGACGATCACTCCGACGGCCAGGATCAGGGTGGATCCGGAGAAGAAGGACCTCAACGGAACCTCCACCGATTGATCATCGATGGATCCCACTGAGACAGTTCCGTCGAACTCCAGTCTCGGCGGTGGGTGAATGATAGCTCGGATTCGTCTGGACTTCTGTCGCGGGACCTCTGGTCGCACCCGTAACGGCTTGCAGTTGAAAAGCTTATCGGCGATGAACTCTCCGAAGAGGAGGGTGAACTCAATGGCGAAGGGGTAGAGGAAGAGATTGACGTTGCGCAACGTCGACGTCTCCTTGACGGTCTTGTTCAGGCACCTCCTTAGATCCTCGCTGGGTATAAGGGACAGGTTGCATGATCCCACTGTCTGATTCTCACTCAGCATCGCCTTGTGCTTGTGTTCGGTCTCGTAGAGTAGCGACGTGAACCAGAGTCCGAGGTTGACGGCCATGATGAAGACGATTCCCGTCCGGACGTCCGTTCTACACAAGAAGTGGCTCCTGTGGAATTGGAGGCAGAAGAACAGCTCGGCTCCCATGTATATCGGTCGCACGACGTGAAACGCCACCTCGACGATGTGCTTCCGGTAGATTGTGGCGCTGCAGTGTTTGAACACCTCGTTACATCCGGTCCCAACGATGACGTTGAACAGGTCGAGGGCGCAGGAGAACGGGTAGAAGAACAACATTCCGACCACTGGGAGGTAGTTGCGAAGGATGTGCTTTATATTCTCTCGAACGGATCTGGACATCGCCGTCGATTTCGAAACCGCCACAGCCACGTCATTTCTTAAGTAGAGACAGACGATGACTCCCGTTCCGACCGTCATCAACACGATGAGGGTCAACTGGGGTACATAACTGTTCCTGCCGGCAAACATGTAGATGGACAGCGACTGCGAGAAGACGATCGCTACCACTAGAAGTAGAGCGTGAAGCAGCGTCACCATGACAAGCTGGTCACTAACAGACTTCTGATCGTCTTCAACACCACCTTCACCGTCGCTTGGCAAGTCAGCTGCGCTTCGGGGTGGCTCATCCCGATGCCTCAGTGCCGGACGCAGAGCTCCACTATGGGTTGGACCTTGGCGGAGGTCAGACTGACAGTGAAGGTCCGGGTAAGACTGACGCTCAGCATCGGCGGGTTGTGCAGAATTTACATAACGATGGTGAAGATGCTGGTTTCTACCGGTTTGGACCTCATCCTCCGGTTGGTTCTTCTTTGTGGGCTTGCGGGACAACGCTTTCACAATCTCCGATATCATTCCTTCATCTTCTTCGGCTAGTGCACTGGACAGAAGTGGAACCTTCTCACTCTCAGTCGCTCTCAGATTGGACATCGCGGTGGTAACTAAGGAATTACTGAAACAGACAATAACGGACTATAAACGTATATATAAATAGGACCTACTGCTGAAACAGTCGAAAGCTCCAAGACATCTGATGAACTTGGTATTACTTGCTTTCTTGGATTTAATCTGTCTATCATGAGCTAAAGATATCGGTTGGTTCTTCCATCCAATAATCCAAGAGACTGTGAAGTCAGAACGTGGCTTCGCTTAGAAATGATCGTCGATGGTTTGTTATGACACCGACATCTAAGATTAGCTTTTATTATAACAGAAGCACATTCCAATAACCTAGTTCTCGCTTTTGTGGGCAATGTAAAAATATCGAGATTGCGATTGGATTATATCGGATAAATTGTACTATTTAAGGCTAGGTAAGAATCTGTTACATTAGATTGCTGTTCAATATGATGATTTTCCAGTTTCGTTTACTACGAGCCAGTGGCGTAGCCAGGTTTTAGAGGGAGCTGCGAGCACATTAAAAATGCGACAACTTTTTCAATATCAGATGTAATCATTATAAAGTTGTAATCTGAAAAAACGAAATTCGTAATATCAGTAAACACGTATTATGAAGTTTCATAAAGTATAATATATTACTAAAATTATAGAATGCAATTGAAAAGCGAAAAGCATAAAGTTTAATAACACCATGCTATATTCTAGACGTAGGCCTAATTACTAAATTAGCAAATCTATAAGAACCTTTTTTGTCTAGATTTCATACTAGCGAAATTAACGATCAATTACTTTGCTAAAATCCACCTCAGCAGCAATTTGTCTTTCGATCGTAATCAAAGCTTATCTGGACGACCTGTCCTCGTTCATTGTGGAACGAAGGTAAGAGTTGATGAGTTTGAGACGACTGAAGGATCGTTCTGCTTATTGGCTAAGTCTGAAAAATGCGATACTATTTTGATAGGTTTGGGTAAGATTCTATGGTTTTGCGTTGTTTTTCTTTTAGTATTGAAAGACGAGGTAAAATGCTGGAAAAAAATTATTTGACGTTCTACGAAAATACTACAATAAATCAGATTTTAAATATTAGTGACAATAATATTTATAAATTAGGCCTATTATAACGTGTGTGTCCCTACATTTCCTACCCCTCTCATTGGATGTCCCCCATCTGTCAAACGAGATCGCCGCCTCTGTGTGTGTCTAATCTTTCTCACTGTTCCAAGATCGCCTTTTTGTAACCGTGTTATTATTCGAACTGTTGTAGGCCTACTGCGTAATGTATATCGTTTAGATATAGGCCTATGTGTAGCTCACCTCTTTACTGGATACAGTACAACCGTGCGATTTTCATAATACCTTCTTGAGTGACCTGAGAAGAGCGCAGGCAGCTGACTTCTTTAACATTTAAGTTACTTCTACGTAGGGAACAAAGCAGATCATAGAAGTCCTAGACGAGAAACAATAATGCTCGAAGGAGAGCCTTAATCTGCACGTACGTGTACATCTGGGTCCTCAACGTCTGGGGGCCTATAAGGCTCTGCATAGCCCCATGTCTTACTGCAGGAGGATATGATTATCGAAACTTCCCGTATAGGCCTCCTAACGCATGTAGCTAATTGTAGTTTTATAGGCCTACGTTGGTTGTTATAGACAGTCGTGCTTTGAGGTCTAAACTGCAGGGAGTTGCTCTGTGAAATGAGTGGTGGGGGTATGTGTAATCAATTACCTGACTCGACTGCCTCAGTAGGCCCCTATTAAAATGTTATTCGACAATGACTTTTTTGCTAACACTATGGTATGGGAGACTACTTAAATTTTTTAACACTATATTATTGTTCGTCTTTGTGAGGTTGGTTGCGGGCATTCAAAAATTTCCGAAAGTGGGTCTCACGACCAAAAAGTTTGGGAAACACTGATCTATTGGGTAACTCTCTAATTTCGTCTTTTTTAAAATACGGCGCCACTTTCTAGTTGATAAAAACTAGCTGAACACAGGAATTCAAAGATCTGTTTATTTTTATCTAACAGCAGATCGATCTATACAGATTCACCCGACAAAAATTGTTTTTCTAATCCACGATTACTAAATCCACAACTCTTATTAGGCTATCAAAAAGGAAATCTTAACTGCATATGTTATTTTGGGTTTACTTCAATAACCGCGTACAATACCGCATGGCCATTAACCGCGCGTGGCTCATTACCTCGCCGATCACAACCGCGCATAGAGGCCTTGTTAATTGTCCACCAACTTACCACAACCTTATTGTAACGTTTCAAAACGTATGCCTTGAAGTCTTTGAAGTAAATGATCTACCATGCATAGACCAACAGCGCTATCGAAGGATGGTATCGAAGCGTCACCCCCCTCCCCCCGCATAAGTGAACTCATCGGTGCCAACCACCCTTTCATCTGGAAGTTCAGCGAGGATCTACAGAAAGAGTAGAACAGTAATAAGCTGAAAGTTGAACAGTACTTTTCAGCGGGCCGGTAATAAGCCACGCGCGGTTATTGGTCGTGCGGTTTTGTGCGTTGGGTTATTGAAGGATTACCGTTATTCATGACCGGTTCATTCATTCATTCATTCATTCATTCATTCATTCATTCTTGGGACTTATATATATATATATATAAATATATACAATGCTACTGTGCTACAGTAGCCTATCGAAGCGTTTGACGCGTTGCAGCTTCCAACACTGGACGGCAGAGTTGACATTAGCCATTAGGTAAGATATATAGTACAGTCAGGGATACAGTTTGAATCCAAAGGCGATCCGCTGGGCCACATGTAACCAGCGCAACAAATTGCGCATGTAGGCTATTCAGAAGAGAGGCAAATTTGAGCATATGAGCATAACGTAACTAGATGCCTAAACCACCTGAGTTGGGTGCCTTAAATCCAGTGAATATTTAATTTATTTAGTCCCATAGTATGATTTTGAGCCTACGATATCAGATGCCTTAGCGATTTCGAAAAATATTCCGATAGAGTGTTCGTTATTTTTGCTGACATAGACTTTATTCGGCCTGAAGGCCTATGTTTAGCAGTCTTTCATTGTTGTAGCTCCATTCATTTACGTTTGGAACCTCGATTAGATCAAAGTGATG
The DNA here is from genome assembly GCA_959347315.1 of Bimastos eiseni. Lineage (NCBI taxonomy): Eukaryota > Metazoa > Annelida > Clitellata > Crassiclitellata > Lumbricidae > Bimastos > Bimastos eiseni. Next base: position 36,633,255 of record OY365811.1, on the reverse strand, counting down.
TTTATAACCATCGTTGAGGACTTTCTCTTCCGATAATTGTATAATTAATTTTTGTCAGTATACCCCATTAACCAGCGCACAATCATGCGATCACCATATGCGATAGGTTATTAAAAACGGCCTAGAGCACTAAGACCATTATTAAGCAGAAAATTCGTCGTGACAATTAGACCTATCGTTTTTTTCATTGTCAGCATATTGTTTCCTTTTTAGGAATTGTGTAGGGTAGATTCTATATCATGTTGTTCTAGACTGTATAGAGTCCAAAACATGGTTATTGACTCATCATGTTTGGCGCCTAATATTTAAATTATTACACCAGCAGTACGAGTGATAGCTTGTAATATAAATAAGACCAATATATGATACAAAGGATATTCCTTTCCCATGCCGGAAAATGGAAAACGTTAATAGTCATCCACAATATACGATCTTGAAATAACCACGAAGAGATTTTTATGGTGACTGTAATGTAGGAAAAGGATGTAATGGAGGGAAATGATGTAATGTAGGAAAATGATGTAATGGAGGGAAATGGTGTAATGGATGGAAATGATGTAATGGATGGAAATGATGTAATGTAGGAAAATGATGTAATAGAGGGAAATGATGTTATGGAGGGAAATGATGTAATCGAGGGAAATGATGTAATGTAGGAAAATGATGTAATGGAGGGAAATGATGTAATCGAGGGAAATGATGTAATGTAGGAAAATGATGTAATGGAGGGAAATGATGTAATGGATGGAAATGATGTAATGGATGGAAATGATGTAATGTAGGAAAATGATGTAATGGAGGGAAATGATGTAATGGATGGAAATGATGTAATGGAGGGAAATGATGTTATGGAGGGAAATGATGTAATCGAGGGAAATGATGTAATGTAGGAAAATGATGTAATGGAGGGAAATGATGTAATGGATGGAAATGATGTAATGGATGGAAATGATGTAATGTAGGAAAATGATGTAATGGAGGGAAATGATGTTATGGAGGGAAATGATTGTTGTTGCCCTTTCTCAAACCACAATCTGGACATCAATTCTTGGTGATAGCGGTGATGGATTGTAGCCGTGTGTCTCCAGTCTCTTCGGTTTGCGTTTACGTTAGAGTTCAACCAAAATGACATCAGCGTCTCTTTCTGATTATTATTCTTATTATTTAGGTTAAGTTCAAAATATATTAACGTAGAACAACTTAGCTTGCTACTTCACTAACGTTCCTCATCACTCTCATACTGTCGACCTTAACCAGACCTATCTCTAGCGTCTTGGTCATCTGTCGTTTTCCAGTCGCTTCCTTGAGAGCGGATTCCTCCTGCAGTCGATGACGTCCTCTGTCGTGCACCTGACGCCTTCTGAGAGTGAATCCCGACTCTCAATTTCTCCCATCTTTTATACCCTTTCTTGCATCCTCCCTTATGGTCCTTCTACCTCATGTCTATCCTTATTTGGTTATTTGTCCCGATTGTATCCTTATTTGGTCATCTTACATCAAATCTCTCAGGCGCTCAGCCCATCGCTCTTCCTCCGGACCCGGTCTTTTTTAACCTATCCTATCCCGGCATTCGCCATTGCCTCAGCCATATTTGGTCATAATGCCCGTCTCTCCATCTGTCTCAGCCCACTCGCCCACGCTGATTCACTTGGCTGTGCCTACTGTCTGTCAGTCTCTGTCTATACATATATATATATATATATATATATATATATATTTACTACTGTTGATAGGCCTATAATGTTTGTCTTTATATATACCGTTCATATCTATAGCTATAGTGTTCGCAATTTCAGTTTATACAGTACTTGACATTATATTATATTGTTCATTAAAGTTATAAACTTGACATTGCCGTTTTTTTCATAACGCAGTCCCCTCTTCCATCATTACACCTATGTTGTACAGGCAGAATTAAGCTCCCGCTCGAGGTAGACCGCGCTCCGCTCGCCTGATCAGTCCAGCACGATCGATTTTCAAACCGCCTACCATTTTCAAATGGAAGGCTTTGGATCTCACCCGATCATTTCAATCGATAACGAGTTGCAGAGGTCAGATGGTTGCCATCATAATCGACGTTAAGCATAAACTCTATATTTCTGCAGTGCCCACAAGAGTGAAGTCGCGGGAATCAGCTTGCCATAGGCGCTTAATCGAGACAAAATCGATAGGCTGAGGTTCAGAATCCAGAGAATTCGACACAATTGCAATCTTCAAAATAATAGCGCCATGGCGACTCTATAGAGCGCCAGAGGGGCAAGTGGGATCAACCCGGATCACCGAAACCCGAATCCCCGAAAACGCTGAAAAGACCAAAAAGTCCGATTCCCGAAAACAGCAAAGTACTATTGAGAAACGGTGAATTGTCTCAAAACAGCGCAATTCATTCATAAATCCAGCTTCTGCATGAATTCTTTTCGTCGATTCAACTTCCATTTAAGCAGAATTCTTTCTATAAATCCAGCTTCGTTTTCGGAGATGCGGCGGATATCAGTTTCGGGGATTCGGGTTTCGACGATTCGCTATGCACTCGGGCAAGTACCCCACCAACTAAGTTTGTGGGCCTCGCGGTAACCCACAAAATTTATTCCACTTTCATTTTGATAAACTAAACAGTTAACTGAATAGAAACTAGTGCGGAAAGGAATTTAATGCTCTTTATTTTTCTAACGGGTTGGTGCAAGTTATTCCTCTTAATTAATTTTTACACGTTATTTTGACTATTTAAGATTATTTACATACTCACAGTAGCTTGCCAGCCGTCTATGGCCAATTAATATCTTGTGACACAATTGATGAATGGCGCCTGAGCAACGAGAAAGCGATTAGTTGGCATGGGTGATAAAATGACTTTCTACAACGACTTTGTTTATATGGGCCTGTACTCATATCTGAATTGACAGGTCAAATTGACAAAAAAGTTTTGCAACTACGGATGTTATTCATTGAAAGCGCTTGCTTTGACCTTTGCCCCATTGATCCCTGTAAGACACGGCATGACTGAACTTGTCGCATAAATTCAGGCAGATTGTGTGGGGATGATTGAGAGTTGTGTTCATCTGATGTAGAATGCGAAAGCGCGTTGTTTACTAAAATGGAACTCATTGTCTCATAACTGAGATTCGAACTTCTGTTGTTTCGCTTCTTAAAATTACTAGTTTTGACCACGAACGAGTGGAATCTTTTCTGATGCCCATTATAATTGAGCAATTGCGTTAACTTCTTCTGCATTGAAAGGTTGCATCAATGCACTTACATTTTACTATGATTAGCGGTGTTTGTTGTTGATTGTGATGATGAAGATGATAGTGGAGGATCATTGTTGATGGACTAATCATGATGTTGTGGATGCAGACAACATTGAATAATGAGAAAGTCTTAAGTGCATAAATGTAAATCTGTCCAGGTGCTATATAGGTTGTTACTGAAAGACTATAGTTGATTCAGTCGTCACTCTACCCTACACAACTTGGCTAAGAGGCTCTGAATATCCATATCAGCTGTCCACAGGACTCCGCTGGTTGGCTCCACGCTTGTGTGTGGATCCGCCACTGGCGACTCTTTCAAATTCCTGTGCTCCGTTTTGCTAACTGATGTAAAGTATTTGTTATGACATTTAGCATCATATAGGACAGTGCAGAGAGTGCCTGTGAGTAGATATATTGAAAGGGCGCTATATAAATGCCCGATTGCATTACATTACTGCATAGACGGAAGAGATGGGTTCTCTCGAGCTTTGATCAATAGTGTGATTAGTTTTTTCATTTGTTTTGAATGTTTAAAGATAGTGTGATTCATTTTCCTTTTAAAAGTGATTTCGTACAGAACAATGAATGTGTCATTATTATTGAATTTCAATGATTTTCTTTCATTTCTTAGTTATCTAGGTTGCTTCAATGAATGACAAAAGTTTCCCCAGTTCCAAGGCACCGATTTCTAGGTCGGAGAATGCCTGGCCTGGTTCTGTCAAGTTTCAAAAGAATGGCGAGCGCAGTTTCTCCAAGAACTTGCAGCAGGAGTCGGATTCTACCCGTCACAGTACGGTGCGAGAGGTTTGAAGATAAAAATATTATGTTTTCTTTGCAATATCAACTCAGAATGTGATGTAAATCTTAAAGGTTTTGCCACACTAACAAAGTTAATTATTAATTAATTATTTTGTGTATGTGGTTTATGTATATATGTACAAAATTGTACATACGCATGTTTGTGTATATGTGTATGCATGGCTGAATGTGTGTATGTATATAACATTATATATACATATATGTATTTTTACATACGCATATATTCCACGCTTCGCAGTACCATATTACCCAGTGGCCTGGTATATCTTTTCTTTGCCTCATAACTTGCCTTTTTTTCTTGGGGACTTCCACACAGGGAGTGCCTCTGTTTGCGCTTTAAAATGCATGCAATGTATTTTAAATCATCTCTGCGTGTGACATTTTCTTCGTTTTGATTTCAGGCAAAATTTGCCGAGTTTGAGAATGAGACGATTCAGAAACAGCGTCAAGAGATGCAACTTCTCATAGCGGAACTGCGCAGCCGCGACCGCGAGTTGAACGACATGGTGACCGGACATCGCAAGCAGCTGATGGCGTGGGAACAAGATCGGGCACGCATCGCCGCTCTTGAGGAAAAGTGTTCACGCTATGAAAGTAATGCGATCCAACAAATTGTTATGTTGTGCTTTATGTTATGTTGTTTTATTCATGGATTATTTTATTGTTGTTATTACTTGAGTGCTTTTTGAGGTACTTAAGATGTGTTATATTAGGTGTCCTGATACCTACATTAGTATTGTTATTGGTATAGTTGGTGTTATTATTATTATTAGGGTAGTGGTAGTCGTAGTATTAGTAGTAGTTTCAGTTTAACGACACTGTTTGATTACAAAAATCATTGGCGTCGCCCTCCTTCTTTTCAGGCTTTGGACTGGCATTGTGAGAGTGTGAGTTATCAGTATTACCTAAGGAACATGTAATCCCTCATAAATTAAAAAGTTGACGATAACATTTTTCTGGGATTGCTTCCCTTTATTGATGTTATTATTTTTGTTATTATCATAATTTATTTCTGATAATAATGAAACTGTTAGCTTCATGACCTAGGCAATAGGGGGACTCTTCTGACTCATAGCTGTGCTTGAAGTAGCATTGCACTTTGAAGTACTGCCCAAGTTAAAGATGGTGACCGGTTGTTGCCGATACCAGTTATGTAACCATTCAAGAAAGGTTTTCCAGCAATTGTGAAACACTGAACCACATCGTGTAGTGCTGGTTTTTGGCTTATGGAAATCACCATTACTTAACATGTATTGTATTGTATTTAAGCATTTTTGGAGTGCCTCTAGTAGGCTGAACCCTTCAGAAGCAAGTCCACGTGAGATGAAGCGGGTTCCAAGAAAAGCAAAGGAGGATGAGAGACGACCAGATAGGATTTTAGAGCAAACAGATGGAGAAAGCGCATTCTACAGAGAGGGACCAATTGAAGCCAAGGATCAAGACTGAGCCACAGCTGTTATAGTTTGAGGAACCAAGAGGTCACATCTATTGAACGAGCGAAGTGGACGAAGGAAACTGAGTGAGGCCGAAGTATTACAATGTTCATAATCCACACACTTCTATGAAATAAGCAACAGCAGTCTAATATAGGATTAACCATGTATGGTCATAATACATTGTATCTTATACTGACATTATTATTGATAATTATAAGGCACTATCCTACCCTACTTTCCCTTCCTTCAGCCATCGGACTGCTGGCTGCCTCTCGGTTCCATTCTCTGCTGAAATTGTTACCAACTGAATTTGACAGGAGAACTTCACGGTCGTAACGAGGAGATTTACGGTCTAACGGCAAAACTAGGTGTTATCGATTCTGAGGAAGAAAGTCGGCAGATGGCGTTAAAAAACATGCAGGATCAACTGAATTCCATCACTGAACAACACTGTCTGACTTCCCAACGACTGAGTGAAGCACAGGTTACAACTGACTCGATCTTCAAATTATCATAATCATAAACACACGAGGGGAATAGTGTAGAGGTTATTGCGCTGGACTGTGAGTCGAGAGGTCGAAGGTTCAAATCGAGAGGTTGAAGGTTCAAATCGAGAGGTTGAAGGTTCAAATCGAGAGGTTGAAGGTTCAAATCGAGAGGTTGAAGGTTCAAATCGAGAGGTCGAAGGTTCAAATCCTGACTGTAGAACAGTTGGTAAATAGTTTAAGCTAGCAATGAAAGAGGCCATTTTCGATTCCACATTAGACCGCCGTTGCTAAATCTATAGAACTGTTTGGATTAGTTTCAGAACCTGCAGATTAGAATTCATTAGTCACCCACCCACCATAGCCTGATGATGGTTTCCTTAACCCACCCAATTTCAATCACTTCAGACATGTGTTTAATTCAACTGCTGTTTATAACTTAACCCTGTATTATAGTCCCTAATTTTACCATGAATTGTCCATAATTAAACGACAATTTTCTTTGAATATAGTTTCATTTGTTCTTGATTTGACCTTTCTTGTCTTTTGTTTGACTAGGATGTCAATCGAGGCCTCAGTCGTACAATAAAGGAGCTGAAATCAACGGCAGGTCAGCATGAACAAAGGGAACAGGAACTCTTTCAGCTGCTCTCATCTAAGGTTTGCTTCCGCTTCTCGTCTGCCGTAACTCACTCATTCATTGATTCCATGAATTTATATAGCACCCCTTCAGGGTGTCTACTCAAGGCCTATTCAGGGATCATCTGTGCCCAACCATGACTTAATGGAAAAGATTCAGACAACTGGTAAATTTTTCCACCGGAGTGGGCTCTAGAGGGAGTCCTTTCCAGGTGGAGGGCCCATTGAGCACAAATACAGTGATGCTGCCTTTGGCTTTGAGAGGAGTGATCCGAGGAATAAGGAGCTGACTTTGACAATTCATTATCTTTTATTACAATGCAATGCATGATGATAAAATACAGTGAATTGTAATGTTATTGCACTTTGGAAAGCACAAAGGATTATTCTATCTAAATGAAAAAATCAATTGGAGAGTGCCTCTGAAATTTTACTGCTCAAATTTCCTATTTAAATTACAATGGCTGTATTGTTAGTATTATTATTATTAGTATTATTAATATTATTACTATTGAAAAATCACAGGTCGTACTTAATTTCAACCTTACATTACATGATGTATTACTGAGACAGATGTCCCAAAGAGTCAGGCGGCGTTCCCACGCTAAAGAACCATGGAGATCCGTTGGAAAAGATATGACATCTCCATTGGATCATGGGTTGTATCAATCATCCAGCTTCCCAAATCAGATACGAAATAATTGCTCCAAGCGCCTCTGGATTCCAAGGCGAGGGCTACAATATTGTGGGTGTTAATGATAGTAGATTACTTATGTGCCTACTTAAGGGTTAAGCAGGTTGACATTATTATTATTATTATTATTATTATCATTAATACAGCTTCTACTGAAAGCATGTTTGTGATGATTTTGTGTAGGACCGAGATCTGTCCGAGGCCGCCAGCCACATTGCGGAAATCAGTGCAAAGCTAAAGCGCTGTGAGTTCCAGCAGCAGGAATCGCTCCAGGGAAGCGCGGATCTAAAGCGACAAGTTTCGGAGTGGCGCAATAGGCATACAGAGCTCAGACGAGAGCTTGATTATGCCAAAAGTAAATAATGGTTGAATTTGAAATGGTTGTATTCATTTATTAATTCCAATGAACTGCATCATACATTAGTAACAGATGATAAAAAGTTTAACAGGAATCGAATTTGACTATTACAGCCTGCAAGGTGCTAATTTGTCTTCATTTTGAATGAGTGAAAGGCCGACTTTGCCTTATGGGGCTAAAGGGTATCGCACCCGCATTCCTCTGATCTTTTTGCCAGCGTGTTACCAATTCTCGTTGTATCAAAATGCATGAGATGTAGGCTTAAGTGCACTCTTATTCTGATACAAGGGACCACATATTTCTTTCGATCTATCAGAACAACTGCCTTATAGTCAAACCGTGCAACATATTTGATGAATGTATGAACAATGTCTTATATGGAATTCATTTCTAAGTCCAGACTGATGTTTGTGATCCATTAGGTACACAGTTGTCAGCTGGTTTGTATGGTAGAAAAGGCACTAGTGCCTTCTCCAATATATATCTCAATCAGGCTTAAAATCTTCTGGTCCTTCTGTATCATGTCTTCTTCTGTTGTCCCCGACTACTCGGCACCTCCAAGAAGTGCAATATACAATAATTCTCGACTATAGTTGGTGTTTTCGTAAATCCTGCGCAGGTTCCATATATTTGTTTTTCTTCTTGTCCAGAACAAAATGCAAAACTAGAGGAGTTTTCTGCGAAGCAGAGGTCGGACGCCCAGCATCAAAGGCAACAACTCATTACTGCTCGTTCTGAGGTTACGATTTCAAGTAGGCAACACTTCTTCTGTTTAACTCTCAGTTGGTTGACACTCTGATCCTGTTGTAACCAGACTGTTCTTTTACTAGACTGTTCTTCATCCGGGTTACTCTTATTTGGAGCGGCATGCAATTTTTATTATACCATATTACTTTTACTGATGAATACTTTTATGGAATTTTAAAAAAAAATCTACTCCTAAAATAAGTGAATGATTCCTAAACTACTTGTTGGGTCAAGCCAAACAGGACTATAACATAGGTACTTTCGGGAAAAGGACATCAATGAGGGAAATGGCAGTTATGAAAGGCAAAATTTGTAAAAGACAATTGTGAAAGGCAATTGTAAAAGGTGATTGTAAAGGCAATTTTAAAAAGCAGTATTACGGTTAATATCAATCAAGGCCTAGGGAATTGCCATCTGGAAGGCTAAAAATGAGCAAGCACATCAATTCTTCAATTGTACTCAGCATCAATTTACATGCTACCCACGTGAATGGCAGTGATGGCACGAATGTTGTTATTCCTCTCCTGCACACTGGGACTTCGTGGGGAGAAGGCAAACTATTAATTCAGGATATTTGCCACCCACAACACTGCTGTGGATTCACTAGCAACCAAGTCTGACTAAACCGTGTTATGGGCCATATAGAGGAGTGGGCATCGTGTCCTATGGGGACTCTGCTCCACTAAACGGGCAGCCCAATACAACCTACGAAATCGACCACACTCATTTGCTCTCCCAGAAAAGAAACCCTAAACTTTATATACAGTATATGTGTTTTATATAAAGATATTTACTAAAGGCTCGAGAAAGACAGATGTGCAAAACTAGACTAAAGCTAAAGAAAGCATCGAAATTGTAACAATGAAACCTAATTACATTACATGGAAAGGAGCATCACATCCTGTCTGCTCTTATTTTTAAGGGATAAATAAAATACGATGTATTTGTTGGTCGTTGTGTCATTCTTCGGGAATTTTGTTAGGATTTTAGTAATGTTATTTTAACATGATGCGTTGCAGTGGTAACGTACGTATAGAAACCAGTTTTATGTTATTTAGAGCCATTTGAATCCAGGTGCAGATAAACAGTCGCTATTATAAAGAATATACTTACTTACTTTTTGTCAGATGAGCGCGATCAGAGAAAGGAAGAGTTGCTCCAACTCCAGAAATCCAAGCAGGACCGTACTGATGCCGAGCTTGCTGCATTGCGCGAGGCATGTAGCAGTTGGAATATATTGAACCTGTAATAATATAAATAATGTAATATTATTATGCCATTGGATTGCCTGAACAGTTGTAATATTCTATAAAATGTGTAATGGCTTATGCTGTTAACATTTTTATAATGTTGCAGTTGGACTATGTGAAACTTACAGCAGATATAACATTAATGTTACATTGTTGAAGCATAATAGTTGCAATATTAGCGTAAACTGCACAATATTAATATTTGGCTGTTGTGGTTTTTAAATTTTAATAGATTCAATATGTTGCTTACTTAACAAACAACAATTTATGGCAAGCAGTTATAATCTGTAAACTGTAATGATGTTATGTGTTGACTGCATAGCAATATAGCTTCACTGATCATCAGTTGCTTTCAATGGAAATTTTATTTATGTATAAAATGTTACAATTATTTTTACAGCTGGGGTGTTTGGCAGTTTTTCAGGAATGATTTGAGCTCATCAAACATAGCAAAGTCTAGTGAAAATTTGTTTATTTGCTTAGATAATTGTTATTCTGTCCAGCAAACATTTCCAAGTTGACTTAATACTTCGTTTTCTCCGTTAGATAGTAGCACATGCAGTACTCTTATGGGGTTGCGCTATAGTGAATGTCTTCTTACTTTCTTACTCACACGATAAGCAGCTTAACATTAATATTATGCCTTTGCAGTGTTGAAACTCTAACAGGTGTAATGTATTCTTACTGACTATGCATACACTGACTCCACTCAGACTCCTTTTATACTTGCCTTAAAACTGTTCTTTTTATCTGTGCTATGGTCAGGAGCGCTCGTGAGTAGTAGCCTTGAAGGGGCACTATATAAATCTTGGTAATGAATGAATAAGTTAGTAAGTATATTCTTTATTGAACCAACTGCATAACCGCACTCTGGTGTACAAATGAATGAATGAATAACTAAAATATACAGTTGACGACCATTGTTGTTAGGTCGATCGTTGTGTTGAGGTGGATTTTCCTCTGACGAGTTGTAACAGAGAGACGCTTTTAAATATTATGAGTATATAAATATAATGGGTTATATTTATAAACAGCTTTGTGAGATACAACAAAGGGATCTGTCATTACTTCAGTCGAGCCTGGACACTGCAAAGAACCTTCTCAACTGCCGTCAGAAATCATTCAACCAAGACAGGCAAGTACTTTGGTCAACCCAATATTGATTTTCATTAGAATACGTGTAATCTGAACGATCTCATTCACATTAGCTCGAACATAGATTAGAATAAATAATCCTCAATTGTGCTCTGATAAAAGGTTTTCAACATTGTCAAGTCTTCTGTTTTGTTATTTCAGTGAAAGGCCCTAGACCCATGAATTCTGCAATAGTTAAATAGTTGTATGTGGTATAAATCGATAACAACTCTTTCTCTTATTTCCCTAACCTCATAGTTATTGTTTCATCCAGTGTTTTTGATTGTTGTTGTTGCTTAGGGGCTGCGTGAACTACAGTCACTCCCAGATGTTACTACCTTCTCCGTCTTTTAACGATTCTCCCATTCGCTCATACCTGAAGAAATCCAGCTCTCCTGCTCCCTGGAATGACACTGACGCTGCAGATTCAAACACCAACAACCATGCCAGTCTCATGATGTCACGCTACAGTGCACTAAGAGCTTCGGAATCGTCGAAGGTCACCAATTGGTCGAATCAAAGTTTATCAATTCCGTTCTCTCTGGAACAGAAAACCTATGACTGGCAGGGAGGCAGGTTGGCGGAAGATCCTCCGGAGAAGCAGTTGACAGTGGAACTGGATGAGAGTCCCACAAAAGACGTGATGAGTTCAGATTTGGAAAAGAAGGCAGCAGACGGAATTGTGAAAATGAGCTTCGTAGAGAACCGGGTTGAAAGCAGCAGTTCTTCGAATCGGCTTGGGCGCGGTTCTTTGACACAGTCTCATGGGATTTCACCTTGGGAAGGTCCAAGTGCATCCACAAGACCTCTCAGTGGTCCATCACCACATGGGTCGTGGCAGAACCAGAAGCCACGTCTTGTCTCCTCCAGCGACAAGCTGTCTACAGGAAGCAGCATCATTGTGGAGGAGAGTGACGATGATGTGGTAAGGGATGAGGTTTCAATGGAAGACCATGCGTTGGTCAATGAAGGAAACGTGGTGGGAGACGGAATGCTGGTAGGGGTAGAGAGCAAGGTGGAAGAGGGAAAACCGGGCGGTCAAGACAGCTGGAAAAGGGAAAAGGAGAATGAAGGAAGCCGGTTGAGGATGAGCTCGACTACACATGTGACTCCATTGAGAGGCGAGAATTTATTGAGAATGAGTTCGGTTGCAAAAGAAGAGTCACCATCAAAGGAAGGCTGTGCAGATAATGGAGGAATATTAGTAAAGGACAGGGACTCGGTCAAAGGCGGTAGGAGCGTTGTTGATAACAAAGAATGTTCCGGGAATTATGCTGTTAAGGGGTTGTCCTCTGCCAAGGATGATGATGACTGTAAGCATCCTAATTTCTGTGCCTCCAATTTGTCCTCATCTAATACATCCTCCTCTAATTTGTCCTCTTCTAATTTGTCCTCTAAAGATGAAGGTGGCTTAAAAACAGGGAATTGCTGTCCGTCAATGATGCCTTCCCATAAATATGAAGGTGGCTCTCAGTCTGGGAATTACTTTCCCTCTAAGATGTCTTTCTCTAAAAATGACTGTGGCTCTCAGTCTGGTAATTACTCAAATTACTCTCCCTATAAAATGTCTTACTCTAAAGATGTAGGTGCTACTGAGTCAGGGAATTACTGTCCTTCTCTTTTCTCTTCTCCTAAAGATCAGAGTAGCTCTCAGTCAGAGATTTACTGCCCTTCTAGATTGTCCTCCGCTAAAGTTGAAAGTGGATTTCAGTCAGAAAATTACTGTCCCTCCAAGTCCTCTTCCTCTAAAGATGAAGGTGGCTCTCTATCAGGGAATTACTGTCCATCAAAGACGCCTTCCAACAGAGATGAAGGTAACTCTCAATTAGAGAATTACTGTTCCCCTAGGTCATCCTCCACTAAAGATGAAGATGAATTTCAGTCAGGGAATTACTGTCCCTCCATGTCCTCTTCCTCTAAAGAGGGTGTTGGCTCTCAGTCAGATATTCCTTCTAGGTTGTCCTCCTCCGAACATGATCACAGGTCTCGGTCAGTGACTCCTAAGCTTCATGTTGTCGTCAATGATAAGAGCAGTGCTCAATACCTGAGTAAAGATGATAATGATTCCCAGTTGCTCAGTAACAGCTTCTCTCCCTCCAAGCCTCCCTCTCTTTTAAGTGGGGATAGTGTCTTGCCTAAACGTGATGGTGACCCGGATTTGGAGAATGCTTTACACCCTGAAATTTACATTATTCAAGTTGACAATGTCCCTGACCTGGAGAAAACCTGCCCCTCCAGGGTGTCCTCTTTGTCCTCAGTCAGCCAGAATTCCTTTGAGAGTTTACCATCCAATTACGGCAGTTTAAAAAAGTCAGAGGAAGGAAAGTTTCTGATTCCGAGCCACCATTTAGGCCATTGGTCGGGAAGCTGCGAGGAACTGTCTCAAGCAGTTGGAAAGGACCGAGCACGAAGCTGTGCCTGGAATGCGACGATGGGAGGACCGACTGACAACAGTGCCTTCCGTCAGATGTCTTCCTTTATCGGTGGCGTTGGAGGAAGAGGTGGGGCTCAGCGAGATGTGAGGGTCGATTTGAAAGGGAAATGCGAAGCAAATGCATTGGATGGAAAGCATGCATCAAAGCAAGACTTTCGCAAAGAAACATTTCCGCAGGAAGAGGTAAACTGTGCTACTTCCTATATTTATGTACATTTGAATATACATAATTATATATATATATGCATGTATGTATATATAATATATATAATGTATTGGTCCCTCTCTGTGGAATGGTCATTTTACCTCTGTTTACTCTAAACTTCTATCTGGCAGCCTGTCCTCCTCTTTTGGTTTTCTCAAAATCTACTTCTTCTCACGGGGACTTGTGCACTGGCAGCGCTTGTGGACGGTTCAACTTACTAGAAGTGCTTTATCAATGTTTTAAATACAGTACAATACGATGTATGTATGTGTGTATATGTAAATATGAATGTATGTATGTACGTATTTCTAAATTAAGCATTCAAGATAATATATCAGCAGCTATTGACCGCAATGAATATTTCCTGGGTATCTATTGAGATTTCAAAGGCTTTTGATTGTGTAAACCATGACATCCTATTATTAAAACTGGAAAATATGGGAATATGTGAGGAAGCCCTAAACTGGTTCCAGAGTTATTTACTTAATAAACACCAATATCTTGGGTCATAGCCAATACAAGGCTGCTCCAATTAGTGTATTTGTTCCTTAGTCGTGTATATAATTATATCGCCCATTTGTCTCTGTTCTGTGAGCAGGAGAATGTTATAGAGATCAGTATTCCAAGCCGATACAATGCTCAGTCAAGTGGAACCATATCAGAGTCTTCATCGCATTTGGTAAGATTTGTGGACAAGTAAAAATGTGAAGTTGTGGAATGTACAATATATGCGTTTGAAAGGATTAAAATAATTTTAAAGGATTTAAAATGCTATATACATATTTGGTCTGTCTTGCAGGGCAATCGCTCAACCAGTTGATCACTATGAGCTCCATCTGCATTGCTCTGTTTTGTTCCACTCACTACATTTAAACATCCATGCCATCTGTCAGCTGTCGACGGGAATTCGTTGGATTGTTCCACGCTTGTTCGTGGGCCCACCACTGGCGACTCTTTTCAGTTTATTGTGCATAGTTTTGCTAACAGACGTATTTTACTCATTCACTATATTTAACATCATTTAGGCCAGTCAGTGCAGAGAGCACCTCTTGAAGGGGTGCTATATAAATGCTCCATTACATTACTTTTGACATGATATAGGCCAGCACAGAGAGTGACTGTCATTTGTTTTGCTTGTTACTTGGTTCTATAGAAATCTCCAATTACAATTACATTATGTAACTAGCTAGGTAATCTTTATTAACGTCACTTATAAAAAATCTTTACATTTTATCGTCTTGTTTCTAGCAACTTCTAAAGCGACTCTCAAAGTATAACCTAATCAAAGGCGCTCTCAGCACGCAACCTTGTGAGAAAAGAGAAGTCTTAAGACAACAAGTAAAGATGGTGATGCCCCAGTTAGCATTTGATATGGAGTTACATTTTGACAATGTAAAAAACGTAATTTAAAAGTCTAAAACTCTTACAGTAACAAAGAATCACTTAATTAGAACTTGTGACACGATGAAAGTGATAGATTATTGCCGTTACAATAAATAAAATAAGACACATTAAAAGAATTATTGCTGTTAAATCCTTTGTTTTGTTATTTCCAAGTCATTTTTCTATGTTTTCAGGATGTCTTCTCTGATGCTCTGGCTTGAAAACCGAAAGTGAAACGGCTCATAAACATTTTATTTTAATTACCGGAGCTGTTATCAGTCGATATCAATCAAGGTCATTTCTAAACTCTGCGATCAGTGTTGTCCCTGCCATGTTTTTTATAATGGGCCTGTGACTGTTGGGTTAAATCAGTATTATCAAATAGCATTTTATTTCTGCGTATATATGTGTATGTATGTATGTGTGTACGTATGTATGTATATGTATGTGTGTATGGCTATTTATTTGTGTAGTACCTAGTAAGAACATCTTAGGGGAACACTATGTTCTTTGTGACCCATAGTTGCCAAATTAGCTATTTATATTTTATCCATTTGATGCGATTAGCTGTTAATTTCACTTTCATGGCTGGTGTCATAAATCTTGTGAGATTGAATGTTGGCATATCAACTTTGTGCAAATATGAAAGCAACAGAAAGTGTTCTTGCTACCCAGGCATAATATCGGTGATTTTTTTTACATTGTGCAAATATTTTAAACTTTTTAAAAAAAATTGAAACACTGCTGAACACTAGAAAATGAAAAATCTTTTGTTACTTGATGAGAAACTGCCAATTGTTTTCCAATTAACCGTAATCCGTGGTTCATATCGTTTGTATTGTTTTTCAGATATATTTGTTTTTTTATGTGTACATTTACACGTTTTCAATAAACTTTGTTATTGAACAATAGTTGTATTTTTTTATCATGATCGTAAGTGATGCGTCGAGTCAGAGGGGTTCTCTGAAGGGTACAATGGTATACTGGTTATATGTTGGATTGGCAATCAAAAAGTTAAGGGTCCAAGCACTACCAGAATGTTTCAAGATTTCTGCACCCCACTTCACCTAGTAACCAACTCCGATATAAATAATCTTACACTGTCTGTGGTAGAATCAGTTGGTAAGTTAGATGGCTTGCCAACCACCTTTGTATGTTGGTGCTAAAAAAAGTGAAGTCGCTGACACGTCATATCAAATCTGTCTCAGTTCATAGCTCTTCTTCTGCAGTCTTATTACGTCTTGTAATTGCTTAGCAAACATTACGGTGATTCGCTGCTATTAATTAGTTAAATTGATTACATAAATTAAGTAAATGTCTCAGTGCAGTTGTCTGGTTAGAGTGTTGGACTGTCGGTCGAGAGGTCGAAGTTCAAATCTCTGCTAGGGCAGAAATTTAGTTTGAGGTTTCTGCTCTCATGACTGGGTTTAATGGGCTTCTGAAAATAGTTAATTGGTAAGTGTTAGAAGAGTCAGAGATCAAACTGATGGAAATCAGGGATCAAACTCAAGGTAATAAATTAGGTATCAAACTCAAGATAATAATAAATCAGGTATCAAACTCAAGATAATAAATCAGAGATAAAACTCAAGATAATAAATCAGAGATAAAACTCAAAATATAATAAATCAGGGATCAAGCCAAGGTAATAAATCAAACTCAAGGTAATAATTCAGGTATCAAAATCAAGGTAATAAATAAGGGATAAAGCTCAAGATAATAAATCAGAGATAAAACTCAAAATATAATAAATCAGGGATCAAGCCCAAGGTAATAAATCAAACTCAAGGTAATAAATCAGGTATCAAATTCAAGGTAATAAATAAGGGATAAAGCCCAAGATAATAAATCAGGTATCAAGCTCAAGGTAATAAATCAGGTATCAAACTCAAGATAATAATAAATCAGGTATCAAAATCAAGGTAATAAATCATGGATTAAACTCGAGGTAATAAATCAGAAATCAAACTCAAGGTAATAAGTCAGAGATCAAACTCAAGGTAATAAATCAGAAATCAAACTCAAGGTAATAAATCAAGGATGACGTTCGAGGTAATCAAGGATTATACTCTTTTAGATTCGGCGCACATTGGAATCAAACTTCAAGGGAATTATGACTGAAGGGAAAAGTCTAACCAAGCCTCCTAAGTATTATTCCTCTCGGCTTTTTAGAAATTCTCACCATGGAGTTTCAAACCTCAAGTGCCACTGAACAGGTGGCACAATCACTATAATTCCAAGAATGAGCAGAGCATTAGCATACATAATTATTGTCTGACTCATCCCAGGAATCCATCGTCCGTTCTGTTTGGTAGCGCTTTGCATACATTGTAACTGCAGCGAGCGCCAGAAGGGTCCGCTAGAGGTCGCAGGTGCCAAAGTCAGGATCGCATGGCGTTCCAGTCGGCGATTCTCTTCCACCAGGCTGATCAAAGTCAGGCGATCGATGAGTCCAGAGTCCGGTCACGCCCTGCTGAGAACGGGGCGTGTAATATCCTCCCTCCGCCGCATCGGCGTTGGCTCTTCTGTTGCCCGCAGACTTGCGAGGTGTCTACATCGGCGTTTAGTTCGGTTCCCGTGCGACCCGACTCCCCAGACTGATCGAGGGGAGTATGCCCGGGGTCCAGCTGTAGCCCAGCGGCTAATTGCACCCGTCGGACCCGCGGGGCAATTCGCCCGTAGGCCTCCTTCAATCTTTTCGCTCCGCGATAAACACGAAGACCGTAACGTTTTAGATCGGACCTCAGGCCCCTCCACCGCAACATCTGATCACCGCTGCCTAAGTCCCTCAGGACAAATCTTGCGGAATCTGTTTCGCATCAACCCTCCCCTCGACTGATCAGGCAGGCCTGGCACTGCATCAGAGCAGGCTATATGAGATTCGTTGAACCACGTTTTCCAGGTTAATCCTGTTCACGCGTTTTGGCTGAGGTGTTCAAACTGTTGTGTTAACGGCCTTGGATGGAGCTGGGAAGGTTGCCTACTGTAACTGCCTAAGAACGTGTGTGGAGAACTGTTCTTTCAAGGCTTGGTTTCTGTCAAGATTAAAGTTACGGTTGTTCTCACAAATCGAACATATTTCCTCAAAAGGCGGAAATGAGTAGAACTTAGTAAGATTTGAGTTCAACTGTAAGGAACGATATGCTGCCACGAGCTTTCTCAGTTCATCCAGACGGTAAGCTTCACAGAAGCAATCTCTGATATGCATGCACAAATTTACCTTGGCTCTATATATAAGTCTACACAGACAGACGACAGTGAGGTCTACGGACACATATTCCCTTAGACTAGGAAACCACGCGTATTGCATGAGATACGATAGCCGCCTAGAAAGGCAGAGCAGTCCCTTAACCTCGAGAGGTTCTCATAGTGCGAATACCAAATACAATTACAATACAATAACTGTAGTCCGATTTCTGAACGGGTCCGACTTGACGAAGCACTTGTGAATTATCTGGTGCTCTGCGTTTAGCCTTAGAGTAAGTAATGTAAGCCAGCGCTTAACTTTGTGGAGTCTGTCTGCGCTTACGAGGAATGATGTCAAGTTCCAATTTGAACGAAATTCTGACTTCAGTCAGTTAACAAGGAAGATAAGCTTAGTCAAAGTGCACGATGCTACGGAGTCGGCATCAGATGATTAAGAGTCGACAGTATTGTTTACATTGCTCGCCTATATATAGGCCTAAACTTTACTCTGTGTAGGCCTAATGTACATATTTTTGCGATTCCGTTAAAAAAGAATTTTTAGATTTCCTGACCTAACGGTTTTGTGCAGCTTCATTAATTGAAAATTTAACTAGAAATATTCGCATAAGACTTACATTGTTTGCCATTTGTGTGGTTCTATCCGCATTTCGATTTTAAGGAAATCCGAAGATCAGTCATTTTATCTTAGTACGGCAGAGGTGATAATTATTGGGTATAGAACTGTATAGATCTAACACAAAACACGTCCATGCAGGTTGTATAGATATTCCGTGATTGCGAGTACAAAAGTACGCTGTTTATTCTCCAGCTCTGATGTGATCAATAAAAACTAAGTCATGTTCAATAATAGACCTATTTTCAAATATATTGCGGCATGTTTAGTATGGAAAACAAGTTTGGACCAGCGACCTATAGGGGGGGGAGGGAGTCCGACAGTTTCAACCAGATTCATCGAGGCATACAGGGCGCACCAATCGTGTAATCGTAATATTAGGCCCTTTTCAATATTTCTTCTGCACTCAAAAACGAAATTGCTGGACCATCTTATACACTTCACGCAGGTGCTTAGTCAATAGCAAAATCCACAGGCGAGAAGTATCGGATCCCGATCAAGATTCAGAATGCAGGGAGGGACACCCAATGAGAGGGGTATAAAATGTGTGGGGGATGAACGTATAACGTGTCACCTCTTTGAAAAAGGTTAGGAGGACTTGTCTCGCTCGACCATCCCCGGGATCACCGCCCTTGAGGAGATATACAGACAGGCAGACAGGCAGGCAGACAGGCAGGCAGACAGGCAGGCAGACAGGCAGGCAGACGAATAGGGGATGACGCTTAAAACTGAAACGGCGAGGTAAAAATGGGGACAAGAGAAAAACTTCAAATTTTATCAACTTGTAATACAGCATTGACATTATCTCAACCTATGTTTGTGACATGAATATGTAGTATTTCCGTGGTTAATAATTGTAATACTGCACATTATATCCATGTGGTACTCACTATATATCGCAGTGGTTAGCATGCTGGGCAAGGGAAAAATTGGTTCTAGATTTCTGCTCCTCCTCCTGCAATTCAGCCACAATGAGTACACTGGCCGCACACCGTCGGTGGGAAGATAAGACAGCGAGGGAGGTCATCCTGCCTCATATACCGAGGTCAAGAGAGTTAAGTTGCCAACACTTCGACTACGCTTCTGTGAGCGTTGTAGAAATGCTGAGATTACGATTACGATTACGATTACGATTACTTCATACGGATGGCCACCTCGGGGCTATAGCTTCATTCAGATACTGCTTTTCTCATCTTCTATTCTTTTTCTTCTCTTTCTTCTGTTTCTTCTTCTTCCTCCTCCTGCTCCTCCTTTTCCTTCTCATCCTCCTCTCCTCTTGCACTTCAGCTTCCTATTCTTTTTCTCCTCCTCCTTCTTGATTGGTTGGTAGTTTCAGTTTAGTTACACTGTGTGATAACAAACATCATTAGCGTCACCCTCCTCCTTTATCCATGCTTGGGACTGGCACTGCGGGATTACAAGCAGTGTCGGGGTTTTGTTGTTGATTTTTAACGACACCGTTCCATATCGAAGATGATTTGTTGTCAAAGTCCAAACAGTGACGGCGTTATGTCGGAGTTTTCTTCAACTACATGCCGCATAATAGCGTCATCTAACGAATGGGATGACCTGAAAGCGCACGCGTTTTGTTGACGCGTGTCTATGGTAGGCCACGACTGTCGTATTGGGCTTCCACGGAGAGGAGGAGGCAGGCGTCGGCAGCCTTCCGTAAAGCCCGGCCGAGCAGCTGACGGGCGCCGAGGACGATCGATGGCCCGGCGCGTGGCTATCGACCGAAATGCCGCCCAACCCGTCCGTCTCTCCAACCGTACCTCAGTCCGTCTCTCCAACCGTCTCTCTGTTCGTCGCCTGTTGTAAGGCCGAGGGGAGGGAGCGGGATCAAGGAGAGGCTGGAAAGGACAGGAGAAGGCAGAGGAGGAGGAAGAAGAGAAGGACGACGTGACGGGCCTTCTAAGGGCGACGCCATGTTTGCTGTGTCCGTGCGTGCGTGTGTTTGTGCGTATGTAGGCTACGATGCCGCGCTACACCTCGCCCGCCGTAGCAGCAGCAGCCGACAACGGCCAGCAACGTACGTCCGTCCGCCCATCCGCGTGTACACATCGCATTGCGTATGTGCGATCCGTCGTATGCCCGATGACACCTATGGCGTATAATCAGGCGCCCGTCGAAAAGCAACTTATGGACGGGACGCGAAAATGGTCGCAGCGTGGGGCCCTTCTCGGAGCCTCTAATTTATTATAATCGGATCCCGGGACCGAGATAAGAGCGCCGCTAATACCCGCAACGGACCAACACACCCCAAACGTCGATCCTTCTCCTCCTCCACCGTTTCTCGGCAAACAGGTCGCACGCCCGCCGTTGTCGCCTGCAAGCGTACAGACCGTGGCGCCGTGCAAAGCGCAGACTTCGAGGGACCTTCGGAGACTAACTCTGAGGGGCCCATATCCGAGTAGGACCAGTCCACCCCGCCCGGACGTGACCCGTTCGTCTGGATCGACAGCCTCTCTTTCTTTTCCCCAACGGCCAAATCGCTTTGATTAACGGATCACGAGCTATCTGGGATTCTGGCGGCGTGAGCGATAATAGAGGTGACGTCAGGAACTGCGTGCTGTTATTGTGACGTCATAATCGTTCATCATGTTTGGATAAATTGCTGTCGTCACACCAAGGCTGTCATAAGGGTAAGTGTGTCTGGCCAGTGATTGGCGTGCATGTCAGACGCTCTTCAAGGACCTTTACTTTAATCATGACTTTTGGTTTGGACACAGTGTAAGAATAGATGGTTGCCAAGGTCGGATCCAGTATTTTTGGTTGGGACACAAGCGACATTGGAGTCCGGCGCATAGTTGAAGAAATGGCGAAACGTCGTAAATTTTAAAGCACTCTCCTATTGTTGTGAGTTATCCGCTGGTTCTTTCGTGGCTTCTCGCCATTACTAAACCTCACAATTTCTCTAATATCTATTCTGAACATAGGTTACACTCACATATAAAGCGGATGTTTTCATTACGAAGCCAATGTTACGAGTGTAGGCACTGTGTGTAGGATACGATATCGTAATTATTGCCTATAGACAATTTTAAGTCGCTAATTCCAGCTGTAAACGCATTCATGCCACCAACATATTGGTCAATATTCAGAAAGTGGATGTCCGTAGACACCTAATTGTCTAGAGACCTAAACATAATTTATAGGCCTACAGTGACTTGTCATAATAACTTAATGACGGACTTTTTCGCTTAGTTTTGGACAGAGATTTAAGACGTAAAATATTGGTCACTTCGACATTTCAAAGCCAACGAATAACGTGCGTAGGTCAGCGCTGTTTCCATTCACCGATGAAACGTTATAGCGGATGATTAATTCCTTTGTCGGGTTTTGGACTGGCACCACCCGAAAACGGAAGCGCGTTCCGATGCATTCTGGTATTGCCGAAAAGGCTTCTGGTTTACCTGCCTGGTTTGAACTGTTTCCATTTATAGGCGCTTATGATCAAAAATTCAAAGAATGGTTTCGTTATCGTAAGTTACTTCAAACTTCTAAAGCGCCACTCGAAGGCCATTCGCAGGGCAGCACCTTATTCATGAGTGCTGCTGTTCATCGGAAGTCACAAGTTCAATTGCCAAAGGGTCAGAGGGAGCAGAGTAGCTGTTAGGGTAGGTGTCGTTTAGATCCAGAATTTGTAGGTATACCCTATAGGATATGATGATCCGGGATCGGTGTTCCTGATGAGATGGTAATTCAGTTTTGCGTGGACAGCCCAAGGGGTCATAGATAGAAGAGCCTGCGAGGGTGGTGTATCATAGAAGAGCATAAAGTGGTTCATAGTGCGTAGTCATAAAGTGCGGAATTCAGAGGAAATCTCGTTCCATAGGCTAGGTGCAATGTTGGAAATTGAAGAATTTGAGAGGAGTTGTTACCGATGGTCGAGGAAGACTAAGACAAGAGGACGGTCGGGTAGTAAGTAAGTAAGCTAGCAAGCAAGTAAGTATATTCTTTAATCAGATGTCTGCCAACGCACGACATGTACAAATAAACAGGTACGAACAAAACATCTACATACATAATCTGTCGGAAGTCTAAAAATTAGTAAAACGGGTTGATTAGATGGCGATGAGTTCGCGAAGATAATTTGACTAGGAGTTTGTTCGGTTGATGATAAGAGTTTTAATTGGTAGGCATCGCTCTGGGAATACTCATTGGATTGATTTGAGGATATGAGTCACACTGTATTGTATTCCGTTTATTTTGATTAAAGCATTATAACTGTCAAAACGCAGCTATTTACTAAGTACCAAATTATTGCTTTAATAGATTAATGTATTTTTTCGGTTATGTCTATTCACGTAGAGTGAGGCTAGATCATTTTAGCTGGCGGTCTAGTACGTTCATTCATTCATTCCGAAAATTTATGTAGCGCCCCTTCAAGAAACCTACTCAGAGGCGCTCTCAGCCGGGCTTCGGCCAAACAAAAAAGACTTGAGGATATGATAGGAGTCGGTTGGCATGTCCTCGTACATCATTCGGAACACGACGCTTTAATGACTAATGAATTACAAACGCTCAAGTTGTGTGGATTCGAGGTTGAGGAAATTGAAATTGCAGTAATCGAGCTTTGATTGGACATTGGAGGTAGCAGTGGTGGATTCAGTTTTAAAGTCGAACATGGATCGGATGCAACTGCGGTCACGAACGTGCATGAAGCCAGAGCGCGACAGCTGGGAGATGTGAATTAGTACGCAAACCTTCATAAATCACAATAACGTAGTATTTAGGCTAGATTTAAGCACGGGGATTATTAAAGTTGTTTTTATACAACAACGTATACAAGACCTTTCCTGCGCCGCTTCCGCATGGAGACTCTTTAATCAGATGAGCAAATCTACAATTCGGGAACAGAATGTTTGAAGTTCCTGCGTGGTCCAGCTGAATGGAACTCTTTACCGGAAATAATCCGAATATCCGCCTCGATTAATATCTTACAACTCAAAACTTTTTTATAATTACTATGACTTGTCAAGATTGTACTACATTGTAATTTGTAATGCGTTCTTCAAGTAGGACTTTGTTTTATTAAGGCACTATATGAATGCCAGTTGTATTGCATTGCATCAGAGGGCGAAAGAATAATATAACCTACCGAAAATTATTCTGATTTAATAAAACCACGTTACATACAGTTATTTGCAGATTTGCCTATTAAGTGGCTGTGACGATGAAGTAATTAGGATTAGTATACTTTTTACTAATTATAATTGTTGCCCATGTCCATTATGAACCAAGCACATCTTAGTGTATGACCTACCTCGATCTTCTTGCAATCGTTGGTATTAAACTATTTTCTCAAGGCGCATTGATAAATAGTTTAACCTTGAACTGTCTTGTAAAAATCTGTATTTTTAGCGTTCAACTGAATCAGTTAAACATTCTGGCTATTAAACTAACTGGTCACGGTGGTAAACGATTTCACACGACTCATTGAAAATGAACTGGATCAATGGCTTGCACTAACTGTAGAAAAAGCTTTTAGACATTCAAATGCACAGATTCGCGGGTGTTCCTAATAGCGGGGTATAAGAATTGAGACGAGTTACAGCGGAAGGTTATATGTCGACGTAGCTTTAAACCGTGGCAACGGCTCTATGCAGTAGAATGGCAATGTCCATCAATCCTTCTGCATAGCATACGGCAACGTTTGCTATGACTATCATCGATAGAGGAATGTCAACAGGAGTTATTTACGAGGCGTTACCCTACATCGCCTTACCTTGCATATTTTCATCCTATAATTCAAATATGCAACGCATGCTCCTGAGACGGGCACATGTCGAGGCTCTATATAATGTCATGTTATAGGGCAACTTATTGAAACACTGCACTTTCGAAGGAATTCTCATGTTGGCTAAGCCTGCATCGTGTAGGGAGCGATAACTCATTCATTAGCCTGAATATGTGATGCTTCTATGACAAGAAGAATTAACAGTACATTATATTACAACGCGATATGATACAGTACCATCTGGAGTACAGTACAATATTATTATTATTATTATTACGCGGTATACTGTTGACAGCATTTTCCAAGATGGTTTTCTCGGATTTTCTGCACTTATGAAATCATTTCATCGTCGTCGAAAGTCCGTCTCTTTCCGTTCCCAAATCTTTTCCTTCTTTCCGATAGCTCTTCATCATCCCTAACGATTATCTTCCCTCTCATATATATCGTCTTCTATACGATCCTCAGTCACCCCTCCCCTTCCGCTGCAGTCTCATCATTCCCATCTCCATCTCCATCCTTTTCCAGCCTATCCTCCGTCGGCTTCTTCCGTCTTATCCTCACTTCCCAGTTAACCTTGTTGGTTACTGGAGGCTGGAGATAGCAATTAAGTGTCAGCTCCGGAATAAAACGTCTCCTGTTTTATACATCGATAAAGGATGATGCTGTCTCGCGAAAATCCAGATTTGGACTCTTAAGATTCTTTACTACTTATGAGTTCACTGGCTCTGTCTCTGTCTCTCCCTCTGTCTGTCTGTCTCTGTCTGTCTGTCTATCTGTCTCTCTTTCTCTCTCTCTCT
Organism: Bimastos eiseni; assembly: GCA_959347315.1. Classification (NCBI taxonomy): domain Eukaryota; kingdom Metazoa; phylum Annelida; class Clitellata; order Crassiclitellata; family Lumbricidae; genus Bimastos; species Bimastos eiseni. Next base: position 36,608,066 of record OY365811.1, on the reverse strand, counting down.
CTTTCTCTCTCTCTCTCTCTCTCTCTCTCTCTGTATCTCTCTCTGTATCTCTCTCTGTATCTCTCTCTGTATCTCTCTGTATCTCTCTCTATGTCTGTCTCTCTCTTTCTGGTCGTCTTTTGTCTGTATCGATCTTCCTCGTTATAGCTTTGAGTCAGTCAGTCGGTCGGTCGGTCGGTCGGTCGGTCGGTCGGTCGGTCGGTCGGTCGGTCGGTCGGTCGGTCGGTCGGTCGGTCGGTCGGTCGGTCGGTCGGTCGGTCGGTCGGTCGGTCGGTCGGTCGGTCGGTCGGTCGGTCGGTCGGTCGGTCGGTCGGTCGGTCGGTCGGTCGGTCGGTCGGTCGGTCGGTCGGTCGGTCGGTCGGTCGGTCGGTCGGTCGGTCGGTCGGTCGGTCGGTCGGTCGGTCGGTCGGTCGGTCGGTCGGTCGGTCGGTCGGTCGGTCACGTAGTCGGTCACGTAGTCGGTCACGTAGTCGGTCACGTAGTCGGTCACGTAGTCGGTCACGTAGTCAGTCACGTAGTCAGTCAGTGTGTCTACCTGATTTGTCTGTCTGTCTGTCTTGTCTGTCTGTCTGTCTGTCTGCCTGCCTAGTATATACGTATGATTGGCTATAAACTGGCCTGTGTATTTGTATAAGACATAAAAATATGGAAACACTTACGCACTTATTTAGGACCGTCACGCGACCAGACAAAAGATAACGTGCCTTCGTCCGGCATGACGATCAAGTAAGGTGGAGGTAGGCAAGTAGACGGACATAGAGACAGACAGATAGACGGACAGACAAATGTAGATCAGCAGAAATTGGATGTGGATTGGTGATACACACAGTTGCACGCCTAACGTATCGCATACTTACTAGTCATGCGAATGCTATTAGCAGATTGTAATCGACTTTTAAGAATTAAACCATAACAATGACACAGAGAACGACATAGACAGATACATTGACAGAGACAGAGAGACAGAACATAGTAGAGTGCAGTTGATGATTCATATAGACATATAACCACACATCTCTGCGATTGCATAAGCAATGATTTCAAGCGGGCAAGAAGACGCATTGAGCATGACAAAATGTAAGAGGAAGAGAAATGTTAGACACAGAGACAGACAGGCGTGCAGATGGGGAGACAGCCAAAGAAACTGAAGTCATACAGGCAACAGTGGATTAGCATGCAGAGATTGTTATTGTTATTATAAAGAGTATTGAAGGCAGACGACTGATTATTTGAACGACAGCTGAGCTGCTTATGAAGACAGATACACAGTTCCTCCAACCTTCCATAGACATATGCAGACACAAACAGTAAGACAGACAGAAAGACCGACCGTCCTTCCGTCAATCCATCCATCCATCCGCCCTTCCATTCGTTAATCCTTCCATCCACCCGTCCTTCCATCTATGCGTTCAGCCGTCCTTCCATTCGCCCTTCTGTCTTTCCGTCCTTCCTTCCTTCCTTCCATTTGTCCTTCCATCCATCCGCCCCTCCGTCTTTCCGTCCTTCAATCCGTCTGTCTATCCGTCCTTTCCTCCATCTTTCCATCCTTCCGTCTTTCCATCCATCTATCCCACGATGTAACAGATAGCGAACCTAAGACGCAGCGTTGATACTCAATCACAGAAAGAAAATCCGACGGCAGATGTCGCCCGAAAGACAGCGGGTGGCAAAACTGTAATTCGTATATCACACTCTGTAATTTTCATGGTACAGTGGTTGGCGTGTCAAAGAAATGACTCAGAGGCCGAACCTCACCGATTCCAAGAGGAAAGAAATGCCTCTTAAGATTTCTGTTTGACAGCAAAGGCCCACACTTCATTGCCTGTCATTGTGTTGGCTTAAGGATTCATCATTGTCGTCATCGTCGTAGTCGTCATCATCTTTGACGTAGCGTCGATTTTAGTGATTAAAGTGATAGTCGCGTGAGCTGTTGTTAGTTGTTACACCTGGCATGAGGCAGTGACAGATCAGTCTTGACAATCAGAATATATACGAAGTTCAACTCGTGATGCATTGACGTTAAACCGACAACCCATTTATTCAGTGTTACGTAATAACAATTGCCCCGTTTTTGCAGGTGTCTCTCAGAACCTAAGAGTGGCGCAATATAATTCTTCAATAACAATTACACTGACGATGACGATGACAATTCTGGGATACACAGAGCCGCCAGTGCCTCGGTCATTCCTCTGAGGACTTGACAAGAGATTATATCACCATACAATCCATTCACATTTTTATAAAGCCTGCCTACAAATAGAAAAATGAACACTGATAATTTAGATAATTTTTGAAATAGTTAGGGTGTATTTGACGATATAGGCAGTTCCATCCCATCCAACTAAAATTTTAGAAAGGAAGGACCGTCCCCTCCGGCGCACCCTATAAGTCTTCACCTCAACCTCTGGCGTGGGGATTTCGGTTCACATACCGACAATGGCCTATTTAAGAGATCTGAATCTCGAACTACACATGAGCTTTAAATAGCGTGGCGTCCATTCAAACGGGCAGATGTATGTCAAACTATACTTGAAAAATGAACAGGGTCGAGGCCGTAATTAGGTGACTGTGTAAAAACGTGTACATTTCCACTTAGCCGTCGTAAATTTATCGCGATTATATATATTATAAAGATGGTTTGGCGATTGTGGTGCCCCTAGCGACCGACAGATTGAACCGATTTGAGTCGGCATGTTGCCGCTATGGGGCTGGCTGTTAGCAGATTAATGTGACGGCTTTAGAACAGGCTCAGGTGGTGGGTTAATCAATCATTCATCCATTTATTGAAACCTTTGTCAGCCAATGTATTCAATAATCATAGACACAGCAAATAAGTCGTGGACAAACCGCTGGATTGTAGGCAACACTGGGGCCTCAGAAGCAATAAAAGCCAAATAAGAGGAGGGGACTCAGATCATGACCAGATAAATTAAGACACTTGAGGTAGGATATTATATAGAACGAATGACTGAAGTGAACTGAGTAACTCGAAAAATGGAACAGTGTGAGATAAAATCATACAACAGTTAAATACTTAACTTAACTAATGACAGCTACTTAAACTTGTGTATAAATTAATGTACTCGTCATACCAACATTTTAAGAATATTTAGTAGTCACGACTGGTTTAAGAAAGGTGCTTTGGAAATGCCTAGTTTCATTTAACTTTCGTCGGTTTGTTTAACTGTGTGTGCATGTTCTTGTCTGATGTTCGAATGCATCCGTCTGCTTGACCTCTTGTGTCTGCCTGTGTGTCTGTCTCTGTTGGTGTGTATATATCTTGCTAGGCCTCTACGTCTCTCTGTATGTCTTTATGGTTGTCTGTCCGTGTCTGCCTGGATATCTACCGGCGTCTTCTATGCGTCTATGTTTGCTCCTCGAGTCCCTTTTCCAGTTGCCTCTCCTGCTGTCCGTCGGTCAGTTTGGCTGTCCCTCCCTATCCCTCTTTTTGTTTTCCTACCTTGTTCTTCATCGGGCAATAGGTCTGTATTGCTGAGAAAAATCCATTCCTGCTATTGACAATACGATTACGAATGTTTACTAAACCTGATTCAAGCGTCGCTGGGACCTGGTCGCAGCAACAGCGGTGAGTGGGACGGAGGGAGGGTGGAGTAAGGATGGACGAAAGAACAGAGGGGGTTAGAGGGACAGCTGGAAGGAAGGGCCGCGGCATTCAGAGTGGGATTTAACGCTTGCTCCGTACTGTCCCACAAGCGTTCAGACCCTCTTCCGCGGTTGTTGAGCCCACGTGTCTCCGTGTCCTTAGCTACGAGTGTCGTCGTGTTTGCCATCCTGTCTTCTCATCCTACCCAGTCGTTCCTGCTCCTAGTCTTTCCAAGCCTAATTTTCTCCAAGTCCTCTCGAATCTGTCTTTCGAATCGACAATTTTTTCCGTGTTCTGCTGAGTTCTAGCAAGTCACCACGGTGCGTTCTGACTCCTTCAAGAAGTTCTTGTAAGTACAGTAAAGTTACTTTCAGTCCTAACTCTAATTCAGCCACGAGCCATCGAATTTCGTTCAGAATCCGTGGGAACTTGAACCCAACAGTGAGCACATTGGAAGCGAATTCTCTGTTTCGACGTGTTAGTTAAGTTCTCTGAACCTGTGCACCAAATCCATGCAATATATAAGCCATGCCAACCAACCAACCAACCCAAACCAACCAAACCAACCAAACCAAACCCAAACCAAACCCACCAACCAACCAATGGTTTATTCAGCAAACCGAAAACTGTAAATGTAAGCAAAGTACACTAAATTAACATTGGCTGTCGATCGCATGGGAGACCCAATTAGGGACCAAACGGCCCTGCTAGTTAGGGCCACCCCGTAAGGCATAGAACGTAAAAAAATAATTTATGATCATTCCAGACGAAAAGAAAGTAAGCTGTCATTCGATGATAACATAAATCGTAATCTTGACTACATAGACTTAACTAACATCAAATAATAACAGACGCAAAACGTTTGTAAATCAGGACAGAACATAATATTATAGCTTTCAGTTTTATAATTAAACCACGACTATGCATAGCGTAATAAGAAGAACGTTTTGGTAAGTTTGGTCAGCAAACCAGAATTTTATTAATAATGCTAATGGTAACAATTCTCGCCTAATTTCATTCCCACTAATCAACTTCCGCCAACGTATGGTATTATAACGTATTCCTACCGTAGGTCTACACGTTATGGAAAAAATAACTGTAGGAGAGTAACTTCATATGTGATTGAATAAATACACGTATATTAATAATGGCGCTCTATAAAATTAGGACTTCCTTAATTGTTTGTCAGCTTTTGAATTGTCGGTCTATCCGTTTCGCAGCGTCTTTTGTCCGATGTTGAAGAAACTGCATGGCGATGCCATCCGACATCCGAATTGTCTGATAGACACTGTCTTGCATCAATGGAAAACATGGCTGCGCTGATATTAGCGTATAACAGGTGTTCGGCGGCAAGAAATATCAGCACAAGCGCACAACGCAATATTCGCGCCATAAAACAATATTATTGCTCGGTATTGCAAGTAATACTATATATAATATATATATGCAGAACTGTAGATGCATCGATTATATATGCCATGAGTATATACTATATATATGTATATATAGGCCTATATGTACACACATGTATATAGATATATATACTATAGATGCTTCGTATGTGTTTAATGTATGCCATTATATATATATATATATATATGTAATGAAGGACGAGTAGGATAAACATAAACATTGCTTGCATGTATATATAAGTACGTTATATGCAAGCATGTGTACATTTATATATTGCCAATGTTGGTTTCTTATTGCATACTTTTTTGCACGCACATGTACACGTATGCATGATTTGCATATATATATATATTGGTTGTATTGTTCCATTTGTATTGAGTCTTATAGTCTTATATACGAGCTTAGTATACATAAGATATCAGAGGAATCTAAAGGATAATAATTATGAAGTTGATCTGACCAGCATGCATGTAATCTAGAGAGCTGTTCTCAAAGAGTCTCAGTAATAACTGTTTTTCAGACTTAGGACACCTGGATCTACTATCGGGCGACTCAACTTCCCCTCAAGGTTCTGATCTTGGCCCGCTTCTTTTTTTAATTTATAATATTAATGCTATACCTAATGCAGACTTATTTATAGTCTATGCAGTCTATGCGACGGATAACATTGTCTGCTGCAGATTCTGATAGGGCCTATATTGAATTCTCATAAATCAACTGATACCTTATTTCAACTTGTTTTTCTGAACTTCAGTGAGTATGTGCCTGAATGGTTGAGATGAAATAAATGCACGCTCAACGTAGGTTAAACCAATACTTCCCGTCTAGAACTCTATAGGTCGCATAAGAAAATGGATCCCAAGAAAGTCGCATCTTGCTTACAGAAGGGACCCCTATCGCCCAAGTTCTCTTTGCCAGTCTACTAATTTCGTGAGGGTATATTATTATGGTGACATAGACCAGCACCTAAATTAGAAAGAGCTCATAATTAATATTTATAATTAAATCACCAAGACTATTCGAACACTTACTCTTTTCCTTTGTCATATTGATTCCTCTTTCTATCTGAGCTGCACTTTATAATTCTCTCATTTATCCTTAGTTAGCTCTTATTCATTAACATGGACCTCCACTTATAAATTCAATTGCAAGAGACTATTATCCAACAGGCGTATGTATGAATAATGATCGTGGTCTTATATCGCATGTCATTGATAACTTCTGTTACCTCTGATCACTATACTCCTACTAAACAATAAACTGGACTTCTTGTACGACCCTCAATATTAAAAGACTGTACCGAAGAAGTGATTTTCACTACGCGGCCGAATACGAATAATTGGAGCAACTATTCGGATGATTACGAATACTAATAGTGTAACTTACAAGACTAGTGTGAGAAAAATGTATGGGTCGACCAAAATGTTCAAATGCGAGCAAAAGTTTCAGTTCAATAAATTTAATACATAAACTAAACGCAAGCAGGTAACAACATGAAATTTATGCATCCTTCTGCGTGAACTAGGAATTGAACTAGTTTAATCAAACCTAAAAATGAGACGGATGACACTGCGATACCGTGGTCCAAGCAGTATAGAGTTACTGCAGTCCATTCGATATAGCAGCTACCGCTTGTGCAGAAACAAATGTCACATGATCACTATTCGTATTTGGTCCGACCGCTACTATTCGACCGAAATCCGAATCGTTTTTTGTAAGGCTGTTCGTCTCCGAAACGAATACGAAGCGAATTATTCGGTACAGCCCAAATACAGATACTCGATTATATTCTCTATTCACTTTTCTGGAGTATTCCTCAACATAATAATAATATCCAACGCTGACCAAACGCTAGATTATGTTAAAATAAACTCAGCCTTATATATTTGCATGAAGGAACTTCCAAAGATTGACTGTTGATATATTGTTGGGTTTCTGTACTGTTGTTGTACTGAATGGGTCCTTAATTAAGACATTAGCTAATAGTGTCTTCTGAATATTTTGTATTTGCTTAGTTTATGGCTATTATTATTATTATTATTATTATTATTATTATTATTATTATTATTATCAATTTATCAGTATATGCATTCGCTTTGTTTTCTGTTGTACACTGGGGCCCCTGGATAGCGGGGTAATGACCCTTTTGGAGGTTTCCCTCAGTAACCATGCAGATGGTTTCATTTCTTTCAATTGTATACATGATAATTTTTTTCTTGTCATTTTGTCACCAACTAGATTAATTATCTTGAACTGAATACACACACACACATATATATATATACATTATATATATACATATATACATATATATGTATGTATATATCAATTGTTCTCTTTATCTGATCCAATAAAGATCCTCATAAATAAGAGTCCAATATTCCTGTTTAATACCGCGCTCTCTCCAGGCCTATTATCATAGCGGTTTATATATATATATATTATATATATATATTATATATATATATATTATATATGTATATATATATTGATTCATATATATGGTATGTGCACAACTGTGCACTGTACTATATATTATACTGTCGGGAGCCGGCTGGTTTCTGGTTAAGTTGATTAATCTATGAATTAATATTAACAATAAATTGTAGACATTGGCTGCAGAGCCAGGAGAAGGAAGACGGAAGGAAGCGATGAGTTGCCTCTGCAGCTAGTGATGCGTTGCACTCAGCCGCTCAGACGATGGCTATAACGACGACGACTACGACGACGACGACGTCTACTATTATGATGATGATTATGATGACGTTAATGCATGATAATCTATCAATGTTTTTAAACCGTCCAGAGATTGGCAGTAATCATGCTACACACACGCACGCACACTCAGACACATACACACACTCCTACGCACGCGCGCACACACACGCACATGCAGTGGTCTGTGGAATGCACACCGGTTTTTGAGCGAGAGATTGAGAGCGGGATATTTGGACAGATACGGACAGAGACTTAGAACGAGAAGGTGACAGGCAGGCAGGCAGGTAGGTAGGCAGAGAGTCAGGCAGGCAGGGAGGCAGGCAGATGGATAGACAGACACAGATATAGAAAGACAGATCGACATTGAGGGATGAGCAAAACCAAATAAACATTGTAAACTTTACATGTACGTGAATGCGTGCGTATCCTTGAAATGTAAGGTCATGTAATGGAGCATTCATATAGCGCCAATCGAATCAGAAGAATCAGAAGCGCTCACGACTCAACACAAAACTAAACAAAGCTAAACAGAGAAAAGGAAATTTTTCAGGGGCTTCCGACAGACAGCAGAGGAGAGAAACACACACACACTCACACACACACCACACACACATATATATGTATATATATAGAGAGAAAGAGACAGAGACAAAGAGACAGAGACAAAGAGACAGAGACAAAGAGACAAAGAGACAGAGACAAAGAGACAGAGACAAAGAGACAGAGACAAAGAGACAGAGACAAAGAGACAGAGACAAAGAGACAAAGAGACAGAGACAAAGAGACAGAGACAGAGACAAAGAGACAGAGACAAAGAGACAGAGACAAAGAGACAGAGACAAAGAGACAGAGACAAAGAGACAGAGACAAAGAGACAGAGACAAAGAGACAGAGAAGCTCCTTCCGAACAGTACTGGAACCACGCCATGTGGCAAAGCAACATGTCTGTATGTAGTTTTGTATGCGGCTATGCATCTCAGTGTATATATGTATGTGGATATGCATTCGGGTGCTTGTATGTGTGTATGTATGTTTGTATGTCTGTATATATGTATATTTAGGTCAACTAAATGCATCGACAGAGAGAAAGAGTAAGGACAAAAGGGAGGAATCGAGAAAGGGAGGAATGAAGATAGGGCATTTAATACGGGAGGGATAAGTCGACACTCAGGCTCATAAGAGGAATACACAATGACACGCACATACATAATTATAAGGAAACAGTTCCTTCAGAACGACAGAGTCATGCAACTGGAGTGCATAGAAGGACAGGTAGAAGGACACTGACAACAAGACACTGAGACGGAGAGAAGGTGATAAGCAAACAAACAGATGCAGGAAGAAGTCTTCCTTAGTATGTCGTTGCTTTTCACATACACACACACACCTACACACACACAACACACACAAATACACACAAACACACGCATACACACCTACGCACGCGAAGACACACACACACCAGATGTCGTGCTGCTGTCTCTCTCGATCTATCTTCATATATCTTCGTCAGTTGATCATTGATTTTTTCGTTCTGACCCATCAAACATATTGATGTTCTTGCGTAACGCCTACGCTGGTGCTATATAAAAACAACTCGAGATTTGCGGTTGGTCATAACTTGACCGCTGCCTAATAACTCGTGTGGTGCCAGGTTCAGGCCTGGATAAGAGAGGAGGGCGACGCTGTAATGCTGGCCGTCTTTATTATAGCATAGCGTCGTTAAACATTGACTACTCACACGCACACATACTCACACGCACACATACTCACACGCACACATACTCACACGCACACATACTCACACGCACACATACTCACACGCACACATACTCACACGCACACACCCTCACACGCACACATACTCCCACGCACACATACTTACACGCACACATACTTCCACGCACACATACTCACACGCACACATACTTCCACGCACGCATACTCACAGGCACACATACTCACACGCACACATACTTCCACGCACGTATACTCACATGCACACATACTCACACGCACACATACTCACACGCACACATACTTCCACGCACACATACTCACACGCACACATACTCACACGCACACATACTCACACGCGTACGCGCTCAGACATGCAGGAGGTTGGATGAGAAGATGGTGAGTTGAAGTGTATTGAACTTTAGCATTTTCAGAATGTCGTATATCTGACATTGCAAATTAGAATCTTTTAATACAAACATCAAAAAGAGAAAGATCTCGAGGATGAGTAACGAATTTATAGTAACCAGTAAATATCGCTATGGGGTGTATTGTATTGCATTGCATTGTATTGTATTGTATTTCCGTTTAATGAGAATATAATATTGCTGACTGAACGCAGTCATTGCATTTACAATTTTACATCTTATGAGTTAGCTAACCAAAACAGATCGCCTTCTAATGGATGGGAAATAAAAGAAATCAAGAAATTTTGCCACGTTAGCGGTAGGCTACGATCACAAATGCCATGTGGAAATAAAAAGAGGAACTGCTATTGGTTAAGATTACTTCTAGAAAATTAAGGAATTAGTGAGAGGAAAGTTGGACAAGAACTTGAAGAAACGATGGGCAGAGTCAATTAAATGAAGTGAAGGACGATATGTGGACTCGATCTATAGGAGATGAGAGGATATAGAATGACTGGATTGGATCATCTGGCTGGAGATTAACAGCTGGATTGAAGAAGGACCAATAAGTGAAGAGATGCTACAAATGTTAAAAAGGTATACGATGAAAAAGTCTCTAAATCAAAGCAATCAGAAGACGTATTAGAAAGTGGTTAGGTCACAAAATGACGGCAGGTTGTCTCTTGAGAAGTCTTTAATAGAGGCGAAAAGTGAAGATGAAGAAGACGAAGATTGATGATAATGAACTGGATGATGAAGGAGGTTTACATCAGGCCTAAAGGAAAGGATTAGTCAACGAGACGAATGCAACATTGGAAGTAAGAATCACCTAAAACGCAAAGCACCAGATGAAGAAGATAATATATAGTTTATCAATAGCCATATAAAGCTGTCCATTGTTTATCAATAGTTTATCAATAGCCATGTAAAGTTTTCCATTGTTTATCAATAGTGTATCAATAGCCATGTAAAGTTTTCCAATGTTTATCAATAGTGTATCAATAGCCATGTAAAGTTTTCCATTGTTTATCAGTAGTGTATCAATAGCCATGTAAAGTTTTCCATTGTTTATCAATAGTGTATCAATAACCATGTAAAGTTTTCCATTGTTTATCAATAGTGTATCAATAACCATGTAAAGTTTTCCATTGTTTATCAATAGTGTATCAATAGCCATGTAAAGTTGTCCATTGTCTATTCCTCCTCTTGATCGCAGTCTCGTAAATAGCGGTCTTCGTCAACTCTTTAATAACAGCTGCACAATCACAACCCTGCATTTCTAACGTACAACTTACCTCAACCGATGTAATGTTTTTACACATCTTGATTGATCTATCAGAGGCTGGTTTAATCAATCTTAATCTAATCTAATCTGATTACTTTTATAGCGCCGTCAGAATAATGCATGAGGTGTCAGTCGGATTTTCGCTCGTAAACGGAGGGGTTCTTGCGCCACGAGACTTTGAAATCAAGGTCAAAGGCGATTGGGCGAGATCGGACCGAAGCAAGGTCGTCAGAAATTACCCACAACAACGCATGACCACAGTCATGTTAATTGACCCCTTTCTCAGCTCCTCGATCAGCCATTGCTCGATCTTGTCTTATAAATACGCTGCTCTTGAACCCAGCTTCGCCCGGCATTTACAGTCACGTTATTACTATAGCAGCAGTTCCTTTGAATTTAATGTAGTCTGACTCAGCGTCACTTGCCCCCGTGCTCGTTCGGGTCCATGCGGATGAAGTTGACGAAGAGGATCAAGTGAAAGACTAGGAGATTGTTAGGGTAACTGCGCAGTCACGAAATTACTTCGACCAGGAATTTGAATTAATTAAACAACGTCTTTACGAAGCTTTTTTTTGAACTCCACGTTGATCAACCCGATTACGAGTGTTCCATTGGTGAGCCCAATTTCTCCGACTGACGCCGTGGTTTTATAATTAACACACCTGATTTGTATAAATGATATTTAACTCCTTTTTACGACGTGGGCGAAAATGACTGGCGATATTTTATATGAAATGTCTGGTATGTAGGCAATTCGAAAGTTAAAATGTCTGAATATCGGAGACCCCTAATCTAAAGTTTACAATTGTGCACAGAAGCAGTTACATGGGCATAGAAATTCGCATAAAAGCGTTTAGTAAAATATTCATTTCGCCAGAGCATCCCATTGGCGAGTCTTTTTGACAAGCTCCAGTGATTGAATTGTCGGAGAGTTGGGAGCGTTCAACCCCCAGTTCATTTTTCTACCATCCAGTTAATTCTCAAAAATTACCCTGGGGTCAAGCGAACCCCTAGATCAGGTTTCAGTGGCTCTTAACGTAGCTAAAAATCAGATTCGTGCACCGAAAACCTGCTGTTACCCTCTATAATGCAGCCCGTAAGCCTAGGCTACACGGGTTTCAGGTTCGTAAAAATTCTGGCCTGGACATCTGGACATGTGAAACATTTTCAACCCGTCTCCAGTCAAATTTGACAATTCAAACCCTGGGACGCACAGCCAAACACATATTTCGCTTTCAAGTTAAGATTAGCCTTAATCGTTGTTGTGTACATGTGCTCCGAATTTCGGAGTACGCGTAACTTTGAAGGGAAGCGTATACTATAGGGAGGTGCATGGCGTCAGAAGGTTTTCTGGTGATGTCAATGGAATGTCTGTGAGTGAGCTGCAGCCTCGGCTACTGAAGATGGTTTCCGTGAGGATAAAAATGGCGTCCTTACTTATCTTTCCATATCATTCCCTTCTTAGCTTAAGTCGCCTTATCTTTTCTTATGCTTCGCCTGACATCTTAATTTGCCTCAACAAAGCTTTCATCGCATTGTTATCAACGCTTTACCGTATTTTATTCTGCCTTCCTGCCTACCGTCTTGCCTGCCTATCTGTATGTCTGTCTATCTGTCTGTCTGTCTGTCTGTCTGTCTGTGTATCTTATATTTATTGCGTTCTCTCCATTCTCCTTATCATTCCTTTCCTTACCTTTCCATGCACAACCTAACCTTTATTCCGTGACCTTTCCTCACGCTGCTACCCTCATTGGAATACCTTACCATGCCACATCGTACCACTCACGCCATTGGTCAGCGTTGAGTGCAATCGATCTTCAGTTATGTAGCGCTAGCGTAGAAGAATGCGCTGCTGTAAGCCGTTATTGAATTATGAACTGCGGCCATTGCTGGAAACGCTGGAACCCTGTCGGTCGTCGTCGGCCTTCGATCAACGCGACAGTCTTGCGCTATAACATCGGCCGCATTTTTGCTGTCGACTCAGCACCGATTTCCATTGTCACCTCTCTCGTATTTGCGTTGCGTAAACCAAGCTGCCCTCGGGCCAGGCGCGTCGCGACGTATACGTGCTCACGGGCTTGCGGGACCGGATCCATAGGGCGCATGCGCGAAAGACGGACGGCCGACGGGCATGCGCAAGTTATCCGCGATTCCCCGATGACATCAGCGCTTTCAAGCGAGGTGTCGTCCGATGGTTGGCGGGTTTTCCACCTACGGTCTCTGATTCATACACACGTGGGCACCAATACATCTACGCACACACACACACACACACACAGACGGAAAGGTTACGGATAGCAATCAATCTATCATTCAATGTGGTTGCTCGCCAGGATTTTGCCCAGTTACATTGCAATCCTTTCGTTGCTTTCTTACTGTTTATCGAGTCCTCTTTTGTCATCATCGTCGTCGTCGTCGTCATCATCATATCCTGACGCCAACCATTTGCCGCCAATGGGTACAAATAAATGATCTCGATTGTCCTCGGTCGTTTAGTTGCCGACTATGCCGAGTCCATCGCTCCTTTTCCTGTTAGTCTAAGTGCTGTGTTGTGGTATGTCCCTATTTAATATATCGTCTATCCGTGTCTTAGTCTTCGTCTTCTTTTCCTCGTCCTTGTCTTTACACTTAGTTGAAAAGGAAGTTTACGCCCCGTATCATGCGACAATCAACAACAATTGAAAGATTGATGCATCTTATGTAGCGTGATGAATACCAACGGAAACACGTTTGTTCACTGACATCAATCACTGACGTCATCCTCTGACATCATTCACATGACGTCATTCGCTTACCAATTACCATCCTCCAACTTATGATGACTAGGCCTATGTCCTCACGACTGTTGGGGCAATCTGTATACCCAGCCTCTGGACGTTATAGGTGCAACCTAAAAAACGAATCTATTAGAGGAATGGTTCGTCTAATATCCGTCGATGCACATTTTGCTCTTAAATATTGATGTCGCCCCAATTTGAATTTTGGTTCTAATTGATAATATGACGTTTTAAAACTTGTAAGGCTTTTGTAAATGTTACCTCCTTAACTCAAAGCGAATTAATCAGCTTTCTATGTCAACAAGATCTGAACATTTCTTGATCTCGATCATCGCCCAAAAATCTATTACCCGACGATAAATATATATATATATATATATATATATAGCCTATAGGGACTTTCCCTTACACGAGAACGTGACATTGTGTCACACGTTATCGTCTATAAAATTATGTGGACACTGGACATAGGCTACTACTGATGGTGCAGGTTTTAAGGAGCTATAATTTCCAGTGATCCTAAATCCTAATATTCAAGCAATGACTGCGGACTGTCCCTGCAAATGCATTTGGTCACAGAGATCTCCATACAACGCGGTTCCAAAGGCTTCACCTCCGAATCATTGACGATCCGGAGGTAAAAGCCTCTGACACCCCTTACGACATTATATGCATCAAGGCAATTGACATAGGGTGTATATTCTAAGGCAGATAAAATATACGATTTCAATTAATTACATTCGCTATGACTTTACGAACTTAATTGCGTATTTAAATTGAAACACTGAACACTCTAAATTAGTAATAGCATAGTGTACCACGAGAGCACGAGCACAGACCAATTACAGCAGCATTTTCTTCTGGGCTTCATTTTAGAAAAGTCGTGGACGACGTCGATATAATCCACTTCATTAGCGAAATGTCTTTTCAAGACGAAATCAGACTATTTGTCACCGCCCATCATAGACAGCCCGCACAATTTTACGAGTGTGAGTCGGCTGAAGGGTCGCTTCGCATCAACGCTATGTGTTGACAAGTCAATAAAATACGGTGCCTATCCCTAGGTTGGTGGATACCATATTATAATGACATGCATGGTCTGTATACCTAGGCCTTATATCACCCAACATCCAGCGCCGTATCTAGTTCTTGGTGCCCTGTAGGCAAAATCGTTTGATGTGCCCTGTATTTACGGCATCTGTTTAAATGACAATAATATTAATTTACTTTGTACAAAATTTCTAAATACATTTAACAGATACAATTATTAAATCGATTGCATAATTATGAAAGGATTAAATTGGGTTTAAGGACAAGGTGAACGTTGCTTGTTGTGTCTATTAAACAACTGGAATAAATAAATTCTGAAAAGGCCCCATATTTTGGATTCGGTCTCAGAGGGAGCGGCCTCCCTCTGCTCCACCTCTGACTACACGCCACTGGTTTACGGCTGCAGTGCTTCCGACTTTTCGTCTGCGATTTGCTGTTCCGCTGGCGATCGATTTTCGAGCGGAGCAACGCCCTCTGCCGCCCGCAGCGATCTTTGAGGTGACCGCCGTGGCTGAGTGAAAGGTCGCTGATGGAGTGTCAAAACCGATGACGCACTGTACGCGTCACAGGAACCGATTACGTCATAGCTGATGCGATGAGACGTTGCTATGACGACGGCGATGTTGTGGTGATGACGAATGAGGTGATTGTTATGAGACGATGGTGAATGTGTTGGTGGAAATGATAACAGTTGTGCTGGTGATGCTGATATCAAATATGATGGTGATAAGTTGGAAGCGGTGACGATTACGATGCTTGATTCTGCCACTGCTGTTTGTTTTATTAAATAATATATTTACTGTTTTGATTGATGATGGTGATAACAATGATTACAATGAGGATGGTTCTGGTCATTACGGTTTTATAGTAATCTTGGTCTACTTGAATTATTTTTTTGAAATTAAGAAAAATTGGACAGATATATAGTAGTTTGATTGCTTCATTGTATTGAAATTGTCTTCGGATGTCATTCGGTAGCCATTGACCGTTGCAGCACAATCGGTCTCTTCATCTCTTTCTGTCCATTCATATTTATCCTGCCATTGCCGTCCTTGCCTTTCCATGTCCTTCCTTGCACAGTCCACACTTCTCCAGTCCTCCTATCTCCAGTCCTCTCTTCTCCAGTCCTCTCTTCTCCAGTTCTCTCTTCTCATATTCTCCTCTCCTCATTGGCCTCTCCTCTGTCCTCTTCTGTCCTATCTTCTCCAGCCCTCTCTTCTCCTCATTGGCCTCTCCTCTGTCCTCTTCTGTCCTATCTTCTCCAGCCCTCTCTTCTCCTCATTGGCCTCTCCTCTGTCCTCTTCTGTCCTATCTTCTCCAGTCCTCTCTTCTCATATTCTCATCTCCTCATTGTCCTCTCTTCTGTCCTCTTCTGTCCTATCTTCTCCTTGCTTTCTGTCACCTTGACCTGTCACGTCCTCTGCTCCGTCGATGCTTTTCTCTTTTCTATAAATCAATGGCTCCCAACCTTTCTCAGAGCAACGCACCCCTACTAAGACTCATCCAGAAAACTGCACACACACGCACACACACAACAAACAAACACACACACACACACACATGCACCCACACACAGACACACACACACGCAGATGCATACGGTAACGTCACGTGGCCTCAGTTGTGAACTTGTGATAATATAACCAGTATAGTTTTCCTGTTTTTTAACCATTCTGTCATCCGACCACGGTACCCATAGATCAGGCTCACTACACCCTTGGGACCTCGGCACCCAGTTTGGGAAACACTGCTCTAAATATAAGATGGTATATATGTTCACTCTCTGGTTCCTATGGACAGGAAGGGTCTTAATGGTGAATTCCATCCTCACTTATCTAATATCGTTTTGTTATTTGTCTATTCACGCTATAGAAATGGTCACATAATTTCAATGTATGCATATATAGTATGTCTCAAATATCGCTAGCTTTTCTTCACGCTGCTCATATCTGTGCAGCTTACTGATCGTATCTGTGCATCTTATTGATCGTATCTGTGCAACTTCTAGTACGCATTGCTGTATGGCCCTGTTCTTGTACGCTTGGTCATTTTTCCCATGCAACGACTTTCCTATAAGCTACTTTCGTATACTTTTATATACTTCCATCCCTGGTTCTTTCCATGGGCCGCCTCTCCGTCTATACCTCCGCCCATACTTCTGGAAACGGCGCTGGGAATCGTCTACGGTGGCTGAACTTTAAGGGGGGAGACATCACTTGGAGATTTATTTCATAGACTGATGGCTTCGCTTGCAATTACTATTAATGACCTGCGTATGTGAATGAATGCCAATGAAATGAATGAATGGCCTAAATACATCGTCAACCCATACTCACAATGCCGTATTTTGAGTTTACGGACATCCAATACATACATACACATATGCAAGATATATATATGCAGTATACATATACACAATATATGTATATATATTATGCAATCCATATTATATAAATATATATACACACACACATCCCTAATATAAAATTATACACGGTGAACGGATAAAAAGCGACCTTCTAGAAATGCTGTAATAATTTGTCCAATAATGTATGTATTTTAATCAAATATGAGAAAAACATCAGCTTAATGACTATGAAACGCATATTCATCACTTATTAGTTTTAATGTGTATTAAAAATGTCCTCCTTCGGCCTCAACACACGCACGAAGATGCGCTCACCATTCAGTAATTGCTGCATCGATTACAAGTTCGTGAACGATCATATTTGTCTCATGAGCAAAACTGTTCTATAACACGTGTGTCCATAAAATCTGGATATTGATGCAGGAAAAGGTTACAAAGCAAAGGTACACGACGTTCGAAAACTGCGTCATCGTATCATATACTTTTGACGAATGATCAAGTTGTGCAGCAATTACTGAATGGCGAGTGCGTCTTAGTGCATGTGTTGAGGCCGGAAGAGGACATTTATAACGCACATTATAACCAAAAATGTTTAATATGCGCTTCATAAATTCTTAATCATTGAACAGAATTTGTTTCGTATTTGATTATAATGCACATTGTTTGACAATTTATTACAATATTTCTAGAGGTTCGCTTTTTTCCGCTCACCGTGTATATAGGCCTATTTTGCAAGCTGAGCTTGAAAACAAATGTGCATGCAGGCATCATCGTGAATTTATTTATGTTCATGGAGTATAAATCTAATATTTATGTATAGAGGTATCATTGGAGTGAAACCCTATTCGATATCGCTTTACCCTACCATTTGTGTTTGCCCTTTCAAGGGCAATTTTGCCAATCAGTAAGAACTGGCAAAATACTGCTTGTATTATGAGAATATTGCATTTTGTACTATTTCGTGAAATCATGCACACAATTGCAATCATTCACCATTTGCTACCAATCACCCGAAGCAATCGAAACTTAGCAACCACGACGATTATTAGCTCCTAATTATTTTCCATTGACGCGCTGCTGTGACACTAGCGATCAGTGTAGGGAATCCGCAGGAAATTCCGAAAGGGCGGAAAAGGTTTAAATTGTTGGCACGGGACTAACGAGAGTGCCGAAAGCAAACGATAGCCTCACTCTATAGGGAGTTTAGGCTCCTGGAAGCATTTGACAGCATACGGAGCCTGTTGTTAGCATTCTTTTCACGTTATGAATGGATATAACGAGTGCATAAACTATGTAGATATACCAGGTGTATTTGATCTTACACTGGCTGTACTCTGAAGAAGTTTTTGAATATGCCTTGTAGAAATGACATTGCAATGTATAGGAACTACGCCTCTGCGGTAAACTGGTATAGAGCCGGTCATCATCATCACCATCTTGGCGATGATTATCGTTGTCGGCATAATCATCGCGTTTATCCTTTTCTCTGTTTATAAACATCACTGTAGTCGTTTTCGTCATCATCTTGGTCAGCGTTATCCTCACGATCAGCAATAGGCCCATTGTCATTGACAGCATTGTTGTCTATGATGTCTTCGTCATCAGTACAATAAACAGATTCACATTGTCGTCTTCAGTTTTATCATCATCATCATTATCAACAACAACAACAACAAAACTACACCATTATAATCACAATGCGCTGTCGATGCCAGGATTGAACGAACTAGTTTTATCACAGCTGTAAACGGCTAATACTCGATGTATTGTACTTGTTGAGTGTATCGTCGTAATATCTACAGGACGGGGAAATGGGGGTTAGATGAACGTGGGAGGGGAAATGGGGGTTAGATGAACGTGGGAGGGGAAATGGGGGTTAGATGAACGTGGGAGGGGAAATGGGGGTTAGATGAACGTGGGAGGGGAAATGGGGGTTAGATGAACGTGGGAGGGGAAATGGGGGCGAGATGAACGTGGGAGGGGAAATGGGGGTTAGATGAACGTGGGAGGGGAAATGGGGGCGAGATGAACGTGGGAGGGGAAATGGGGGTTAGATGAACGTGGGAGGGGAAATGGGGGCGAGATGAACGTGGGAGGGGAAATGGGGGTTAGATGAACGTGGGAGGAGAAATAGGGGCGAGATGAACGTGGGAGGGGAAATGGGGGTTAGATGAACGTGGGAGGAGAAATAGGGGTGAGTTGAACATGAGAGGGGAAACGGGGTGAGATGAACGCTGGAGGGGAAACGGGGTGAGATGGATGGGGGAGACGAAACGGGGTGACGTGGACAGGAGACTTTATATGATACCGACGATCGCGTATATACTGACAACAGCATTGGTCGTAAAATTGCCATTTTTATTAGCATGCACAGCCTACTTATACGGAATGTTCAACCCGTACACGATCCACGCTTTCTAGGTCGTTGCTGAATATTCTGTGAAATGTCTGCTGGTGCTAAGCTGTATCACATACCTCGGTAACGGCGTATGCACGGAACTAGCATTAAATGTGGGCATATATATATATATATAATATATATATATATATATTAAAACAGCATATATATATTGTATATATATATATATATGCTGATGTGGATTGAATGCCATGAATTGCTTCAGCCAACTGTAAATATACATGTTCATACGCACCCACAATATAATACGCTGAGCATCAATGTCATCTGTCAACTGTTGACGGAAATCAGTTGGTTGGCTCCACGTGTGTGAGTGTGCCTGCCATCTGTGACCCTTTGTCAAGCTTTCTGCGCATTGTTTTGTTTTAAGCAACTAGATATTTAGTTGATGAGGCTAGGCTGGTCATGTGCTGAACGAGGTAGATTGCATTGCATTTGAAATCTACTAATAAGTCATGATTGTTCATCAGTGGAAAGGTGTCGACAAAATTATGCCACAGAAGGATCAAGTAAACCCCATACTCCGCAAATAGATTCGTGCACAAACAAACACTTAAATATCTTTTGATGGTCTCATTACCAGATTTTCACATTTACATAGTTACATAGTCATCAGCCATAGCTGGCAAGTCTGTCAAATTCGTTTAGCTAGCGTTTAATTAATATTCATTTAGGCTATGAATTATAAAGACTATTCGTTTAGCTAGCGTTTAATTAATATTCATTTAGGCTATGAATTATAGAGACTATTCTACGTAAATAGATATTTTAATTCATTCATATAAAATAATTATCTATTCATAAAGGAACAGTGTACCGCCATTAGTAATCGTAAACTATAAATGTTTAAATCGTCTCTCAAAGCATAGCGCAAAGCACCAACTGATTCACAAGCGCTGCGTCAGGTCAGATAGTTCGTCCATTACTGGTAAGGGTAAATTCAGACTCCATAAGCGCCGCCTCATGCGAAATCACATTCTACGTATATAGACTACAAGTTGATTGAAGCCGATTTTCAAAGTGATCGGTGTATACGCAAATCGCTAATATATTCAGTTGATTGCAGTGACGTCAGTAAAACTTGTGTATCACGTGACTGCGTAACACGTTGCTCTAATATACACCGGTCCTTCTGAACACACGGAAGAAGGCGGCTCTCTTGGAGCATTGAAAAGATGCATATGTCATCTATAAATAAAACATCGATGGCGGACAGGGTTCTCCATCGTTGCGCAGAAGTAATTGAAATCGACGAATCTGACCAAGACGGAGGTACTACATTCTGCTGGGCTACGTCAACATTAGGACGGATCGCGTTGCACCCGACTGAGTGTGGTACGGCGTCACGACGCTAGATGGCCAGAGGTGTGCGCCGCATTCCTCTAATAACGCGCTCGGTCGGGCATTGCATTCGATCCATTGACCCTTTTCAGTCGTCGTGTTTTTCTTCCCTTGCGGGAATTAACCTGCTCAAAGGCGTGGAGGAATTCGATAACATTTATCTACGAAGCATCAACGTATACCCTGAATAATATTAGGAAATGGATACGACGGATATCTATTAAGCGAAACAGTACATAAAGGCGCTCATAAAACATGCACTAAACTACCGCAATTGCGTAAACCGATTTGAAAGATTTCTGGAGTGAAGCTAGCTGTAGGCCTACGTGTTAAGCAGATTTCTGTTGTGTTGATTTTAGAGTAGGCCTACTTAATCGAAAAGGAGGCTTGTAATAATTGCGAAGTGCAAAGCCTGTTACAGTAGAGGATTTTCCCTGTGTGGAACGCTGGTGTAAACAGGGTGCGACCTACATTTTGTATATAGCCTGCCATGATACTTTCCATCTGAGTTTGTAGTTAGGGTTTGGTCATGGTGTCAATTTTTGACCCTCCTCTGTTCTCGTGCAGTGGCATTCAATGCTCGAAATCAGGAGCACTTGGTCGGCATGCAGAGGAGGTTCCATGGGTTGCTCTTCAGGATAACCCCCCATCCCCCGGTTCAGCATATCAGAATATCGGTTACTTTTTTTGTCCGTCTGTCTGTCTTTCTGTCTGTCCTTCTGTCTGTCTCTATGTCTATCTGTCTGTTTGTCTACCCATATGTCCATTCTTCTGTCTGTCTGTCTGTCTGTCTGTCTGTCTATGCCCGTGATGCAATTCCGCATGGTTCAGCATCATACCTGCTTCCGCTTCCCTTAAACGCCCGCAACGCCTGACAGTCTTACACTTGTCTTTCCGACCTAATGGGGTAAACACACACAACCCACGTTGAATACAGACAGACACACACAGAGATGAATACACAGCAATAGAGAGACGAACGAATGGGCAGAAAGAGAGGCGGATGGACAGATACAGAGATCAGACAACAGAAGAAATGTTCACCTGAACATTCTGATGCATCTTTCATATTAGGTGAATTATTCAGGGTCAATTAGTGCGCAATCTTTCAGAACTAAGCTACACCTGCAGCTGATGTACAGGTGGGCTTCGTCTTCATAGGTGTGGTGCATGACAGAAGATGCCACTAAGTGCCCCAGCTGACCAGTTCAGACTCCGTCACTCACCAAACTATATATGTAAGCGCAGCTATGTACATGTACATCCAGTTTAAGTTCAACTATGCCGTATGGTGTGCACAATGCACATGTGCAGCGCATTGTGCACTTAATGTACATGTGTGTCTAATGAATATGCATATAAATAAAAATTACCTGCGCTTGAATCACTGCAAACATATTACAGCTTTATCAGTGTGAATATATAATTTATACTTGTAATAGTCACATTGTATAGACCTATAGGAAGTTAGTAGAGAAAGAAGTCCCTTAATGTGCTATAGTCTGAAAGGCAGCAAAGCGACTTCATTTTTCGTCGCCTTGACATAATAAGATTGCAGGTGGCCAGTTATATTTCGCCGTCTGATCTCTCCACCTATCGCGTATCGTGCGTGCCACGGGCCGACCGCTCTAACCGATCAGCCACCGTGCAGCATCATGTCATTGCTTTTGGCGATATGTCGTATCAGTGTTTTTGACGATATGTAATATCATTGCTATTGATGGTCTGTCATGCTGTCCTAATCAGTATGTTATGTCATTGCACATGATGTCATCCTATGTGGCATTTGACAGGTAACGGATAGTAAAGCGTGAGAATGAGTCATAACAACGTTTTGTGTTCAGCCAGAGGGTGGGGTCCTGGCGAGGATCGATGCTACCTTAAGACTGGATTTGACGTGAAACAAAACATTTGCTTGGCTGCGTAAATTTTTTATGTCTTGAAACCGTAGGCTACGATGTAATTTGCGGTTGACGGCTGCAAAGGCAGATCAATGGACAGATATCCAGGTAATTGCTATTGTTATTATTGTTGTTACTGTAATTGTTGTTATTGTTATCGTTATTATTATCATTTATTATTATTATTATTATTATTATTATTATTATTATTATTATTATTATTATTATTATTATCATTAATGTTATTATTTTTATGGATTTTCTCTGTTTACAGCAGTCAGAGTGTGTTTAACCCCGTGTTTAAGCCCATTGTAAAAGACGTGAATGTTCTGAGGCTTAACTTAGTTGTCCATGATTAAGTGAGTTTTAAAATTGTTTAAACCCATTGTTTTACCTTAGTTTTCGTATTCGCTTACTATGTTTTTAGACATTGAACCACATTTGATGCTTCTTCGAAGCTATTTTATTTGGAGCTATTTTGTCGGGGCTATTTTGTCGGGAGCTATATTGTCGGGAGTTATTTTGTCGGGGTTATTTTGTCGGGAGCTATATGGTCGGGAGTTATTTTGTCGGAGCTATTTTGTCGGAAGCTATATTGTCGGAAGCTATATTGTCGGGGTTATTTTGTCGGGGCTATTTTGTCGGGAGCTATATTGTCGGAAGTTATTTTCTCTGGGTTATTTTGTCGAGAGCTATATTGTCGGGAGTTATTTTGTCGGGGTTATTTTGTCGGGGGCTATATTGTCGGGAGTTATTTTGTCGGGGCTATTTTGTCGGGAGCTATATTGTCGGGAGCTATATTGTCGGGAGCTATATTGTCGGGAGTTATTTTGTCGGGAGTTATTTTGTCGGGAGCTATATTGTCGGGAGTTATTTTGTCGGGGTTATTTTGTCGGGAGTTATTTTGTCGGGAGTTATTTTGTCGGGAGTTATTTTGTCGGGAGCTATATTGTGGGGAGTTATTTTGTCGGGGTTATTTTGTCGTGACTATTTTGTCGGGAGCTATATTGTCGGGTGCTATATTGTTGGGAGTTATTTTGTCGGGAGTTATTTTGTCGGAGCTATTTTGTCGGAAGCTATATTGTCGAGAGTTATTTTGTGGAGGCTATTTTGTCGGGAGCTATATTGTCGGGAGCTATATTGTCGGGAGTTATTTTGTCGAGGCTATTTAGTTCGGAGCTATATTGTCGGGAGTTATTTTGTCGGGACTATTTTGTCGGAGCTATATTGTCGGGAGTTATTTTGTCGGGAGCTATATTGTCGGGAGTTATTTTGTCGGGAGCTATATTGTCGGGAGTTATTTTATCGGAATTATTTTGTCGGGAGCTATATGGTCGGGAGTTATTTTGTCGGGGCTATTTTGTCGGGAGTTATTTTGTCGGGAGCTATATTGTGGGGAGTTATTTTGTCGGGGTTATTTTGTCGTGACTATTTTGTCGGGAGCTATATTATCGGGTGCTATATTGTTGGGAGTTATTTTGTCGGGAGTTATTTTGTCGGAGCTATTTTGTCGGAAGCTATATTGTCGAGAGTTATTTTGTGGAGGCTATTTTGTCGGAAGCTATATTGTCGGGGTTATTTTGTCGGGACTTTTTTGTCGGGAGTTATATTTGTTGGGCCTATTTTGTCGGGGTGCTGAGGGAATCCGAAAATCAATTGGATCAACGTTCCAATAATCAGTTCACTTAGAGAGACAGCCGAAAGTAATGATGAGTAATTTCAAAAGACAAATCGCAGACAAAGAACAATATTTTGCGTGGGACAAATGTATCTTTAAGAGACAGACAGAGAGAATAAATCTACCATCTCAAAATCCCAGTAGTCTCTGAACTTGCTAACATAGCAAATGTCTCTCTCTACTTCTTCATGTTACACAACCCCAAGCATGTTCTTCACCAACTCCTACCTCCACTCCGTCCTCCTCAGTGGACTCCTCACTCCAGTCACCAATAGAGACCTAAAGCACTTAACCATGTCTTCTCACCCAAAGACGACTCTCAATTTCTCCCCAGATCGTTATGTAAAATTATTTACTAGTTTGTTGTTCAATTCTAGCTCTCTTGCATTGTCCACTGACACTCATGCTGGCATGTCTGATTTTGTCAGATTGGTTTTTTGGGTATTAATAGAATATAGGCCTAATATAAAGAGATCAGTCTAAACCATTAAAGAGAGAATCTACCGAGGACTGAGATGAAAATGGCGGACAGACAGGCTCACAGCTACACAACTTATAACTTATTTGTCAGTTGTCTAAGTAGCGATGGTAAACTAAATAAATGTATTTATTCTGTCAGTCAGTCACTCAGTCAGTCAGTCAATCACTCACTCATTCACTAATTTACTCACTCACTCATTCACTTAGTCAGTCAATCACTCACCCACTCACTCACCCAAACCCATCCAACCACACACCCACCCACTCACTCGCTCACACACTAATTTACTCATTCACTCACCTATTCACTAACTCACTAACTAATTCAGTCAGTCAGTCACTCAGTCAGTCAGTCAATCACTCACTCATTCACTAATTTACTCACTCACTCATTCACTTAGTCAGTCAATCACTCACCCACTCACTCGCCCAAACCCATCCAACCACCCACCCACTCACTCGCTCACTCACTCACACACTAATTTACTCATTCACTCACCTATTCACTAACTCACTAACTAATTCAGTCAGTCAGTCAGTCAGTCAGTGGGCCAGCGAGACAAAAAGGAATTAGACAAACAAAGAAACAAAATGAAGCCGATATAAATGAACCTGCGTTTGCTTTTCATTCAATGTATGTATGTTGTCTGTAAAGAGAGACAGGCAGACAGACAGACGGTATCAGAGACACACACGCACAGACACCTACACAGAAATGGATCTATTTTTTGCGCGGATGGACACGGAATCGACATGTGGACTTTGATTCATGGATCAGAGCGCCGCAGTAGTGACGTCATGCTGTCTGGGGTCTATACATCGATCGATGGGAGAAGGACGCGGAGGAAGGATGGGAGAAGGAGGCGGAGGAAGAGGCTTATAGGAGAAGAGAAAAAATAAAAGTAGGAGCATGAGGAGAATGCAGCGAGTGGAAAAAATAGGATAAATTGTGGAAATGTAGGGAGAAAAGGAGGAGGCAGCCAGAGGAAGGTGAACGAGAAGAGAGAGAGAGCGGGAAGTATAAGGAGCGACATTGGACGAGGTTGTGAGAGAGGGAGGAGAAGGAGAGAAGGAAGTGGTGGTAAAGAGAAAGAGGATGAACTGGAGGAAGCCGAGATTACATGCGAGGAAGATGATGGGAATGAGTGTACAGAAGCAACAGAGTAACGAAAGAAGAGGGCGAGAAAAAGGAGGGATTGAAGCAGGAAGGGCGGGACTGAGCGGCGTAGGGAGGGAGGGAAGCATAGCAGGCAGGAGATTAGGGAAAAGGACAAGAGGAAGAAGAAGTAAACAGCGACGAAAGATGATCAATAGGAGCAGAACATAACATAAGAGTGGGAATAGGATTTAAGAAACTGTAGGGTTAAAATTAGGAGGATACAGGAATATTTGAAAGAAGAATGAGGCACTGGAATTTAGAGGAGTTAGATAATAAGACATGAATCTTAGGGGAGTGAGAGAAGGCGAGTGAGAGAAGAGCCAGAAGAGAATGGGATCAGGACACAAAGTGATGGAAGAAGTGATTGTAGGATTGTATGAGGCTGAAAAGGAAAAATATGAAGAGGAAGGAAAGTCGATAGAGTCATCTCTAAACCATTAAACCGGAAGTGACGTGGCAGCGGCGGTGGAGGCCGAGCCTTGGACCGGTCTGTATTGATCGATGGCGCGCCCTGCCAGGCGTCTCCGTTGGCTGATCCGCTGACTTACTGACTAACTAACTGACTAAACTGTCTCTGCAGAAGACGAAGACGACGACGATGATGATGGGGATTTTCTCCAAATCCCATTGCGATCACGTGACACTAGTTCATTATCTGGATCTAGGGACATATGGCAAAGACATAGGACAAAATGTATAAATATGATACTGGACAATATACGCTCATGAGTACGTGCATACATACATAAATACATAAATACATACATACACACATACACACATACATACACACATACATACAAACATACATACATACATACATACATACAGACATACATACATACATACATACATACACACATACATACATACATACATACATACATACACACATACATACAAACATACATACATACATACATGTATACATACATACAGACAGACATACATACATACATACATACCTACATACATACATGCATAAATACGTACATTCATACGTACATGCATAAATGCATAAATACATATATACATACATACACACATACATACATACATACATACATACATACATACAAATACATGCATACATACACACATACATACATACATACATACAGACATACATACATACATACATACATACACACATACATACACACATACATACAAACATGCATACATACATACATACATACATACATACATACAGACAGACATACATACATACATACATACCTACATACATACATACATAAATACGTACATTCATACATACATGCATAAATACATATATACATACATACACACATACATACATACATACATACATACAAATACATACATACATACATACAGACATACATACATACATACATACATACACACACACATACATACACACATACATACAAGCATACATACATACATACATACAGACAGACATACATACATACATACATACCTACATACATACATACATAAATACGTACATTCATACATACATGCATAAATGCATAAATACATATATACATACACACACACATACATACATACATACATACATACACAAATACGTACATACATACATACATGCATACATACATACATACATACAAACATACATACATACATACATACATACGTACATACATACATACATACATAAATACATAAATGCATACATAAATACATAAATACATAAATACATAAATACATACATACATACATACATACATAAATACATACATACATACATACATACATACATACATACATGCATGCATGCATGCACGCATGCACGCACGCACGCACGCATACATACACATACATACGTACGTACATACATACATACATACATACATACATACATACATTCACACATAAAACATAGATAGAAGAAGGGCAGTCCCTTAAACTGAGGGGTAGGGTACGATTTATCAAAAAAAATGACCGGAAAATTTCCTAACTTGTTCTAATTAATTTCCATCCATTGTGATATTTTACTGTGGTTTATCCATAATCCAATTTGTCTAAGATGAAGCGGAGGGAGGGGTCGGCTGATGACCCTGTTTCTAAATAATACCGCTCTATTTCAACGCCACTGTGGCTGAAGCTGGGGCCCAACCCCTTAATTGAAGCCCCCGTCAACTCTGACGCTCATTTATCCACGTCGTTACTCGTCCTCACGGTCTCCTTTTTTATGTTGAGCTTCGTTTCAGACTCGATTGAGATCATATTCAACCGATCCATCATTTTCTGTATATCCCACTTCAGGCCACATATATGCATAGGTGAATTTTGGTGAATAGGCGATTTATACGGTCATATAACTATAATTATTATTTATTATAATAGAATGTAATGTAACGAACTCAGCGAAATATATTGCACATACAATAATGTAATAAAGGTTCACGAACTTTATACTTAGGAACAAAGCGATATATAATTATATTCACATATAATAACATATGCTGGGTAAAAAATATAGGCCTTAAACATGAAATCAATGTGTAGTGTGCCTGTATGTAAGTATAAACTCGAATCGATGAATATAATACCGTATTCTTCGATAGAACAATGTATAATTGAATTACACGGCTTTTAGCACACCCGAAATACGACGCCCAATTTTTTTTATCTCTATGATCTGTCATTTCAAATTTCCCTCTACACTACTTCTGTGACGACGTCCCTGCACAAACATACATGTATTATGTAAACTAAGTAACTAACACGAATATAGTTATGCACGTGCGTATAATGTACAGACTTCAGGGGCAAGCATAAAGGCAAACATATGTATAATATATATATATATATATATATATATATATATATATAGCGTGTGTGTTTGTGTGTGTGTGTGTGTTTGTGTGTGTGTCTGTGTGTGATCTGAGCCATCTAGCGACGAGTGAACGCTTTATCGGAGCCAGATCTGAGCGTAGCCGGGACCGAAATTCGCTGCGCCCTGCGACTGGACAATCATTGCAACGTGGCAAAAAATGACCGACGTTTCGTCATTAAACTGTATTGTCTTAGTTTCCGCTTTCATCCTTCGTCCGCGTCGACATATGGCGCGCACTTCTCTTTGCGATAAAACGCCGATGAAGGGCTCTAGAAGTCCGAACGATCGGTCGATAGGTGGTACTAGGGTACCGTGGTACGGCGCCAGCACCATCTGGGATGGTAGGTATTACGACCTGCTGGATTTGTTCCGGGGTTGGGTGGTTTTGGACACCTCTGCTTTTGTCACAACGAAGAGAGGGAAATGTTGCCATTTGTTTTGATGGCAATATGGTTGATTCGAAAGAATAATCGAGTAATTGAAACCCGAATGAGCTGGTGCCCTGCCTTTAGCTTTCGATATTAGGCCATTGAGAAATTTGATGTCGAACGTGAAGTTGAAGAACGAAACAGAAATAAACGATTACCCAGATGACACTAAGTCTTTAGGAAAAAATTCTGCCTACTTTAGTCACATGAGCAAATCGCGATTTTTGGATCTGGTTTATACTGGATCAGATTTTGCACCACCCGGAGACAGTGTACGGTCAGTCAATTGGTCACTCGGTCTGTCGGTCAATCAGAAATATTATGTCTGTCGATCAATCGGTGTGTCAATCAATCGGGCAATCGGTTTACCGGTCAATCGGTCTATATGACTGTCCAGCAATAGGGTTGTCAGTCAATTGGTCTGTCGGTCAATCGGTCTATTATGTCTGTCTGTCGGTCAATTCGTCTGTCGATATGTCTGCCGGTCAATCTGTCTGTCAAGTCCATCGGTCTATTAGTCTGTCGATCAATCGGTCCGTCGGTCAATCGGTCTGTCGGTCAATTGGTCAGGCGGTCAGTCTTTACTCGTCTTCTAACTATTCAGCGGTTCCTGGTCCTATAGTCGGTTCCGTTGTCTCTCTTTCCATCGTGTTTACAGTCGACGCCGATGTCAGAATTCCCCTGTGTGATCGTCCGGCAAAGACCTTCGATTGCGCGAGGATTAGACGAAACCCTACGTCTATGGCCAACGAGTGCTGTCTCTGCGCTCGTCCGTCTAAAACTGGATTTAAAAGCACCGGTATTTACGACTTCAGGCCAACTCCGGATATGGATGGAGGGTCTCGATGGGTCTTGTTTCCTGCTCTCGTCATCTGCTCTTGATGCATGCCCTTGTCTCAATATACCTAGTTCAAATCGTCGTCGTTTCTTGTAGCGTCATCATTATCGTCGTCGTTGTCATCAGCGTCAACTTCAACAACGATGATATCGACATTTTCTTAAACAAATTGCTTATATAATGGGCCCATGTTATGAGTCCTTTATTAGCCGATTCAGCCGCACTGAGTACACGGACCGTACACTGTCCGTGGGAAGGGGGAGTCAGCGAGGGAGAGGACTAGCCAGTAGCCTCTTGCCCTGATGCGCCGAGGCTAAGAGATTGAAGTCGACAACAAACTGTTTTCCTTCTTCTCTACTTCTCCATGAGTCCTTACATCACAATATATACATATATATATATATTTATTTATATATATATATATTTATATATGCGCTGAACACTTTGTGAGGGAAGGACTCGCACAAGATCTCTCTACAGACGAGCGAAGGCGCTGACCAATCAGGCAAAATTCGAGCTCTACTGATGTGAACAGCTATCTTTTATATTACAAAACACGAACTTTCAAATCTGTCTAACTCGAAAAGTATCTAACTGTCATGTCGGCCGTGCTATAGCTTGACCAGCGGGCAACAGGTGATACAATATACTTTACAAATGTAATTTGACGAAATCCTCGTTTAAATTGAATCAATTCTAAAGTTAGGGGTCTTAAGCACACTGGAAGAGGTTAAGTTTCGAGCAAAAGACAGTCTCGGAAAAAGAGTTCCGAACGTGAAGTGTCGACTTGATGCGCAACAGCGAATATGATTATGCAGTTGCGCAGGTTCCGTCTGTTACGGGAGCCCCTCGACCAAAGTAAGAAATGTAGAGTTTCTCTTCAGGGAGTAGAATTGTCATAGAATTCATTATATCAGCATGACAACAGTCGTATTCCTTCATATTTAATAAGAAAATGGTATCTGATAAGAAAATTGCATCCTAAGCTGCAACGCATCTTGAAAGATTGAAATGTCCTGTACAATAGTGCTTCTACCTACTGTGTGTAATTGAAAGAAAGGAATGTTTAAGGACTGCTCGTCACTATGTAAGCATCGCGACAAGTATAACGTGTGTAGTTTGCATGGGGTCCGATCAGTGCCTTATCCGGCCCTGCTTAGCGATAAGTGATGTGCTTACAATTATAAGCTTCTATCGTGCCAGTGTAGAGATTGAGAGCCATTGGATGGTTCTCTCTGTCTCTCTCTCTCTGTCTCTCTCTCTCTCCATCCCTCTCCCTCCTTCCCTCTTTCTCCCTATCGCTGTCTCTGTCTCCCTCTCTCTAGCTCTCTCCCTCTCTCTGTCTCTGTCTAGCTCTCACCCTCTCTTTCTTTGTTTCTCTCTCGCTCTCTTTGTCTCTGTCTGTCTATGTCTCTCTCCCTCTCTCTTTCTCTCTCCCTCCCTCCCCCTCTCTCTCTTTCCCTCTTTCTCTCTGTGAAACACGCAAAAATTAAGAAAATAAAGAAGAACTAATGATGATTTAATTTTAATCGCTGGTATAATACTGAGGGTCAGCGGGCCCAAAATACAGCTTATCTATAGCCGACAAATGTCTGGAGCCGGGCCTAACATTACATTACTCTAATAGGCGTATGCATATCTCAGGATGAAGAAGAAAAGAGATGAACCACCTGAATCTCATTGAATACAATCTAACCTGATCAGATGACTTATGTTGCGCTGTTATTATCACGCGCAATACATCTTTGCGGTGTTCATTTCAACCGAAAGCGTTGTCGAAACATGCAATTAATTTCGTTGACGGAGCAAGATCGATAACAGATTGGAAGAGGAGAGGGGGAGTGAAAGTAGAGAATATTGGGAGGGGTGTCAAAAAATATTATAAAGGGAATAAGGCAGGAAATTAGACGTAGACGAATTGGTAAAGTAGTCACATGCTTCCAAATTGACACAATTGCACAATTTCCTATATATATATATATATATATATATATGCGATTAGTATATTTTTTTCATCGTTCCCTTCCCTTCTCCACCCTCCGCCCCCACCCTAATGTCGTCTTAACCTCCAGCGGTTTAAATAGAGATCGCATAGAGGCAGCACGATTTACGTCACGTGGACATGTACCTGTTGCAAGAGACGCCACCTACCGATCGCCTGTAGAAGTTGCCAGGTATACGAGAATAAGCAGGCACACCTGACCGTATCAATTGCGATCGTAGCAAAGAGTAAGTAAGTATTATATGCTGCACGTGCAAAATAATACCTGCAGATCGGATGCACAGGGACGAAGACAGGGATTAGAGACAACCAAACTACAAGTCTCGTGGATGGCAGTTGCAAGATTCCCTAAAGAGCGCTATATGAATGTTGTTTCATCATAATAATTATGCTTAGATGTTCTATACATGTATTTATCTATAATATTATATATCCCATGAAATCTAATCAGATGAAATTAACTAAGTATGTATGATCATAACTGAAATGTTAAATTATGTGACCAATGCATACATATGCATACATATGCATACAAATGCATACAAATGCATACGAATGCATACGAATGCATACATATGCATAGGACTATATATATATATTTCGTATGTGTATGTGTCGGCGTGTATTTTTTGCAATAATTGAATGTGTGTATGTAACTATGTATGTATGTATGTCTGTATGTATGTATATATGTTCGTACATGTGTGTATGCATGATTGTATGTATGTATGTATGTGTGTATGTGTGTATGTATATATGTTCGTACAGGTGTCAACCAATCAATGCAATTTATATAGCGCCTCTTCAAGATAACTATTCAGAGGCGACCCCCGACCCAGGCCCGGTCAAAAAGGAAAGTCTTGAGAAGTTAATAGAAAGAGCCAGACAGGTCGCGCGGGAGAGAGCGCAGGTCAGATGGGAGGTTGTTCCACACACGAGGACCCACAATTGCAAAAGCTCTATTTTGCCTGGTTGCGGTATGAGCATGTGGAACAACAAAGTCTAGAAACCGAGCGAAGAGAACGGCGACTAGAAGAAGCCGAAGTTAAGGTCCCTAAGATAGACAGGCGTACTGCCCACAACTCAGTGCCAGACAATAGAGGAGATTCTATATTGAATGCGCTGCCTAACCGGAAGCCAGTGAAGGACGTCCAGCATGTACGTAGAGATGTGGCCAAATTTAGGAACACAACCAGTCAAGCGAGCTGCAGCCCTTTGAACCCCCCTCCAAGGGTTGCAATCGGACCTGAGGGAGCCCACAGAAGAGAGAAGAACAGTAATCTAATCGATTAACGATAAAGGCCTGAACCAAAGTGGCAGCAGAAGATGAGGAGAGAGAGCGGGAAAGAACCCGCAACTGGCGCAAGAAATAATAGCAGGAACGAGTCAATGCAGGAATGTGCTTCACAAAAAACAGTTCTTGATCCAGAACTACCCCCAGATCCCTTACACAGGTGGAGAATACAAAGTTAGGGAATTCAGAAGACAGAAAACCCAAGTCGAGCTTGTTCAGCTGCTGGCAGGTACCATGCCAAATATATTGAGTTTTCTGCAGGTTAAGTCGCATTCGATTTGATGATGTATGTTTATACATGTATGCATGTATGCATGTATGCATGCATGTATGTATGTATGTATGTATGTATGCATTTATGCATGTATGTATGTTTGTATGATTGTATGTGTGTATGTATGTATGTTTGTACATGTGTGTATGTTTGTATGATTGTATGTATATATGTATGTATGCATGTATGTATGTTTGTACATGTGTGTATGAATGTAGGATTGCAGGTTAGTATGTGTGGTGCAGTCGATGGTGCATCTAATGGATCATGGGTTGATTGGTTAGATTGAAGTGCTCAACCTATTGCCTAATGGGGAGAGTAACGGTTCAAAGCGGTTAACTCCGTCTCTCTGTCTCTTTGTCACTCTGTCTCTGTGTGTCTCTCTCTGTTTCTCCCTGTCTCTGGTCTCAGCTACTCGGATTATATCTCTGATCATGATTTTATATATATATATTACATATATTATATACTCTCTT
This sequence comes from Bimastos eiseni, assembly GCA_959347315.1. Taxonomy (NCBI): domain Eukaryota; kingdom Metazoa; phylum Annelida; class Clitellata; order Crassiclitellata; family Lumbricidae; genus Bimastos; species Bimastos eiseni. The sequence goes on along the minus strand of OY365811.1, from coordinate 36,573,566 downwards.
TCATATATACATATGTATACCAGTTTATGTGTGTCATTGGGTGTATCGGCTAACAATTAAATCATAAATTATGCTTTTATATATTAAGTACATAAAGGGATTTTATATGCATCTTATTTGAACAGAATTGCATATAGGGGGTGCATCATATATTATTCAAATGTATTCACATGCATGCATATATTCATTCACTAATTCGTTCATTCATTCGTAACAAATATTTATATAGCACCTCGTTCAGATTGCTACTCATAGGTGTTCCAAGCCCCAGTATGGCCAGAAAGAATATATACATAAAAGAGTGAGATGCATATGTTGCGCATAATAAATATTTTGTCTATATAGATATGCATACTAGAGTTATAAGTTAAGCATAAGCATGTGTATGCGTAAGTGTTGTTGTCTATGTGTTGTTGTGTATGCGTTTGTGTTGTTGTGTATGCGTTTGTGTTGCTGTGTATGCGTGTGTGTTATTGTGTATGCGTTTGTGTTGATGTGTATGCGTTTGTGTTGTTCTGTATGCGTAAGTGTTGTTGTGTATGCGTAAGTGTTGTTGTGTATGCGTTTGTGTTGTTGTGTATGCGTTTGTGTTGTTGTGTATGCGTTTGTGTTGTTGTGTATGCGTTTGTGTTGTTGTGTATGCGTTTGTGTTGTTGTGTATGCGTTTGTGTTGTTGTGTATGCGTAAGTGTTGTTCTGTATGCGTAAGTGTTGTTCTGTATGCGTAAGTGTTGTTGTGTATGCGTAAGTGTTGTTGTGTTGTGAATATGTGTTTGTGTTGTTGTGTATGCGTTTGTGTTGTTGTGTATGCGTTTGTGTTGTTGTGTATGCGTTTGTGTTGTTGTGTATGCGTAAGTGTCGTTGTGTATGCGTAAGTGTTGTTGTGTATGCGTTTGTGTTGTTGTGTATGCGTTTGTGTTGTTGTGTATGCGTTTGTGTTGTTGTGTAGGCGTTTGTGTTGTTGTGTATGCGTTTGTGTTGTTGTGTAGGCGTTTGCGTTGTTGTGTATGCGTTTGTGTTGTTGTGTATGCGTTTGTGTTGTTGTGTATGCGTTTGTGTTGTTGTGTATGCGTAAGTGTTGTTGTGTATGCGTTAAGTGTTGTTGTGTATGCGTAAGTGTTGTTGTGTATGCGTAAGTGTTGTTGTGTATGCGTAAGTGTTATTGTGTATGCGTTTGAGTTGTCGTGTATGCGTTTGTGTCTGTTTGTAACATGTGTTTTGTGAAATCCGAGATATAAGCCGAAATCATTTCGAGATATTGAATTTGATGCATCATAGCTTAACATTTGCTGGGAAATGCGATGGTATGAAATTCATTTAGATATCTTGAGGTATAAGATGTATAGCCTCCAGTTAGCAATGCGAATCCGTTTGTCGTTTAATTTCTATAAGTAGAACGTTGTGCTATTTACTTGACATGAAAGGTGCAATGTAGGTTAGAATGTATACAGTACTCCCGTTTCGAGATGGATTACTCGTACATGCACTGTCTACATAGAGTTGAGATTTCTAGGAGAATTCTCAGACTAGAGTGCTTTTTGGCATTTGATATGGGCTTACCCTACACAGCAAAGCTTTGTATATAGGAGTGGATAAATAGGTCGCTATAGAATGTATATTTTGGTCGATGAATCGACATTGCTTGAGTCAGATGGTCGAGACTGCGTTGGGGTGGACTGCGTTGGGGTGGACTGCGTTGGGGTGGGCGGGGTTGGATGGGGGATGACTGAGTGGGGTGGACTGCGATGCCATTAAGACTGCGCTAAGTCGCTGAGAGCGCTTGTTAACTCGGGTCCATAAGCGCTGAGAGGTGCTTTTAGGTTCGAGAAAACGTCCATTGATGTTTATGAGTTTTGATTGGTTGGTTGGAAATACTGGCGCCATCTGTGGACCTCTTCGGCGTTTGATTCGCTGCTTGAGATTGGACAGTGCCGTTGTTGTTGCTGTTGTCGTTATCGCTGTTGTTTGTTGTTGGTGTTGGTTGCTGATGCTTAGGGACGTTGGCCCATTGTCCATTACAGTTGCTTGCTTCCCCACTCACTTGCTGACCCACTCGCCCACCGACTGTCTTAATCACTCACTCAGTCTGGAACTATCTGCACTTTCGTTCGTTTACACCTCTATTCGCTCAATTGATCATTCACTCGCTTACCCACCCAACAACTCACCCAACAGCCCACCAGAAGACTAACTACCCCAGAAGATAAACCGAACTACCCCAGAAGAGGTACCAAACTACCCCAGTCATAGACCCAAACGCCCCCAGAAGAGGAACCAAACCACTCCAAATGAGGAACCAAATAGCCTCAGAAGAGGAACCAAACTGCCAGTGATTCGTCATCGCTGACATAGAGTGTCTTCTTGCACTGATTCACGTTGGTTCAGGTGAATCACTACAATTATTTACACTCCTTGCTCCTCTCGTTCGATGCTCATTCGATCGAAAGGCTGGCGGGGTTGCCGCTGCCGCCGCCGCTCGATAGAGCGCGCCACATTCGATAGTTCTGCCCGCCCCCTAGCAGAGGGGGCAGCATTCGCGCTTTCATTTGGCAGTTACGTCACGCGCCTATCGTCTGCCACGCATTCCGATCACATGATGCCACACCTGTCCTCGCTGTGACATAACTGGTGACACAGGATGTCTTTCGCTGTAAGAGGCACTGCCATCCTTTGACGTCATCATTGTCTTGTCGCATCTGGTGATACATAGTTCATGATCCTTGTAAATGCCTTAGTTTTGTGTGTAATGTATTGTCCAGCAACGCGCTCAGTCCGTTCATCTCTTCAAGAAGTCATACCCCGTCTCATCCGACCCCCGCGTCCCAACTCTCACCCTAAACGTCATCCACCTAATCTTCCCCTTGCCCCTTCCCCTTGAAACCGTTAACCTCTCCTGGACTATGACAACCCCTCTGATTTGACAAAGCGCACGTGGATAAGCTGGTACCCTAAATTTGAATTTCGAGTGGCGCTTTAGAAGTTTGGAGATTAAATTAGCGTACGATTATTATTAAGGGCTTCGATGAATTAGAGTATAGATCTCACGTTTATCGGTAGCGATATCACACTCCAATCCAGGAATAAAGGAACAACGAAATAATCTGGAGGCAAGCAAGTCAAGCCAACGAAGTTAGTTGTTAAAATAACCAACCAACCGCAATAAAACGTGTCAACCCAATCGACCTAGAAACCATAGAGTGATATAGTGAAACAATCTGGGAATAAATATCCAGTTAATAAAACAACATACATATTTGAAGAAGATCGAACCTAACAAATTCAAGTAACCTGGGAAAAATTTACAACCAATCAAACAGGAAGAATATCCAGCCAGGTAAATGACTTTGGAGCTCATATCTAGAGTATTAAGTAACCTGGGAACAAAAATCCAGCCAACCAAACAACCTAGGAATGAAATCCAGCCAGGATAGGACCTGGGGAGCTCATATCTAGCGAATCAAACAACGTAGTAAAAAAATCCATCCTGGCAAATAACCTGGAAGCTCATTTCTTGCGAATTAAGTAACCTGGGAATATATATATATATCCAGCCAATCAAACAGCCTAGGAAGAAAATGCGGCCAACCAAATAACCGTCTGAAGCTCCTTAGCGGTGTGAATCATTCACATGCCTGCCATCTATTGGTCGTTCGGTCGGCCAGAGGAGACTCTCGCCATAAACAGGTCATAACTCAGGTCCGGAAGTCGGCTGCTGCAGACCCAACCGGCAGACGACACAGCATCGCAGAATTATGGGAAGTCTCGAGAAAAAAGACCATATTGTTCACTGCCTTGGCTGACCAGCGGACGGACGGAAGGACGGACGAACGGACGGACGGACGGGCCAGAGGTCGGCCTTGGCGAATCGGTCGCTCGGACGTCCGAGGTCGACCGCATCTGAGGCAGTCTAGACGGTCGTTTGAGCTGCCTTGCCGTGATTATGTAGCGCTATTCTGCCATTGAGCCGAACACGTAGGCCATGCACGGACTTTTCATTTGTTAAATGCGTCTCTTTTTTAGCGGAGTAATGACCGCCGCGCCCTCTATGGCTCGGGCGCACGCACCAGAATGGAACGATTGTCTCATTCGCGTATTCACCATTTTGACGTTCATCGAACTGTGACGACATGCTCTAGTTATTAAGTTCCCCTCCTACCCAGGCTCTGTATGCATACGCCCTGCAACTACGTCGCTCTGCAGAATGGATCTGAAATTTAATTTCTTATCTGTGGACAACCCCGTAGACATGACGTAACGCTCGTGAATAATCTGGGGCCCTGCGCTTAGCTGTCAGGTAGAGCTCGTGGCTATTTACGATTCCAACGACGAGTTGGGGTGGCCTTGGTGACAGCTGCGCAGTTGTGGTTCTGTCAACCAATCAATATCGTTTTATTGTCTCCAGACACTGTATTTGTTAACAGAAGATGCGGTACAACCATAGCAGTGTAATTAAAATAGCATGATCTATTATATAATGTAACCAGACGTGTCAATTGTACATTGGGTTGTTGATTAAACTTAGAATTGAGGTGGCAGGCAACTAGAAGGGGATACCCTTTCATATGAGTCTTGAGGCCGCAGATTAAAGAGATACCGCAGAAAATACAAATAATTAAAATAATAATTACTTGTAACATGGTATTCTTCGTTGGAGAATACGATGTACTGTGCATTAGACTTTGGCAGTGCAAGTCCAAAGCCTGGACTAAGAAGGAGAGCGACGCTGATGATGTCTTTGTTGTCATACAATGTCGCGAGACTGAAACTACTTCTACGGTTGACGCCGGGCAAAAAAATTATCCATTACAATTTTATCGCTCCAGACTTTTCAGGCCTTAAAGAAACCGATCAGGTTGTTGGATGTGATGATGCTAGGAGTTTGGGAGCTTGATGGTGAAGAATGTATTTTAGATGGTGTATTCCTAGTGGTTAGCCTGATGAACTGTCAATCGAGCGATCTTGGGTTGAAATCCACAACTGCAGGACAGAAATTTGTGTCGAGATTTCTGCTCCATCAGCGCCCCCTATAGTCAACTGAGCTCAGCTATGACGAGTACACTGACCGTATACTGTCGGTGGGAAGATGTGACGGGAGGGAGAGGAAAGACACGGAGACAAAGAGACAGACAGACAGACAAATTGACAGACAGACAAGCAACCAGATAGACAAAGAGATAGGCAGTGTCACAAACGGACGGATAATCATACAGAACTATAGACAAACAGACAGATAGGCAATCAAGCACATTTGCAAACAGATATTGACAAACAGGCAGACAGACAGAAAGATAGACAGAGACAAACATATAGACTTGCAAACAGATAGAAGAAACGAATGGCGCTGGTGATAGTTACAAGTTAATTGCGCTTCAATTCGTTAGATGGACGACTTCAGATGAAAGAAGTTTTGACGGACGACCTTCTTCGCTCGGTTGGGTCCGTTGTTTCTCGCCTTCTTCCGGTGATGTAAGCCATCTGACGACGAAAAGGGAGAACGAGCAAAGGGGGGATTTTGGGAAGAAGAACTGGGCAGAAGGAAGGATGGAATGTAAGCAGATGGAAGGAAGGTATAAGCAGAGGGAAGGTTGGGTGAATGAAGGATGGGAGATATTCAGAATGAAAGATGGGAGATATTCAGAATGAAGGATGGGAGATATTCAGAATGAAAGATGGGAGATATTCAGAATGAAAGATGGGAGATATTCAGAATGAAGGATGGGAGATATTCAGAATGAAGGATGGGAGATATTCAGAATGAAGGATGGGAGATATTCAGAATGAAGGATGGGAGATATTCAGAATGAAAGATGGGAGATATTCAGAATGAAGGATGGGAGATATTCAGAATGAAGGATGGGAGATATTCAGAATGAAGGATGGGAGATATTCAGAATGAAAGATGGGAGATATTCAGAATGAAAGATGGGAGATATTCAGAATGAAAGATGGGAGATATTCAGAATGAAAGATGGGAGATATTCAGAATGAAAGATGGGAGATATTCAGAATGAAGGATGGGAGATATTCAGAATGAAAGATGGGAGATATTCAGAATGAAAGATGGGAGATATTCAGAATGAAGGATGGGAGATATTCAGAATGAAGGATGGGAGATATTCAGAATGAAGGATGGGAGATATTCAGAATGAAGGATGGGAGATATTCAGAATGAAGGATGGGAGATATTCAGAATGAAAGATGGGAGATATTCAGAATGAAGGATGGGAGATATTCAGAATGAAGGATGGGAGATATTCAGAATGAAGGATGGGAGATATTCAGAATGAAAGATGGGAGATATTCAGAATGAAGGATGGGAGATATTCAGAATGAAGGATGGGAGATATTCAGAATGAAGGATGGGAGATATTCAGAATGAAAGATGGGAGATATTCAGAATGAAAGATGGGAGATATTCAGAATGAAAGATGGGAGATATTCAGAATGAAAGATGGGAGATATTCAGAATGAAAGATGGGAGATATTCAGAATGAAGGATGGGAGATATTCAGAATGAAAGATGGGAGATATTCAGAATGAAAGATGGGAGATATTCAGAATGAAGGATGGGAGATATTCAGAATGAAGGATGGGAGATATTCAGAATAAGAAGAATTGGTCGAGGAGGAGGAGGAAATGGAGGGAAAGCGAAAGGAGGAAACGGAGGGAGGAGTGGAGCAGGAAGCGAGGAGCGATGTTCGACCAGAGGACTCGATGTCTACTGCGGGACAAATCGACAGCATAGCCTAGATTTCTGTCAGAGGAATCAATAGACGGTCTACGAAGACTGAGTCTGCGTCGAATGCGAGCAGAGGCAGACGGACATACGGACATGGAGATATTTAGAAAGACAGGGACAGTGACAAATAGAGAGACAGAGAGATATTGACAAAGAGAGAGACAGAGACAGAGAAAGAACGATGAAATGGAAAAAGATAACGGGCGGACAGCGAGAGTACGGTAGGGTCAGTGCCACATAGACACAAAGATAGACAGACAGACAGACAGACAGATAGACAGCACGAGAGAGATGGAAGGATAGAGAATGACAGAAGGAAGGACCGAAGGATTGACGAGACACGGAGGCTGAGCGATTGCCAGTGGGACAGATCGAGGGAATGAGGAAACTATATGACTCTGGTTCTTCGTTGATTTCCAAATCAGCCGAGTCTCACGAATTAAAAAAACTCGCTCTCGCAAAAAGACTCGCGAGACGTTTTGAAATCGGGGCGCATCCAGGATCTCATGTCTGGGGAGCAATACATTGCTGGGATCTGGGGCGTGATGAGAAAGACAACCTCAGCCCACCAGATGTAGGGGTGAACGTACCCTCGTCCTCCTTTCTTTAAATGTCGCTCTGCAGATCTAAGAAGATTTTTGGCGTTGCACGATAGATGTCCTCCCTTTGTATGGTTACTGCCACCTCGCTAATGTGTAGGTGTTGGCGTGATCGAATTCGTTTGCCATAGTACTAAGTTCAATTGACCGCTGCAGACTTTCAGACACGGTTTAAAGAATCTGATTAGGCTGCTTTATACATTTCATGATTTTGTGGTTCCTTTGTTGTGCTGCATTTAAGCATTTATAGAGCGCCTCTAGTATATAGTGAACCATTTATAAGCTTGCCAGCGAGAAGAAGCAGATTTTGAGAAGAGCGAAAGAAGATGACAGATATCAGATAGAATTTTTAGAGCGAACAGAAGGATTGTATTGTATAGTATTTTATCCGACCGCATTCCCTTTGTGTGTTCGCATGTAGTTTAGTGTTTGTCGAATGGGTGCATACAGTGACCATACCGCACCTTTGCAATGAAACTATCTCTAATCTTGCGATATTGTTAATTTCGTCCTAGTAATGTCAACTCATTCATGATATGTCATTCATAACACGTGATGCGTTCCAATGCGGTTCAATGTTGTGCGTCCCATTTATGTAGCGTCTCTAGGTCTACACAGATCATCTCAAGTGGCGTGTCCCTGACTCCTTTCATTGTTCCTGCATTGTTCCTGTCCCTCCCACTCGTGTCCCTCTCAATGTCAATCTGACTTTGTCTCTCTCCATGCAACTTTCACACCTCTGACTCTTGTCACTGTTTGTTGTTCCACTGATTTAATTGATGTCCCCATCATTTGTCCCCGTCTGTCTCATTTATGTCTCTATCAGTTGTCCTTCTCTCTTTCTCTGGGGTTTGTCTTCATCAATTGTCCCAGTCTCTCTAATTGCCGTCTAATTGATGACCCCATAATTTGTCCCTCTGACTGATTTCCCTGTCATTAGCCCGTCCCTCTGACTGATGTCGGATATATATCCCCCGGTCACTGTAGTTTTTCATGTCCCCGTGCACTTGGCCCTTGTCCCTCATTTGACTTTTGTCCCCATCCCCGTGTCAAGTGCCTTCGTTCGATCGGTGCCATTTGCCGCCGTCTCCCCTTCGCCGCCGTCGAAACGCACCTCCGCCGACGAGTACGCGTTGGCGCAGAGCGAAGTGCTTTTAAGCTCAGCTGGACGCTTTTAAGCTCTCCACGCTGCAGCTGGTGCCTCTGCCGCCTCCGCCTCTGCCTCTGCAGCCGCCTCACCGAGCAACGCCACCAGCTGCAGCAGCAGGAACGGGCCTGGCACCAAGTCTGCGACGGTCTGCAGAGTACACAGTCATACGGAGCCTGACGCCAGAGCATCGGTCGGGCTGCAAGGGATGGATGGATGGACGGATGGATGGATGAGCCGCGGCACCATCATCGTCAACAGCTGCTGACGGCAGCAGCACCAGCAGCAGCAGGAGAATCAGCATCTGCACGTCTGGTCGTCAGAGAATCATCTGCTACGGAGGCTGGACGGCAGGCTCGCGGCATTAAAGATGCATAGCCAGATGACGTTAATACTGAGAATATAGTTGAAGGGGCGAGGCCAGCCAACCAGCCAGCACAGGCGCATCATGGATACGCTCCACTCGACCGGAAACGGTTTCTGGTTCGAGTCCCGATGATTCGATTAGCACCCGGTCGCTTCCGCTGAGCGAAGAGCACTGGCACTGTACCCCGGCGGCATCGATGTCGCAGGCATCCGACGGTGCCACGATGACGTTCCGGCACATGAAGATCTGGAAGCGGATCAACGGAAGCGGAAGTGAGTCAGTCTTCCGGAGTCCGAGCTCAGATTCCGGATATTCGGACGCACAGATGTTTCAGACGAGCGGACCTGGCAGGACCGCCAAGCAGCCGGCCTCAGGGCGTTCCCAACCCCAGCAGCAGCAGCATGTTAAGCAGCGTGGCGGAGGAGGCACGGCTGGGGAAGCAGAGGGGGTCCGGAGGCTGGGTTCTGAGACGAGCGATGGCGCTAATAATAAGAGGAAGTTGTTTGGTTGTTGTTCGTCGCAGGAGATGCTTAATTTTGAGACGGTTCTTGGGTTTGTACGACGGAAGGAGACCAAACGGATACAACAGGCGCTGAGGGATTCACATTTCGATATCGACACTCAGGATGCGGTGAGTAGGAACTCACTCATATTGTAATCTCTCTCTGTCTCTGTCTGTCTGTGTGTCTCTCAGTCTCTCTCTCTCTTGCTCTCTCTCTCTCTGTCTATCTCTCTATTTCTGTCTATCGTTCTCTCTCTATATATATATATCTATCTCTGTATCTCTCCCTCTATTTATCTCTACATGTGTTTATGTCTCTGCTGCTCTCTGTTACTCTATATCTCTGTCTGTCTGTGTTTCTCGGTCTTCGTCTGACCATCAACCCATTCATCCATCCATCAATCTATTCATCCATCCATCAATCTATTCATCCATCCATCAATCTATTCATCCATCCATCAATCTATTCATCCATCCATCAATCTATTCATCCATCCATCAATCTATTCATCCATCCATCAATCTATTCATCCATCCATCAATCTATTCATCCATCCATCAACCCATTCATCCATCCATCAATCTATTCATCCATCCATCAACCCATTCATCCATCCATCAATATATTCATCCATCCATCAATCTATTCATCCATCCATCAATCTATTCATCCATCCATCAATCTATTCATCCATCCATCAATCTATTCATCCATCCATCAATCTATTCATCCATCCATCAATCTATTCATCCATCCATCAATCTATTCATCCATCCATCAATCTATTCATCCATCCATCAACCCATTCATCCATCCATCAATCTAATCATCCATCCATCAATCTATTCATCCATCCATCAACCCATTCATCCATCCATCAATCTATTCATCCATCCATCAATCTATTCATCCATCCATCAATCTATTCATCCATCCATCAACCCATTCATCCATCCATCAATCTATTCATCCATCCATCAATCTATTCATCCATCCATCAACCCATTCATCCATCCATCAATCTATTCATCCATCCATCAATCTATTCATCCATCCATCAACCCATTCATCCATCCATCAATCTATTCATCCATCCATCAACCCATTCATCCATCCATCAATCTATTCATCCATCCATCAATCTATTCATCCATCCATCAATCTATTCATCCATCCATCAATCTATTCATCCATCCATCAATCTATTCATCCATCCATCAACCCATTCATCCATCCATCAATCTATTCATCCATCCATCAATCTATTCATCCATCCATCAATCTATTCATCCATCCATCAATCTATTCATCCATCCATCAATCTATTCATCCATCCATCAATCTATTCATCCATCCATCAACCCATTCATCCATCCATCAATCTATTCATCCATCCATCAATCTATTCATCCATCCATCAACCCATTCATCCATCCATCAATCTATTCATCCATCCATCAATCTATTCATCCATCCATCAACCCATTCATCCATCCATCAATCTATTCATCCATCCATCAATCTATTCATCCATCCATCAACCCATTCATCCATCCATCAATGTATTCATCCATCCATCAATCTATTCATCCATCCATCAATCTATTTATCCATCCATCAACCCATTCATCCATCCATCAATCTATTCATCCATCCATCAATCTATTCATCCATCCATCAACCCATTCATCCATCCATCAATCTATTCATCCATCCATCAATCTATTCATCCATCCATCAACCCATTCATCCATCCATCAATCTATTCATCCATCCATCAATCTATTCATCCATCCATCAATCTATTCATCCATCCATCAACCCATTCATCCATCCATCAATCTATTCATCCATCCATCAATCTATTCATCCATCCATCAACCCATTCATCCATCCATCAATCTATTCATCCATCCATCAATCTATTCATCCATCCATCAACCCATTCATCCATCCATCAATCTATTCATCCATCCATCAATCTATTCATCCATCCATCAACCCATTCATCCATCCATCAATCTATTCATCCATCCATCAATCTATTCATCCATCCATCAATCTATTCATCCATCCATCAACCCATTCATCCATCCATCAATCTATTCATCCATCCATCAATCTATTCATCCATCCATCAATCTATTCATCCATCCATCAACCCATTCATCCATCCATCAATCTATTCATCCATCCATCAATCTATTCATCCATCCATCAACCCATTCATCCATCCATCAATCTATTCATCCATCCATCAATCTATTCATCCATCCATCAATCTATTCATCCATCCATCAATCTATTCATCCATCCATCAACCCATTCATCCATCCATCAATCTATTCATCCATCCATCAATCTATTCATCCATCCATCAATCTATTCATCCATCCATGCACTCGTCCATTCATCTATCCATCTGCCCGTCTATCCAGCCATCCGTCTATCTCCCTCTTTATGCATTTGACTCGTGTTCATGTATTCGCCTATGTGTCGCATTCTAGCTCTCTCTCTGTCTCTGTCTGCATGTCTGTCTGTCTGTCTCTCTCTGTTCTTGGCTGTGTCAGACTGTGTGCAGTTGCTTAATCTCGTGTTACATTAACCTACTTCTTTTCGGATCCTTTCTCTTCACATTCTTCTTGTTCGTTTGCCTTTTCTTCCAATTCCTCGAAGTTTTCTACATCCCATTCTTCTTGTTCTTCATATTCTTCGTTTATTTAACATTCTTCTTCTCTGCATTCGTCTCTATGACAATCTTTTCTTCTTCGCATTTATCTGATATCGTTCTTTGTGTTCTTCTGCATATTCTTCCTTACCAACGCATTCTTCCCTGCAACCTTCTCATTTTCATTTCTTCTATACGTGTTCTTCGCGTTCCTCGCATAGCTAACATTCTTATTGACATTCATCTCGCATTTTCCACATAATTCTTCTTCGTATTGCTCTTCTTATTCTCATTCTACACATTCTTCTTCGCATTCCATTTTCTTCGCGTCCCCCTTCTGTGCATTCTTCCATTCCCTTTTTATTGTTCTATCTATTTCTCGTTGCATTCTTCTGCTTAAGTCTGCTGCTGATCGGCCAACCGCCGTGCCATGCCATTCACCAGTCTAGGTCAACAGAGCAAGCAAGGCCGTCAAATGCTGCTGATCGATCAATATTGAAGGAATTGGGTCCTGCTGTAGTTCCATTGGGCGCATTGTTCTTTCTCTTCTTCTTCTTATTATTATACTACTACTACTACTACTAGTAGTAGTAGTAGTAGTAGTAGTAGTAGAGTTATTATTGTTATTGTTATTATTATGGTTATTAATATTACGACTATTAGGGCCTATTGTTATTTTATTATTATTCATATTACAATAATTATTATTATTACTACTGTTGCTAGTCTTGTTAGTTTTTTGTCATTATTATTATTATTATTATTATTATTATTATTATTATTCTGCAGAACACTTAAGAGTATTTATGTGAGTTTTAGATTATGAGACATTTAATGTTGACGATCGATCGTCTGCTATGCATAATTTCATCACTTTTGCGCAATTGTAATCCCAGAGATGTCACGTGACACACAACAAAATCTAAGTAGCACCAATCAGCATTTAAAGGCAACTCAGCGAAACTAAATTTATAGGATTGTAAGGTCAGCTTCAAAATCGATGGGTTAGGGTGAGCAATGTTTGGAAGTGTAGGGGATAGGAACAGAGGTCAGGAAAGAGGGTGAATCGTGAGATACGATTTGTTGGTGAGGTGGATTATCAAGTCAAAGTCATAGGTTAGGGGTTTCGGATAATCGTCGTCTCGGATTCAGAACTTGCACTTATTAATAATAAATGAGCGAATACTGAGTAGGCCTAACGAATAAATAACTTTTTCTTTCATTTCTCATTCCTGCAAAATTTAACACCCGACCATTTTGTCCTCTCTCTCCCCTACATGATTTTATGTGACCTGCTTCCTTGAGCTCAGTATATATTCCATCTGTCAATGCTTCCGTTTGACAGAGATATAGCCTACTTCTCAGTAAGCTGTGCATTATACCAAATGACCAAAATGACTTATTTCTAGGCCATTGGCTGTTGTCCTGTAAACCTGCCGCACCCTTTATCAAGTCAACAGCTGCTTCTGACTACTTGAAGGTCCAATCGCTATTTTTTTATTCCGAGAATTTATATAGCGACCCTTCAAATGACCTACTTAGGGTGTATTTTTGGATGACCCTTCCCAAATGTAATTCATCACAAGTCAATGTGGCCGACTTATCATTGCATCGTGTCCGCCGATAGTGGCTATGCAAACCATCAGAGGCGAATTAAGGTATATGCTCAACATATTCGGCCGAATAGATCCGCAGTTTAGAGCGGTGCTGTCCAACACGAGTCCCGCCAGCAGATTTTAAGTGGCCTGCCTGGGCTCGCTAACTTTTTCCAATTTGTGTATAAATGACTTAAAAGATAAAATGACTGGCCAACTTGCATACCTAATCTTTCGTAACTTCGCTTATCAGATGACAATGTTTACACATGACATACATTATTTATTGTGATTATTCCATAATAATAATTACGCTAATGAAGTTAATATTAATTTTCAGTAAATTTGAATCGTTGCTTTTGAGTTTATTGGTGCAGCCCTCAGATGCAAGAGTAATTTATTCGGTGGAATGCAGTGTCAAAGAGGTTGGACAGCACTGCTATATAGGACCACCGCATACAAAATTATTTTTTTATAATATATAATTATTATTATGTCAGCGTTAACACTAGACTGGGTAATTGTAAGACCTATTGTATCGTACCAAAAGAAAGAAGGCATGAATTAATAAGAGATGATTGTATACAACAAAGGAACATGTTTTATATATATGTTATATATATACACACATATATATATAAGCAATTTTGCAAAGTCATAGCGCAAGAAAATGTAATTACACAGATTTCTATCAGTTTTGATAAACTGAAACCTGAAGGCGAAAGCTACAAGCAAACACGCTTTCTGCTTACTTAAACAAATAATTATTTGTAATATATATATATATATATATATATATATATATATAACATGTTCCTTTGTTGCGATTCTCAGGGGCTGGGACCCACAGTTTCACTGAACAGACCCCCACCACATTTGCAAATCCTGCCGTGCACACTAGGCATTAATATCCAAGCGCCGCAACCGAGTGGCCTACTAAAGACCTGTCTACCCTGGTGGGATTTGAACCCTGACCTTTACGGCCGGCTGTCCGTCACAGTGTCTAAATCACCTCAACGGGTGACTATGCACAGCATCGGATATTCTGTGGCGATATGTCATCATTTCGTGGCGTCACTTTAAGAACGGCCGAACTGACGGACGGTGGGTTATGGCGCTGAATCGACCGAGAAAGGCATTCGTCTTCCCTACTTAGTAGCACCTCAGATGTGTATAGCACCGCCTTCCATCCACCCACTTACCAACGCAAGGTGTGAGCGAATAACCCATCCAGTTATCCACGCTTCTTCACACCTGTGTGTGCAGCAGCAATTTTCCCGACAGACTTGACTAAGCATGTTTCCATCTATCTGCCGAAGCAGTCACCCACCTATGTATATCCGGCTACCCACGCATTCACCGTCATCTCTCAACTGCTCACTCATAATATCTCCCAGGCACAAATTCCCAACACACACCTCAACCCCTCACCAAACACAACTGCCAAACCAACTATTCAGCCTCGAGTTCTACCTCTCAAGAATCCACCCTCTCACTCACTCAACTACTCACCCAACTGTGCACAATCGCCACAATCCACCCAAGAATTCGCCCATTCACTAATTCGATCAACTACCCACCCACGCAGTTAACCACTCTCGCCTCCATCCACCCAAGAATCAACCCATCCGATCATTCACGCAGTATACCCGTCCAATTATTCACCGTTGCCTCCATCCACCCATAATCTCATCATCTAACCAGGAATCACCTATCAACTCATTCAGCCAACTACCGATCCAACTATTCGCCCTCCCTCCATCCACACAACTATCCACCCATCTAAACATTGACCAACCAACGTATACCCAAAAGTCCTGGCAATCATCGCGTTCCTAACCAGGCAGAAAATCAAGCAATGGGCTTTGCCAGCACAACGCACTCAGCGTGGCTTTGTCTGGGGGCTCGTATACGTGAATTAGTCAGAATGTTTGTGTACAAGTTGACGCCAACTGAACGCAGCCAGATGAAATGGAATTCTCTAGAACTCATCTAACACGTCGGTCGCCATTTTACGACCTTAGATGCGACGCAACCTTGATCCATAAATTTCCTTTGGCGCCTCAGAGTGTGTATGGTGGCATCAACCGACAACCCAGTCTCTTACACGCCATTTGTACATTATGTGTGTGACAATAAAATTGATGCTCATCGCTGGTTTTAGTATTATTATTTTTAGTAGTAGTAGTAGTAGTAGTAGTAGGTGGAGGTTGAGTAGTAGTAGTAGTAGTAGTAGTAGTAGGTGGAGTGGTGGGTGGAGTATCAATAGTAGTAGGAGGGGGGAAGTAGTAGTAGAAGTATGGTTGTTATTATTATTATTATTATTATTGCTGTTGTCGTGATAATTTTTGTGCTATTGCAATTATTATTATTATTATTATGCTCTATTTTCATTAATATTGCCATCATTACTATCGCTATTATTGATATTGTTACTATTATTAATACTATTGCCACTATTACTATTATTGCTACATTTATGATTATCATTATTATTATTAGTAGTAGTAGTACTAGTAGTAGTTGCTATTATTCGGCCGCCTAAAAACCAGAAATTCGCGAGCCGCGTCAAAGCAAGTATAGGCTACTATTGGCACTCGACTTCTTTAATAAGTTTCCCATCACTTTTCCCTGCATTTGCGTATAGTGATTAGTGGATAATAACTTGTTGGCCTTATTAAAGTTAAGGTGCCATATGGTATATATGGCAGTGTTTATTACGCCTAATGTTAATGACCAAACAGGAATGGCGGGTCTGACCAAGTAGCCTATTATATACGGGTATCACAGGTCATTATTGATTCATTTGCACTTTCCAATAATTCAATTACACATGACGCACACATTTTAAATATAAAATTGAAGCTAATAAAACATAACTGCAGGCTTTTATTACACAGAAACAACTTATTGATCTAACTATTTTGATCATTGAGAAAGACTTGTACACTATAGTTCAGAGAAAGACTTATGGGCTTATACTTAACAAACATTCTATATCACGGAGATATTCGGCCTTTAAGCAATTTTGCAAAGTTATAGCGCAAGAAAATGTAATTACACAGAAACCTGAAGGCGAAAGCTACAAGCAAACACGCTTTCTGATTACTTAAACAAATAATTATTTGTGAAAAAAGTTAAAAAATTCTTCGGTAAGTCAGAGTTTTTACTGGTTATCGTTTTCCAAAGTTTCGGATTATCCAGGCTTGACTGTGCTTACCAGAATGTAATAATGATATTGCTATACAAGTAACCCGTAGAGGGATCAGAGGGCGCCAGCTGAATGCCTCGCGTGGGGAGGCGTCATTTGGGCTAGTGCCTGCTCTGACAACAGCTCTTGTTTCAACCAAATTACTTTCTCATGCTGACTTACACACTAGTCTTTAGAGGCGAATGGTATTTTAGGCGTTGCTATCTCAGGCTAAGGTTCTTGGGACTTATAGATGGCTCTTTTCTCGCCAAATCACCTCATATATTTCCCTCTTTACTTATTCGCTAAGTTGCTTGCCTCGAAGTGTCAGGCCAAAGCACCACATTCATCACACTGCCCTCTTTGTTTCAAGACCTCGTTTAGATGTACAGAGTTTGTGTGGGTCCATCTAGGCTAATATGTCTATAAGACTTCTATATATAAATAGTACCGTGCTTAGCGAGTCATACTTCACAAGTCCCACGAGCCTGACTTGCGCAGGACTCACGGCCCTGGCTATCGCGCCGTAGAAGGCCAAGGGAATTGTCCACTAAGTTATAGGAAACATATCCACCGGCTAGCACACGTAAAACCGCCGACACAAACATGTTTGATTAAATCAATTTGCTACTGACCGCAGGCCCGTGATAGACTGCCGTAGGTTTACGCGCTACGTTTATCCGACGACCGCAGACGGTTTACCTATCGCATACTGCACGCAGAAATTGTACGAAGACAGCGATCGACTAATTGAATCGATGTAAGCCAAACCGAAGGAAGAATTGAAATAACGGCGTCTTTGTAAATTTAATCTAATCACGGACGACAGAAATCGTTAAAACCTTTCTGTACTGTAAACGACTAAGAAGAACGGGAAAATAGAAGAATATAACGACGTTGCCGATCGAGTTGGACGTACAACGTAGTCGGCCATTTTGCGAGAAACGACAGTGGTTAGAGCTCTGGCAGCTAAATACGAATTGGGATTTATGATGCGCCGGTATATACACGACTCGAGACGTTTGATACCAATCGATTTCGGTTCTGAACAATAAAACGACATGACGATAATCGAAATCCAACAATTAGAAATAACTTAGAAAACGATTACGTTGATCTCTTTTGATGTAAGCTGTCATGTAGATTTCCCAGCCTGGTTTGAAATGCACGAGCAGCGCTATCTCGCAAGAATACTTTTCTCTTGTGTGGCCTTCCGATAATAGTTTTTTGCAGTTTTAAGTTAGATTGTTTACAAATATTCCTGAATTCTTTTTCTAGTCGTTGATGGTGATCCCTAATGCCATTATCATGAGTTTGTTTGCATGTGCGAACAAAGTTTACACGGTGTCGTATAATAGGTCTATTAGTTTTTCGCTCGTAACTTAGTCCTACCAAAGTCCTACTTGCACCTCTACTTATTTGACCAGCAGTTTGGCGTATCTTCATGCACTCCATTAATTTACTAAATTACTAGACTATTGCGTGCCATCACTGCACGTTTCAAAGTACAGCTTATATATTCGTTTACATTGATTTCCAATCGATATAATTGAATCAATTTTAGGTTAAAGAAGGTATAAATACATCATAAAATAATTAAAAATATAACCCACAAGAACAGTTGCAGTCCTTTGCAAGACCCTATCGTGTAGTCCTATGCAAGAGCCCTATCTTCAGCTCACAAGTTAAGAGCATATGTTGCATTCCAGCGCCTCCGTATAAGAGAACATGCAGATTGCGGTTCGAAGCCCGATGGCTCGTTTCAGAGATTCAAATCTGGGGCTATCGCACGGTCTTTGTAGGGAACCCTTCATGGCGTTGCGTCAATTCAAATGGGCGAGCGGGAGTGAATCTCTCCCCGATCAAACTCTCATTGGGAAATGAACAGTGTCCTAAGCCACATTCGGTTTGTTAGAGAAAAATGCGAGCATTTACATCTTAATAGAGAAAAGATGTCGTTGTTGCATGGAAGATAAATGGATAAGGTGCAAAGACCAATTTGCCCGAACCGACAGTTTCATTACCAACAAGACATATGAATATAATTTGATTTATAAAGACAGTATGCGCCTATATTTCTGCCACGTTTAAGATAACCTCTTAGAAACTTATTAGACTTGTTTGTTTTGGCCCCACAGAATGTAATAAATTCTCCTATGTACCTCTATAAATCCGTCAAAATATAACTACTCTGTATTTGAATGAGTATCAATTAACTCGGTAGCTTCCGTACAAGATTTTATCCAGAACCTCATCGTAGGCATTATCTGCTTTTCCTTTGCTACTTAAAGCCTTTATGAGAACAACCTAATCCTCTGCTTGAGCTCTGAGAATGTGATCGCTCTCATATTGACCTAAACCTGCAAACTATATCTTAAAGGTTCTTTGGCTATAAAGTTGTAGGGGAGAGACCAATCATGTGTCCGGAAATGAAAACAATTATACCTTACCTGTACATTCTATCTAAGCCTGTGTTTTTGTCACATTAACCAGCAGCCAGTCAATTACTGTATACCTGTTCTAATAGGCAGACTAGTTCCAACATGAAACTACTTATGTTTCAAATTATTTATAGATTTCATGTTAAAGACAATAATGGGTTGACTATATTTCCGATAGATTAAAATGAATGGTCTGATGAGTTTGATTTAAATAATTTTCAGTCTGGAACGGCTTTCTAAATAAATGCTAGACTTTCTCCTGGCAGCACTGTTGCATTAGGACCGCAATCATATAATTTATAAAAAAATCATCTGCGAGACAAATTGAAACAAACAGAACTGTGTCCCAGATTATGTAATGCGACGACGATTCATCTACAATTGTTCTGGCAGACGGAATAAATCAGTTGAAGTACGTACGGTGAGCCGGATATTAAGGCATAAGTGAACTAAGCCTAACTAACTAACTTAGGGCCCCGGTCTTAGGAGGGGCCCCGCCATTCCAAAAATAAACAAGTAGCCTGTAAACAAGGAAAATAGAAAGAATAAAAAACTGCAGACAACGAACAGAGAACCACAATTGATCAAGAAAGGTTAGGTTCAATTAGCTGCTGTGTATTGAATAGGATATTATGAGAGAAATACAGTTTGATGACATTTGGTCTGATTTTTTTTCACAAAAAAATTCAAAGAGAAAAATTCTTCTAAAGAGTAGGCTAAGTATTTTTTGAAATTTTGCGTTTTCTCAGCTTGCCTACTTGTTAATTTAAATAGGTGATATTTCATAAGTGATAAATGTAAAAAGGTGGAAATTGCTAAATTTATAATTTGTGTCTCGTTTGTACGATTCGTTTGTCACCGCAACAAGGACCCGTATCTGATGCCCATTGAGCCTTATTCCGGCCCTAGAAGTGCGGTTGTCTCCAGCGTCGACTGGACCACTTCCACCGGTGATTTCCAACACGCCCGGGCCTGTTATGGTCGAACCAACCAGCGTCAAGTGTTTCGCAATAAGGCGAACGAATTCAGGGACGCCATTGATTGAGCCCTTTTTCTCTTCAGTTGTAAACGTTTCGAAGTATATTATTAACGGTGGCTTCTTATAATAGACCCAACGTCTCGTCTCCTCTCTGTAGATTCTACCTTTATAGTGCAGACTGCGGCGGTCGTGGCATCAAGGTGAGACGGAGATTGGTTTCGAGTTGCAATAATAATATGCCTTCTCGAAACGTCCACTTCAACCTCTGCGCACGTCGGCTCGATAATGGGAAGGTGATATATACAGGTATGATTGGTCTCGAGTTCTGGTTCGAAATGGAGCAGCTCACTGAATAGCCATGTGTATCGCCGACGCATTAGATTCTCTAGAAAAAATCAAATCTGTTGCGATCATCGTCTGACTTAAGTTCAGGGATCTTTCAATAATCTCTTTGTGATGTAAGGGAATGTCGGGCCCGATGTCTGTCACATTGATATATGCTTGCACGATATATTGCATTATCGTGATGTGTGCTTAGAGAGGTCTATTCATCGACACCGTTCCACATCGAAGACGATTTGGTGTCGCCCTCCTCCTCCTCCTTTCTCCAGGCTCGGGACTGGCACTGTCAAGGTGCAAACAGTGGCGGAGTCAGGGGCAAATGCCCATGGCCCCGACGATTAATACTAGCCCGGACCGGACACGCAATCAACTTGTGAAAAATATCACAATCAGTTATACAAAGTTTATGATTAAGCCCATTATAGATATGACATTACTGACACTTGACTACAATCAGCTTAAATGTCATGCATCTGCGTATTATCTTACTTATCAGCTCGTGCTATAGAACGCGCTCACTTCCGTCTGAGAGGCCAATGACTGCTCTGCCTGTCGGCCCTGCATTTTTCTGCTTGGGCCTGGAATTTCCCGGTCAGAGACCCGGAATTTCTCTCGACGGCCCTAATGTTTGCAGGACACACAGCGTGTTGTGTCTGGTATTTACGTATTTAGATCTATGTGTTTGGCTGCTCCTGCTTCATCCTTAAATTCTACCTGGTGTGTTTGCCTTTATGGATATTCTATGAAAGTTTTTTCCTGTCACTGCTTGATTCTATTCAGACTGCAGGCTACGATATATGTGGAAATCATTTTTATCCTGTCAGTTGACGAAACTGCTGCATTAATATTCCATTTGGGAGATTTTTCTGCATTTATTGATGTAACATCTTTGTTACAACAACAATGAATTGATACGTTTACGTTGAGCTTTTTCTGTAAGTTTCTTACTTACCTTTGTAAGTATACATCTAAATACCTTTGCATTTGCTCTTTTGCATATTACAACTGAGCTTCTTACTTACCTTTGTAAGTATAAATGTCTCAACGTTGAATTCTTTTATTTGAGTTCCTTGACGTTGAGCACTTTTATAGTCTTTCCTTTGTAATCATAATTGAACTGTTTTAAATATGTAGGATATCTGTATAAATCAGTCTAACTTTACGCGGTTTTTATACGAGGTCTTGTAAATCTGTCACCGCCGTTGGAACTTCAACTTAGAATACGTAGGCCTAATTCAGTATAGTAACTCATCTTTAACTCGTCACTCGATTTCCGACTACTGATCTCGTTGATAAAAAACGTTTTCGCTTCGGAGTCTATGTCATGTGGTAGCTCCATCTTGACTTTGGTGCGGATTCGAATTTTTACTTTGGTTTATGTCGGAGCAATAGGACATCATGGGATAATTTGGCACCCAAAACACAAATTCCCATTCGAATCTGACAAATTAGAGAGACGCCAATTTGCATATACTTCGATACATACCTTTTGTGGTGACTATAGAATGAAATTCTTCAAGTTACTTAGTGTCTGATGATTCAGAGCGACTATAGTAGGAAAATCGGCCTACTACTATAGACCAACTTCTATAGGCAACCTTGCATAAGGTCAATTCCCGTACGCCTTCCACACGCCTACTCCTATAGACCAGATCTACAATTCACTTACTACTGCTGCTGTTCTCCAATAGGAATGCTTAGACGTACATGGCCCTGTCTACCATGACACTGGGTAATGCTACTATAGTCAGCATAGAGAGGGCAGTGTCAGTTTCAGTGGTCCTTTAAGCCATGGCATTAGATACCACCGAACATCGCGAATGCTGGTGCTGCTACCACGATCGTCAGTCAAGGTCTGGTGCGGTTGGCACCAACGCCATTGCAACCGCAAGAAGTCGTAACACGCTGGATGAGACGTCATTGTTTGAAGAAATCGACTGGCCATCAGGAAAATTATTTCTCTTCTCGGTTTTATTCCGCATTCTTCTTAATCTCCATGACACAGTCACACAGGTCATCGGTATCCGACATTTTCTTCGTAAAACAATTCTACGCAAGGCACAATTCTTCATAAAACAGTTAGGGTTAGTTAGAGGTTAGGATTATAATTGTTTTACGAAGAACTGTTTGAGAGACAGAGACAGACAGAGACAGAAGAGAGACCGAGACACAGAGAGACAGACAGATAGAGACAGACAGAGATATAGACAGAGACAGATCACAGGGGATTCATGACGTCTATCAAATCAACCACAGCTTCTTCGACCACGGCGTCCCTCGAGACACGTGCAAATTCGATTATGACTAAGTAAGAAGGTGCAGCATTGTGTGACTGGGAATTCCGTCAAACTCATTTAACCTCTGCCTTTCACCAGGTCGAGCCACGGTCAGTCCGTAAAATCGCCATCCATTCTCGTTATCTGTCCTGCGCATGACGCGCTATTGTGTCTATACAAATACGTTATGCCAACGCATCTCCGCGCTCGTGCTTATCGTGTCTGCTTCTGGCTTCATTCTTGGAAAATTCTGTTGCTTGGACAGCGATACGTGACGCCGGTATGAACTGTATCGCTTTCCAGCTGGAGTTTAGGGATTTTATGCTGCTGTAAGATTAAGCTATTCAGTAGTATCGTCTGATAAAATAAGAGAGGTGTGGCAACATTTACGGTTGCCCGGATATCAGCCAACACATTTGAAGGCAATGTATGGTTCGACGAGCCAGCGGATTATCGTCTATACCGGTCGTCGATGTATAAATCGTCTGATATCAGATGACATTTTCTTCTTCTTTCTTTTTAAAGGGAAACACTGATGTCTGTCTGTATTTTACTTCACATCTTCTGACCTCGTCGTCTTCTGCCTGCCATTATTGTACATAGCATGTACCTTACCAATTGTATATGAATTTGTTTTAATTCCAAATTCGCACCAGCTTATACACAACGTGTCGAACATATGAAGCCCGTGTGACTTTGTTCCTAATTGCACTACTTATAGCCTTGTCGATTGGCAAAGGTAATTGTGACCTGACCTTGTTTACTGTTCGGTACTTGTCACTACACTACCAGATGTACTTTACCTTACAGGCTTACTTTGAGATTGTCTTGCTTTATCTTGCATAACACTTAGTTGATCTTTTCCTGAAAAGCTGTGAGAGGATCACGCATCCGTAATTGTAATCTCAAGGCCTTCAGAGCGCCACTAGAAAGTCAAGTGCAGGGCACCAGCTTATTCACAAGTCACAGGTATAAATTATTGGATCTGTTCTATAGTGACTTCAGTAATATTTATGCTATAGCAGTTTAGAGGCCCCCTTGAGGACAGTGCCAGGCACACAATCCAGAGGGCGAAATAATAATCCAAAGGGAGTTGCTCAAAGAACCCAAAGGAACTTCAAAGCAGAACAAATTAAATAGGAGCTAAATAACTCGTGGCCATGTTGACCCTCTGTTGTTTATCAAGCTCGTATTGATTGACCGCGTGTTGACCTGCCTCCGGTGACCTGTTTTCGTTGACCTGCATTAGTTGACTTGCCTTCTTTGACCTGTCTTAGTCGACCTGCCATAGTTGCCCTACTTTCGCTGACTTTCTTCATTGAGTTGACCTGTCTTTGTTGACCTGTCTTTGTTGACCTGCCTTTGTTGACCTGCCTTCGTTAACCTGCCTTCGTTGACCTGCCTTCGTTGACCTATTTCGTTTGTCATTGACAGGAGGGTCGAACGGCGCTTCATCATGCTCTTCTGCACGGCGTCCTTGACAGTGATCTTGAGATTGTGCGCCTGCTCGTCAATTATGGGGCCAGCGTCAACATCAAGGACGAGGTTGGAACATGCATCATCATCATCGTCGTCATCGTTAACGTTATCAGTCATACAGCAGCAGTATTCTAGTCATCATTATGATCATGGTTGTCCTGATAACAATTTTAATGATAATAACATAGTAATCATTTTTAATTCATTCCGATGACGACGATGACCCCGAAGATGATGATGATGATGACAACGACAACGACGACGCATACGACGACGATGTCAATGGACGATGAAGATAACGATGACGATGACGCTGATGATGATAATGATGATGATGATGATGATGATGATGATGATGATGATGATGATGATGATGATGATGATGATGATGATGATGATGATGATGATGATGGTGATTATAATCGACATCATCTCTAGTAGAATTCAACAATCTGACAGCGGGCAAGTGCGACCATTTGTAATACTGCTCGTTTTACAGTCGCCTCCTAGGGGATGGAGGGCTGAGACCACTTTAGATGGCATTATCATGTTCAACGCTGGTGCAGATTCTATTTATAATCTGTATAAAACTACCTTAGCTGATACTTGCTTTAGAATGCCTTACTTGACTTACTACCTAACGTTAACCTAAATTGTTTTCTTACCATATCTAAACATATCCTTTATAGCTTACCATTTATATTACCATTATACCATACATACCATTTACATGTTGAATACTGATTATGCATACTGTGTACCTTGCCAAAAAATACCTAACTTTGTCTCCTCATCTGCCTTCTGATGGTCCTATACCTTACGCTAGCATACCATGCCTCGCCATACCTTACCTTGACCTTTGTACCATACCATGACTCAGCTTATCATAATTATCTTGCCTCATCATATCCTGACCTACCTTGTCATACGTACCTCACTTTACCTTTAAATATGGCTTATCAGGCCGTACTTCACCCTACCTTACCTTGACATATACTACAAATTAATCTGACATATACCATACCCTAAATTGAAATATATCACACCTAACTTTGGCATAACCCATATCTTGCCTTGACTTATGCCATACCTCACCTTGACATATGTAATACCTTACCATGAAATATACCATACCTTACTTTGACCTATGTCATACCTTACCTTGACTGATGCCATACCTTATCATGACTTATACCAAACCTTAACTTATGCCATGCCTTACCTTGACATATACCATACCTTGCCTTAGCTACCATACCTTGCCTTACCTTATCAAACCATAGTAAACCTGGATTGTATTTAGACGCCGCAGAGGGAGTCTGCCCTTCACCTGGCTCTTCGTCTTGGACACCTGGAAGCGGTTCAACTCGTCCTGGAATCACCAACGTTCGATGTTGTTCGCTGTGACGCCCTTCAGAAGTCAAGGGTGAGATAACAAAACAGACTTTTACCCCACCCTCGATCATTATCACGTGTCACAACAGGTAATGTTGGTTGCAGTACAGTCAGATAAGGTAAGACACATGGAGTAAGACATGGGTAGAAATAGATATAGCAAGCTATAATAAGGGCTGGTAAGGTAGGGCCTGACTATGGAATGTGGTAAGGTATGGTCAGATATACATACGCGTACCTGACCGTAATACCTGATGCGGCCTCACAACCATCTTATGTCACTTGTTCACAAATGATCTGATAAGACATCACTTTGCCTACCTTGCTACTCTTACATTACTTATAACAGTAGGCCTATATTGAGGTATTTATTATATTTAAATTTTTTATTTGTGTGCAGGCAAACACACTCCTCCCTCCTCCCCCACACACACACTGCGTGACTATATGTGTATATATTACTTCCTTGAAAGTTGCATTTGCTAAGTACTGTGTGGATATTAGTGAATGCTAAGTACTGTGTGGATATTAGTGAATGCTAAGTACTGTGTGGATATTAGTGAATGCTAAGTACTGTGTGGATATTAGTGAATGCTAAGTACTGTGTGGATATTAGTGAATGCTAAGTACTGTGTGGATATTAGTGAATGCTGTCAAATTAGATCAATTTATTGGCATCTATTGAATCTCGCGGATTTCTCTATCTACGCGGACAGCTGCAACGGTAGTTTAATATTGGCTTAATCAATGTTAACCACACATCTACCCTTTAAACAACCACAACAACAAAACCGAATGAGAAGGACAACAACGACGATGATAATTATGCCAACAATAACGCCAGCGATATCCATGGGACTGTTTTGCTCGATTGAAAAAGACATGTCTACGATGGTGGCGTAGTGACTGCCGATTGTCTGTGTTTTTTTGCTAGGACTAGGTTATTTTTGGGTGGTGGTGGTCGTTTTTGATGGTGGCTAAGAGTCAAAATATTAACATACAACCCATGTGCTTAAATTTTGCGCTGACTGCCTCTTCAGCAAAGAATCTGTTTCAAATTGGGGCTCATAGGTTCTAAAACATTGAAACTTATCAGAAGGAATGCTTTGAAATCTGATCTCATTCGACCTATAATTCAACTGAATATATCTTTCTCTGATGATGTATAAAACTGAAACTGTTTTGGATAAACGAATATCTCTGCTGCTGGACCTGGAGCTTGGGACTGCTTCCCTATGTAGGCCTATGTATGTCTGCCCTGCCTGCCCGCCTGTCTGTCTGCCTGCCTCCTTGCCTATCTTGTCTGTTTGTCTGTTTTGCCCAATTTGCCACGGCTTCTCGTTCCCATCTTAAGACGTCCATTATTGAAATGCTCATCCATCATAGGCTGTCTCTCTGTCTCAACCGGTTGATCTTCTGAATACTCGCCTGTATAAGACTTGGTTTTGGTGCTTCATCGGTTAATACCTCGTGAATTAGACACGAGTGCAATTAAGTTAGCAATCACCACTACAGTTTGAGCGGCAATCATAGACGAAATGATTGTATTATTTGTGCAAGTGAATGTATTATATGGATGCTGCTTGTATATACTCTCAATGTATGTATGAATTTGCATTTGGATGGCAACTTTTGTTGACGGTTCCAGATGTTCATCTTTGATTCCGCACCAGTTTTAATCTTTGCGGATATATCAATGCAAATTCAACCTTATACGCATGCATGATTTATATATATATATATATATATACATATATATTATTATGTTCTTATATAGGCCTATGTTCATATAAGCTGATGATGCCTATTACCTTGAATTGAGCTGCCTTATACCAGAAATTTGATTCTTTGGTTTTCTCTTCTTCTTGTCTCTGTTTCTGGTGTTTGTGTGAGTGTGTGTGTGAGTGTGTGTGTGTGTGTGTGTGCGTGTGTGCGTGTGTATGTTGTGCTGACGATGAGGTTTTGTAAGATGGCTCCAATACCTTCTGTCTCTGCTTGTATACCCAGAGCTTTTCTCATGTTAGTGTCTTTTTATGGGAGATCTTTCTTCACATTTTTCATCTATGTCTCTATTTTCTTAGACTCTATTGGACGATAACGAAGTGAGTATTATCGATATCAGCAGATAGCCTGCAATGATTACGATTACGTCGTTGTAAACAAGAAAGCCTTCTCGTCGTCGCAACAAACTTACCTAAGTTA
Source organism: Bimastos eiseni (assembly GCA_959347315.1). Lineage (NCBI taxonomy): Eukaryota > Metazoa > Annelida > Clitellata > Crassiclitellata > Lumbricidae > Bimastos > Bimastos eiseni. Next base: position 36,545,645 of record OY365811.1, on the reverse strand, counting down.
CGTAAGGAAGCATCTCTTATATAGCGCACGAATCAATAACTGACTGGCCGAAAGAATATTCCAGGTGACCAAAGTGCCGCGGGCATGTGGCCGCCCGGTGCAACTGCACCCCTTTGAATCCCCCACGCCCTTCCTGTGGCGTTCATTACGCCACTGTTTGAACTCCGAAATTGCCAGCCCCAAGCCTGGATAAAGGAGGAGGGCAACGCAAATAATCTGTTTTTATCTCACAGTGTCGTTAAACAGCAACCAACCTCTGACGTTCCCCCCAAGTGGCAATATCATTCCCATGTTTGTTATCTCCTCTCATCTACTCTTATACCATATGACCAAACTAGGTCAATATTATTGTTCTGATCCGGTCTATGAGTCTTTTTCGGATTCTGTCTACCAGTGTTACCTTCCGTCCCAACAACCTCCGGATTGCCTCATTACCAATCTCGTCCTTCCCACTTTTCCTCTCATTTCTGATTTCCGCCACTAGAAACCTCCCTATCGTTCTTCTTCCGTATTTCAACAACACTCAAATCCATACATCAGCCCTGGAGAAGCAAACGCCATGTACCGTTTTTTTCCATTTTTGATTGATTTAATTTTGATTTATTTTTGTTCTTCCATTCTTGATTCTTTGGTAAATAGCGCCTTTGTCTCAGCCATTAGCGGCGCAGATCAAAGCCTCGATGATGGACAGTTCGTTGATTCACCATTTCACATCAAGTATAGTTTGTCCATCGTCATTTTTTCGTCGTTGTTGACGCTGGCGTCATCGTCGTCGTCGTCAGCGTCGTCGATATCGACGCTCTGAATGGGGTTCGGTCTATTCAGATTTCGCACCGGGTTTAGGTCACCGTGAATCGACACCCTTATGATCGGAACATCAAATACGACCCTTGGCATTCATCGATCGGTGCAAATTGTCTGGTAATGGTGAACGATTGGGGTCAACGATTGTGGCCATCTCGATATCCTTTGAGACGATACCTCCATGAATGCCTCACGTCCACACGGTTGTACCTGCGTTTGGCAGACACCAACGTTAAGATAACAATCCCAATCTGAACGTATTACTCGGAGTTTCCTCTGAATGATTCGATAATTAGATCGATGCCACAATTCAATTAGAGTCCATTTTTAGCGACGCTATCATTGTGTTGAGACTTCGGCGTAAAGCCATTAGAGGAAAGTCTTTCAGTACTTCGTCAAAATGAACTGAGAACAACAGTCCGTTGTTAGTTGAGAGTCTATATACAATATCCTTCGATACCATGTGACTGACTGACTGAATTGTCTAACTTATTGACTGACTGACTGCATGATTGATTGACAGACTGATTGATTGTCTGATTGACTGACTGACTGATTGACTGACTGATTGACTGACTGATTGACTGACTGATTGACTGACTGATTGACTGACTGATTGACTGACTGATTGACTGACTGACTGAGGACCGGCTGACCGATTGACTGTCCGACTGATTTACTGGCTGACTGACTGACTGATGGATTGACTGATTGACTGATTGACTGATTGATTGACTGACTGACTGACTGACTGACAGACTGACAGACAGACAGACAGACAGACAGACAGACAGACAGACAGACAGACTGACTGTCTGACTGACTGACTGACTGACAGACAGACAGACAGACAGACTGACAGACAGACAGACAGACAGACAGACAGACAGACAGACAGACAGACAGACAGACAGACAGACAGACAGACAGACAGACAGACAGACAGACAGACAGACAGACAGACAGACAGACAGACAGACAGACAGACAGACAGACAGACAGACAGACAGACAGACTGACTGACTGACTGACTGACTGACTGACTGACTGACTGACTGACTGACTGACTGACTGACTGACTGACTGACTGACTGACTGACTGACTGACTGACTGACTGACTGACTGACTGACTGACTGACTGACTGACTGACTGACTGACTGACTGACTGACTGACTGACTGACTGACTGACTGACTGACTGACTGACTGACTGACTGACTGACTGACTGACTGACTGACTGACTGACTGACTGACTGACTGACTGACTGACTGACTGACTCGCTCGCTGGCTCGCTGGCTCGCTGGCTCGCTGGCTCGCTGGCTCGCTGGCTCGCTGGCTCGCTGGCTCGCTGGCTCGCTGGCTGGCTGGCTGGCTGGCTGGCTCGCTCGCTCGCTCGCTCACTCACTCACTCACTGAGTGACGGACGGACGGACGGACGGACGGACGGACGGACGGACGGACGGACGGACGGACGGACGGACGGACGGACGGACGTTTGGCTCACTGGCTACGCTCTTATACTGTGATCCATGGGGACAAAAATTGGCCCCGGTGTTACTAGGTTTCTTATAGTCTCATTAGCCAACGATTCTGTTCTTATAAGCAATAGGATAGGGAGTGTACGTATCTCGTAGGTGGACGTCATTCTTGAAGCGATCATTTTATCAAGATTAGCTTACGCACAACCTGTATCTGTTGGATTTCTTACCTCAATGAGGCCGCGTGCGCTAATGCAACTCTGGACTAAGCTGGCAGCTGGATGGTATGTGGGAAGAACTATACTGCAGACGCGTTGATCACTCAGGTAGACGGGAAGCTTTTCCAGAAATCTTTCTTCCCACTTTCTGCGTTCATCAGTTGCTGTTGCAATCACTTAGTAAAGACACGTACTCCTTCCGCACGATCGAGCATCCTTTCATGTAACCTATTGTTGTTTCAAAACCGGATAAATTAGGGTTGTAGATCGATGCATCTTTTTACGTGCGTTTTCTTATGCCTAATTGTGTCTATAATTGCATGTATTATCGGCTCCTGTTATACTGTTTCAATGATTTTTGTAGTGCATGTATACAAAATAATGCATATGCGCAGGTCTGTTCAACTTGTATGAAGGCTACTTTCTTCCTTACTCGAGTGACTGACTCGAGTGAATTGACCTAGTTACTTAACGTCAAACGTCAGATCAACTTTAACTTAATTACTACATGACTTCTGTGTTGGCTGCCTGACTCTCTGGCTGATTGATTGACTGACTAATTGACTGACAGACTCGTCAAGAGATAAATTGACTGAGTTGATTGAGTGATTGATCGATTGGCCGACCAATCGACTGAAGGACAGTATTCTGTAAACCCCAAGCAGTGTGCAGTGTGCACGCATTGCTATTGGTGTCCAATTTCCAGTTATATAAATATTCCTTCTAGCGTTGTGCCCTCGCAAGTTTAGTATCGCAGTCCCGAAGACTCTCAGATAGACTACTGTTTTGAATTCAGATGTTACCCGAGTGCTGCACGATCGACGACATCTACAAACAGCCGGCCGACTCGGACAGCACTCTGACGAAGCGCCGCAGTTTCGGGGACCAGTACATGCTGTTTGTGCGCCAGAACACGACCGAGTACATGGAGAACAACTTCCCTCCAGGCCTCGAGGTCATCCGCGACATGGTCATCGTTCAGGACGAGCGCCTGCCGACCTTCTCCCACCTGCTGCGTCGAGTCGATCTCTCGACGCTGACGTCACTATACATCGTCGACTGTCGTCTGCAGATCGATGATGCCGACGATCACCTGTTCTCGTCGCTGTCTCTGCGGACCCTGGTGCTGTCCCACACTCACCTGTTCAGACTGCCTCGCGGCCTGTTCGACAGTCCGACGCTCGAGGTCCTCAAGGTCGATCGGAACAACCTGGAGGAGATCCCGGTGGAGCTGGGCAATCTGTCGAACCTAAGGACGTTCTGCTGTGATAGGCAACGGCCGCGGCTACGGTCCCTGCCGCACACGATCAGTCGACTCGATAAACTTCAGGTGCTTTCCTTCAGCAATAATCGCATTGACAATATAGCCTGGGTCGTAACGCTGCCCAACCTGCGCGTCCTCAGGTGCGATCGCAACAGCATCGGCCGGCTGCCCAGCCAGATGGTCAACCTGCGCGAGCTGACCACGCTGGACGTCAGTCACAACCGGCTCGAGTACATCCCCGCGTCGTTCGTCGATCTCCTCTCAAGACTCTACTTCTTCGAGTACTTCAATCTGACGCTCCGACCAAAGCACGTCCGACGCGACCGGGCGCAGCTGCTCGCCCATCTAGAGATGGAGAACTTCCTGTCGCACAGCACCGGCCGGAAGAACGTTCGCGACATCACCGTGGCCGTTGTGGGCGAGATGCATTCTGGGAAGACGACGCTGGTGGAGGCACTGAAGGACGAGAAGGGCCTATGCAAGCAGGACATACGGAACCAGTCGACTTTCGAAATTCACCAGTTCGACATGCGCAGCAACGAATCTTCCTGTCACGTAAGCACGCTCGTGCTGGCAAATGACATCCTGGACAGCTTCACGCGTAACATACACGTCGACCTCTACCTGCTGACCGTCGACCTCACGTCGTTGGAGCTCCACAACGGCTCGCAACACCTGTTCGCACGTCATGTGTCCCGGCTGCAGATGTGGCTGCAAGCACTCTACGAAATGGCCGCCGACACGCCCGTACTGCTGGTCGGCACGCACGCAGAGCTCGTCAAATCGATGTCCTT